>CM056511.1:4845345-5445345 GCA_029783415.1 Anisodus acutangulus
TCATTTTCCTTAGAGAATTATCTCAACTCTTAACTTCATCTCACTACATTAACTAACACTAGACGTTATTATCAATATTTAATATTCCATTATACAAAACACACCCTAAATTTTGAAAATTGTTGAATACAGATAGTGTAACATACAGTTGGAATGGCAGTGGCAACTGATGCAACAACAGCTGCTTTTGCTCCTGCAACTACTCCTTCTGCAATATACAATCAATTAAAAAACATTCATCAGATGATCATATTAATGGGAAAATCAAGATGGTTTTTTATTGAGGTACAAGCAAAGAAAGAAAGACAAAGTACCATGAGAACAACGCTTAGCCATTGCTAGTTTTTGGTCCACTGAAGCCAAACTCTCATTCTTGGCCGCCATTTTAGTTTTGTATTCAACTGAAGAAGAAGATATATAGACTTAATAGTAATGCTGCTTAATTTGAGAACTGATGAGTTTGTGAGTGCAGTAAGAATGAATATATTTATAGGCATTCCAATTTTTAGGTGTTGGGAGTTTGATGGTTTTGGCTAATTTCCAACGTCCCAGTCACTTGTTTTGTTGAACACTTTAAGGAGTAGTGCCACTATGTAAGTCCGTGCCGTTTAGGATCTAGTGCCACTATCAGCCTTTAACACCTGCCCAAAAGGCTAGGACACTCGTCTTTTCCTCAATTTATAAAAATACATATTTTTTTCAGGAAATTTTCTTTTGAAAATTAAATATGAGTTGATCCGAAATGAGTATTAAATTAACTTCTCTTACAAAAGATCGTCAATTTTTATTCCGAACATATAAAACGCCCGATCCTTTTTTCATGTGTCGGTGTGGTGAGACCAGAAAGAGTGAAAAATTAGGAGAATAAAATGAAAAACTTACACAATTTTCTTTTCTAAGAAAGATCATAGTCATTCATAGCGCTTTAAAACTATATATTACTCCCTTCATCTCAAATTATTTATCGTTTTAAAAATTCAAATCATAATTAATTATTTTTTCTCAATTTTATTCTTTATCATTAATAAAGATAACACATAAATAAAATAAATATTTAGTAAAAATAGATTATAACTTAAGACATAAATAAGAGTAGAGTAAGTCAAATACTCCTCCTAATTAATATTTCTTAAGGAGCGTGTAAACTAAAAAAAACCATAAATAATTTGAGACCGAGGGAGTAGAATATTTGATTGTAATAGTTTCCTTAAAGCATTGTCAGCTTCATGAGCTTCCATTGATGAGAATTTTCACTCCCTTTTGCTATCAAATTTGTCTTCACAGCTTAAATTATTATCATTCAGTAAAATATAGATGAAAAAGCTTCCATAATATAGCTGCATTTTTTATAGATAAAGAAGTAGAATTCTGAAATAAACCATGTCTATTCATTTTTTTAAGTTGTCTAATTGTTTTACCGTGAAAAAATGTACATAGATGAGAGTCGAAGTGACCAATATATGTTAAATAATTTCTTCTCTCAGCACTTAGCATACAAAATTCAGATTTAATCTGGACTGAAAGAAACTTGAGAATGACCTTGCTAGTTATCCTTTAAGTAAATCTTTCTGGGACTCTAACTAACGGTATTTTACTTTACTCCACACATGAAAAATACTATTGTCTCCTTTTTCAAGAATCTCTTCTCAGTTCCATTGCAACACAAATTAAATAAAAAAAGGATAAATGAGGAAGGGTTGACTACCATGTATACTACTACAACTGGAAATATGAAACTCATCACTTGGATTTTCCTTTACTTGAAGGCCCTTTTGTTGATGATTTCTTGTAGGGCGACTTCCTCGCCTTCAACTTATCAGTTGTCGATGACCTACCTCCTTGGATCCTTCCTTTCTTATCTTTTTTCACGTTGTACATGTTTACAGCCTACAGTATAGGTGAAAAAATCGCACTAATTAGCACGTAGAAATCTTGACGATAAAATGACAGAGATGTACATATGCAGAGACGTCAGGAAAAGGCGGTTATATGTCTAGATAATTACAGTCCAATGCTAGTCAGCAAATGTATAAGTTTTGTATATTAAGAATAAATAAACATATAATATACATATGATATTATACATAAATATACATAATCAATGTAGGCTTTGTATATATCAGCTAGTGCCACTAATTAATTTTGGCCGACGGGTCGATAATGAAAAAAGCCCTTATATTTCATACCTTCTGCACATTGAGTATCTCATGGGAGCTCTTGGCCATCAATTTGTTTAGAACCTTTTCGGTTTGCTGTTTCTCTAAGGAGCCCATTCCTGATCCTTCGGCAACTGGTAAGAACTGGTTGTAGACAGGAGCGAAATGGACTTAGATATATACAATCAGGTCAGAACCTAGCAAATTTACGTATGCACTTTCCATAATACAAACCTTCCGATACTTCTTGTCATGTTTCGGGGGCTTTTCACCAGGCAACTTCTTGTCAAATTTTCCGCCACTAGCTGTTGCATTTGCGGCCATTCCAGCGACATTCCCGAGTTCATCCTTGCTAATTTTCCTTGGTGCAGCTTGTGTTTTTCCTGTTATAGGGAGTGATGTGGCAGCAAGCTGAACGTGACTGCAAAGCAAGAAATGGACTGTGAGGCACATATTTTACGTGGCAGCAAGTTGCTAACTCATGTATGCTAACATAGCGTAGTGAGGAAACTTTATAGAAAGTCAAAAGCAAGAAAGAAGACATCACCAAATCAACCCCAAGGAAACTCACAAACAAAAATGAACTTCCATTTTTTTTATTCGCTCACTAATCTTATGGATTCTCTTTGGACCAACTCAACAGAACAAACACTATAGCCTGTTTAGCCAAAGCTTCAGGAAGCCAAAAAGGGCTTACTTTTCTTAATAGGTGTTTATTTTAGAGAGTTGAGGTGTTTGGCCAAGCTTTTAGGAATGAAATAAGTACTTTTGAGTAGCAACAACAGCTAAAAAATGTAATTTTCCCCGGAAGCATTTTTGGAACTTTGACCAAACACAAATTACAGTTCTAATACTGACAAAAGTGATTTTGAAATGGATTAGCCAATGACAAACTGCTACTCTCCAAAAGTACTTGTTAAAAAGCACTCTTACAATACGCAGTTTTTGGAAGCTTGGCCAAACAGGCTAAGAAATAGGTAGATGCAGACTTCACAGAATTTAGCAACTGATAAAAACAGAGCTTGACAGTTTTTCCTGAATGAAATCTTGCTAATCAATAGAACACTTCAATAGCTACGCTAAAATGGATAATTTTAAAAACAATGGATTTTATACATGGAGCAAAAAAACTAATAAATCCTCACAGAAGGCAGGAATTAATAAAGAACAAGGTTTTGGCAGAAAAACAATATGAGAAGTTTAGAAGAACAAGACCTTGGCAAGGCACCAGCTTTTGCAGCTTCCTTCAAGTTACTATGTCGATTTTTCTCTTGTTTTTCTACTCTCTTCTTCTTATCTTCATCTCTCTTAGCAAAAGGGTCTTTACCAGCCTCTGAAAACACAACATTTTCAGAACAATATCAAAATGCTAATGCAGATATGTTCTTCCCTTCACTGACAAGATTAAAGTTGTGTTTGGTTATACTTTTTGCAAAGGAGAGAAGAAAGCACTTTATTTGGAATTAATGAAGATGGAGTTGAAAAATAGGTTTGGCGCACTTTACAAATTTGGAATCCAACTCCAAGTTGGATTGGAAATTTCATAACCAGACATGATTTGAAATAAACTGAAAAATTATTCAGGAAAAAAGTGAATAATTTTCATGACCAAACGGGGCCAGAGTTTTTTTTTAAAAAAAATGGTGATTGAAAAAATTAAGTTGCTTTCCCCTAAAGTTATCATTGTGAGGACTTGAGTTACATAGTAGAGTACAATCAAAATCAGTATCCATTCAGAACTGAGATAATGAACTTCAAACTTAAAAGATATACAATTATTTTAGGATCTTATGACCCTTTAAGAGCTTGAGAACAAAAAGCAAATTGAGTATTGCAGAAGTCGAAAATGAAAATTCTCTTATTTACCATCAGTTGCCTTGGCTTCAATGATTGGCACATATTTGTCATCATTTACGCGATCGTAGCCATGTCGACGCTTCCATGAACCAGTTTGATCATCAAAAACAACCTTGTCTTTCTTACGGTTTTGTATACCTGCGAGACATTTTTTCACAAAAAAAAATTACAATGAAGGTCAATTAAATCAAGAATCAACTATTCTAAGACCCACAAGTTATTCACATGGTACCTTTCTTCTTGGCAAACACTTCCCATTTTGTTGGAGGTTTAGGCCTTGGAAGCTGAAACAATCAAATCAGAATTAGCTATTGATACCACAACTGAATTTTCAGGCAACTGCATAGAAAACAAATCAAACAAAAAGGAAAGATCCAAAAAAAAAATGTTATCAAAAAGAAGATTTCTTTTTCACTATGCATATATAGAAGATGGGGGATGGGAGGGAGGGAGGCATCTTAAGCATCCTATATAACAAAACTTTGATAATAGTATCAGTGAAAGAATTCCTTAAAATATGAAATCAACAAACTTTGGATCAAAATATATCATAAATGTTATTACATCAACCATTGTACTATAGATTTGGGGGGAAAGGCAAATAAACTAGTAAAGTCATTAGGAGCATCACCGACATAATTCTTGCCACATAACTTCTCAAATCATGAAGGTTAACATCTTCGTAAGCATTTTGACCCTATACCCTCTGTAGTAAATTGTATTTCCATAGCTTATGCTGCATATCAGATTCAATTCACATTTGGAGCTAGTCACGTGTCCCAAAGAAATTACGAGATTTGACTATTCTTTATCAGAAAGTACCAACATAATAGAAGACAGTTCAGTTGTTGCGAGTATCGTGAATGTCCGGGAAAATGAGTTTATTGTTGCAAATACATGCTCTAACGCAACTCTTGGAACTGATTAATAGATTGTTTGGCCAAGCTTCTGGGAAGCCAAAAGTGATTATGTTTTTCAAAAAAGAAGTGTGCTTTAGATTTAAGGTGTTTGGCTAAGCTTTTAGGAACGAAATAAGTGCTTTTGAGTAGTAGCAGAAGTTGTTTTGTTAAAAGAATAGCTTTTTCTTAAAAACACTTTTGGAACTTGACCAAGCATAAATTACCACACTAATATTGGCAAAAGTGCTTTTAAAAGTGATTAGCCAAACACAAACTGCTGCTTTCCGAAATCACTTGTGTTGAAAAGCACTTTTCAAAATAAGTAGATCTTGGAAGCTTGGCCAAACAGGCTATATGAAAAACAAACAATTCTTGCACAAACAATAGAAATGAGATTTTACAGGTTTTTCTCTAGGCAATCTTGTAGTTGGTTGCGGCAACGCGACTAGAGGACCATCAGGGCTTTCTGTTGAAGGTAAGTTGAAGAGGGCATCTGCAACAGCTTGAACTAATTTGGTCGCCTCCTGTAGACACTCCTTCGCCAGCTCCTCTCTACATATTAGGAACAAGAATATATGACGAATATAATAAATCAGTTGAGTGTCCTTATCCTTGTAACTTAGTTAGAACATCAAAACATCAACTTCACCAGAAACATTCCTTATTTTTTTTACGAGGAACAAAAACACTCCTTATATGATGAAAGATCAAGAATATCAAGAAAACCAAGAAGCACAAGATTGAAATTCAAGAGCAAGAAAGTCCAAAAAGGCTCAAAGTTTGACGATTAATTTCTTTCAAGAATGGAATCCTTGTTTCTTGAATCCTTTTCTAAGTAGATTTCTTATTTCTTGATTTATAGTATAGTAGGGATTTAATTTCCTATCATTAGTAGGATCATTATCCTAGTTCTAGTAGGATTCTAGTTTTATTTATTCTTTTCCTTATAAAATAGGGATTTTACTTTCCTTGTTTTTAGCTATTTCCTTTCTAGAGTAGAATAGGAATTTATAATCATTAAAGAAGAGACTCTAGGCCTATATAAGGGAGGTGGAGTACAATGATCCCTTTGTACAAGAACAAAGGTGATATCCAGAGTTGCAACAACTATAGGAGTATCAAGCTGCTGAGCCACATTATGAAAGTTTGGGAAAGAGTTGTGGAGATGAGGGTGAGAAGAGGCGTGTCTATTTTCGAGAACCAGTTTGGATTCATGTCGGGGCGTTCGACCACAGAAATCATTCATCTTATTAGGAGGTTGGTGAAGCAGTATAGGGAGAGGATTTTCATCGACCTCGAGAAGGCATACAACAAAGTCTCTAAAGAGGTTCTATGGAGATGATTGGAGGTTAGAGGTGTACTTGTGGCGTACACTAGGGCAATCGAAGATATGTATGATGGAGCCAAGATTAGAGTACGGACAATAGGAGGAGACTCGG
This sequence comes from Anisodus acutangulus, assembly GCA_029783415.1. Classification (NCBI taxonomy): domain Eukaryota; kingdom Viridiplantae; phylum Streptophyta; class Magnoliopsida; order Solanales; family Solanaceae; genus Anisodus; species Anisodus acutangulus. The sequence continues at coordinate 4,851,697 of CM056511.1, forward strand.
AGCACTTCCTAGTGATGATTGGACTGCACCAGGAATCAGCTATTAGTCCATTCTTATTTGTCTTGGTGATGGATGAACTGACGCAAAAAATCCAAGGGGGGTGCCATGGTGTGTTATTCGCAGACGACATAGTCCAGATTGATGAGACTCGCAGCGGAGTGAACGCTAAGCTGGAGGTTTGGAGACAGACTCTGGAATCTAAAGGATTCAGGCTAAGTAGGACCAAGACATAATACTTGAAGTACAAGTTCAGTAACGGAAACGACCTTGAGACAGGCGTGGAGGTGAGACTTGGTACTTAGGTCATTCCAAAGAAAGAAAGCTTCAAGTATCTCTGGTCTATTATCCAAGGGGATGGAGAGATTGATGACGAAGTCACACATCGTATTGGGGGAGGGTAGATGAAATGGAGGCTCGCATCTGGAGTCTTATGTGACAAAAAGATGCCACGAAGACTTAAAGGCAAGTTCTATAGGGCAGTGGTGAGACCGACTATGTTGTATGAGGTGGAGTGTTGGCCAGTCAAGACTTCGCACATCCAAAAGATAAAAATTGCGGAGATGAGGATGTTGATATGGATGTGTGGGCATACAAGGAGGGATAGAATTAGAAATGATGATACCAGGGATAGAGTGGAGTGGCCTCGGTGGAGGATAAGATGCGGAAAGCGTGATTGAGATGGTTTGGACATGTACAGAGGAGAGACAAATTCCTCGGTGCGGAGGTGTGAGAGGTTTGTTATGGACGGGTTCAAGAGGGGGGTAGAGGTAGGCCGAAGAATATTGAGGAGAGGTATTAAACGGGATATGGCGCAGGTGCAACTTACTGAGTATGTGATCTTAGATGGGGTTGTAAAGGACACGGATTAGGGTAGAAGGGTAGTAGGTAGTTGAACGTAGTCCTACCTACGCTTGCAAACTGATAGTTGTAGTGTTATTATTGTAGGCCCGCTTAGTCTATAATAAATATAGGTGCAATATTTCTTTATAATCCCGGTAGTTTGATTTCTACTGCTATATGTTCTTTAATGTACTTTGTTTAGCTTATTTATCCGCTCTAGTTACTGCTTACTTTTTCAGAATGCTCTATCATGACTTATTCGATTTGGTAACAGCATTTTCATACCTTTAAACTTTTTTGATCGAGTATAACTGTTTCTCTTGCTTTGCTCTTGCTCTTGCTCTTGCTTTTGCTTTGTATGTGCATAGTTTTGTCTTGAACTGATGGTCTCTCGAAAATAGCCGATCTACCTACCAAGTTAGAGATAAGGTCTGCATACACTCTACCCTCCGCAAACCCCACATTATGAAATTTCACTAGGTATGTTGTTGTATGCTATGTAATAGGATAATCCCGTTTTTGAGCTTTGCCCTAGTTTGCAATGGAGTTATTTTCTCTATTTCTTGTTCTTTATCCTTGTTTTTTGCTCCAAGGAAGGTGGTGATAGTATGTATCTTGTTTTCAGTTGCGTGTGGTGTTTCTTTATCACATTTATTGATTTTAAGTGGTGACTTAGAAACTTTATTGGTTCTTGATCTTTCAAGAACACGTTTCTTGATTAAATTTCGTTTTATTTCATACCCAGAACCTTAACTTTCTTTCCATCGTTTCACCCTCAATATTTACTTGTTTTAAACGAATAAATAGTTTTTCTCACAGTTCATATCATCTTTCACCTCATTTTTTAATCACATAAATTCAAGACTTACAACCTGAAATACGTCCATTTCTTGAATTCTGACCATCAAATCGCTTCAAGATCAAGATCTTGGTCGATTGATTCTTTGTTAACTCGAAGAATCACATCATTATATAATCTTTGAGAAAGAACACTCATATATTTGGAGCAAGAATGTACAAAGCATAGAAGAAATTCCATGAGTGTCATTCTCATTAAAAAAAACATTGAAATCACAATATTACAGCTTTTGTTGCAATTCAATTAGAATCAAGACAAGTAGACGTCTCACATGTTGCAAAAAAAGAATTGGCTTAATTCACCTTTAATATCGAATATTTGGAAGATAGTTAAGATTTGCCCCTACTTCACGTCAAAATGAGTCCCTAAGACCCCGAGATATTAGTGTAAGCCAACAGTGAACTATTAAGGATCGCATCCCGAAAGGAAAACTCAAAAAGGGAGCTGAACCATTTTTCATAACAAAGGTGGCTTTATCAATAAATCAATCAACCAACCACGCTTCAATCCAAAATCAATTGGGTTCCCTATTCAGGTCCAATTTATAACAATACCAATTGATTTCCCTTTTAAAAGACAATCTAGGAGTTTCCTAAATCTCATTATCTCTACATATCTTACCAGTTTAACCCCAACTAGCTAGGAATCACTTAAGACACTTTATTTTCATTTATTATACTCTTAGCTAAATATTCATCGATAGAGATTTTTAGGTCTTTTGACAATTTCCTGCAATTTTACGTCAACCCCTTTACCCCAAAATGACTCTGCCACCTCAAAATTTTTTAAAAAAAACATAACATAAGCAAAAAAATCATCCAAATAGTGGAAGAGAATACTCTAAATGCTTTCCAAGATTCATCTTTCGAGTAGCAAAAAGCAGAGAGAAGGGTACTTTTCAAGAACATAGCTGACCAGCTTAATCCAACTAGCTAGGTATCACTTACACAGACATTACACTTCTAACTATTATAATCTTAGGTAAATCTGCACTGATTCTCAACGATTTTTAGCTCTTGCGACAATTTCATGTGATTTTACATCCACCCTTTACCCAAGATGACTTTATCACCTCGTAAATCAAAAGCAACATAACTTAAGCAAAAATCGTCCAAATAGTGGAAGAGAATACTCTAAAACTTTCAAAGATTCTAACTTTCAATAGAAAAAGCAGCGAGAACTCAATACATGTTAAAGAAGGGTGCTTTTCAAGAAAGTGAACATAGCTAACCAGTTTAATCCAACTAGCTAGGTATCACATACAAAGAAACTTTACTTCTACTATACTCTTAGCTAAGTTTTCACTGATTTCCCAGAGATCTTTAGTTCTTTCAACAACTTCCTGCAATAATAGGTCTACCCCTTTACCCCAAGATGACTCTATCACCTCATAAATCAAAAAGTAACACAACTTAAGCAAACCCAACTAGTGGAAGAGACATTGAATATAGCTAACCTGCTTAATCCAACTAGCTAGATACCTCTTAAAACATCACTTCCATCTATTATACTCTTAGCTAAATCTGCACCGATTCCCATAGATTTTTAAGTCTTTTCAATGATTTTAGGTCTACCTCTTTACCCCAAGAATGACTCTGTCGACACATAAATGAAAAAAAAACACATCTTAAAGCAAAAATCGCCCAAATAGTGTAAGAAAATACTCTAAACTCTACCTTTCAACAGAAAAAAACACAAAAACATGTTAAAGAATGGAACTTTTCAAGTAACTGAGCTAGGAATCACTGACACACACTACTTCCATCTGCACTGATTCACAGTGATTTTTAGTCTTTTGACAATATCCTGCGATTTTACCCCAAGATGACTCTTTCACCTAATAAATCAGAAGGCAACATAACTTATGCAAAAGTTACCCCAACCAGTTTAATCCAACTCTTAGCTAAGTTCTCACGGATTCCCATAGATATTTTTGGTCTTTTGACAATTTTAGGTATAACCCTTTACCCAATAAGACTATTTCACCTCATAAATCAAAAAACAAACAATTGGGATTCCCAATTCAGGTCCATTTTATAACAATGCCAATTGATTTCCCTTTTAAAAGACAATCTAGGAGTTCTCTAACTCTCATTCTCTCTACATATCTAACCAGTTTAATCCCAACTAGCTAGGAATCACTTAGACAAACAGTTCTTCACCGATTCTCAGATATTTTTAGGTCTTTTGACAATTTCCTGCAATTTTACGTCAACCCCTTTACCCCATAATGACTCTGCCACCTCATAAATAAATAAAAACATAAACAAAAATTGTCCAAATAGTGGAAGAGAATACTCTAAATTCTTCCCAAGATTATACCTTTCAACAAAAGAAAAACACAGACATGCTAAAGAATGGAACTTTTCAAGAAACTGTGCTAGGAATCACTGTCACAGTCTCACAGACACTTTACTTCCATCTGCACTGATTCACAGGGATATTTTAGTCTTTTGACAGTATCCTGCCATTTTAGGTCCACCCTTTACCCCAAGATGACTCTTTCACCTAATAAATCGAAAGGCAACATAACTTAAGCAAAAGTTACCGCAGCCAGTTTAATCCAACTCTTAGCTACGTTTTCACTGATTCCCATAGATGTTTTTGGTCTTTTGACAATTTTAGGTATACCCCTTAACACCAAGGTGACTCTTTCACCTCATAAATAAAAAAAAAGCATACCTTAATCAAAAACCATCCAAATAGCATGTTAAAGAAGGTTTACTTTTTTCAAGAAACTGAACATAGTTAACCGGCTTAATCCAACTAGCTAGGGATATTTTGGTCTTTTTGACAATTTTCTGCCATTTTAGGTCTACCCCTTTACCCCAATATGACTCTTTCACCTCATCAATTAAAAAAACAAACATAACTTAAGCAAAAATAGTCCAAAAAGCATGTTAAAGAAGGTACTTTTCAAGAACATAGCTAACTACTTCTATCTATTATATTCTTAGCTACATCTGCACTGATTCCTAGGGACATTTTAGTCTTGTGACAGTTTTCTGAGATTCTAGGTCTACCCCTTTACCCCAATATGACCCTTTCAAATCATAAAAAAAAACATCACCTAAACAAATATCATCAAAATACTTTAAATCTTTTCCAAGATTCCACCTTTCAAAAGAAAAACAGCCTCTCTACCTCCCAAGAACATAGCTAACTACTTCTATCTATTATATTCTTAGCTACATCTGCACTGATTCATAGGGACATTTTAGTCTTGTGACAGTTTTCTGAGATTCTAGGTCTACCCCTTTACCCCAATATGACCCTTTCAAATCATAAAAAAAACATCACCTAAACAAATATCATCAAAATACTTTAAATCTTTTCCAAGATTCCACCTTTCAAAAGAAAAACAGCCTCTCTACCTCCCAAGGTAGAGAGGTCTTCATACACTCTTACCCTCCCCATACCCCCACCGTGTGGAATTACACGGGGTATCTTGTTGTTGTTGCACCTTTCAAGAAACTGAACATATCTAACCAGTTTTATCCAACTAGCTAGGGATATTTTGGTTTTTTTGACAATTTTTTGCCATTTTAGGTCCACCCCTTTACCCCAATATGACTTTCACCGCATAAATAAAAAAACAAACATAACTTAAGCAAAAATCATCCAAATAGTGGAAGATATTACTCTAAATCCTTTCCGAGATTCCACCTTTCAACAGAAAAAAAACATGTTAAAGTACTTTTCAAGAACATAGCTAACAACTTCCATCTATTATATTCTTTTTTTATGACAAGGGAACCCGCAGCCGATGCCCTTCGGGTGAGCACAGTGTAAACCCTGCTCCAGTGCAATAGCCCGCAAACCACACAGAAGATTCCTTAGCTAAATCTGCACTGATTCCTTGGGACTTTTTAGTCTTTTGGCAATTTCCTGCAATTTTAGGTCTACCCCTTTACCCCAATATGACCCTTTCACCTCATAAATCAAAAAAAACCAAACATAACTTAAGCAAAAATCGTCCAAAAAGCATGTCATCTATTACATTCTTAGCCAAGTTTTCACTGATTCCCATAGATTTTTTTGGTCTTTTGACAATTTTAGGCATACCCCTTTACCCCTATATGACTCTTTCACCTCGTAGATCAAAAAAACACAAACATAACTAAAGCAAAAAAAGTCCAAATAACATGTTAAAGAAGGGTACTTTTTCAAGAAACTGAACATAGTTAACCAAAGTTAGAGGTAAGGTCTGTGTACATGCTAACCTCTCCAAACCCAACTTATGGGATTACATTGGGTATGTTGTTGTTGTTGAACATAGTTAACCAGTTTAATCCAACTAGCTATGGATATTTTGGTCTTTTGACAATTTTAGTTATCCCCTTTACCCCAAGGTGACTCTTTCACCTCATAAATCAAGAAAACAAACATAACTTAAGCAAAAATAGTCCAAATAGCTATGTTAAAGAAGGGTGCTTTCTCAAGAAAGTGAAACCTGGAAGGTGGAGAAGCAAAGTTGTGATGTGCGTATGCAGCCATTAGATTACCCACATCCAACTCATATGATTCTTGAGATATATCCATCTCCATTTTTGTTTCTATCGTTTCTTGAGTTTGAGAGTGGCGAGGGTAAAAACAAGTTGGTGGCTGGCGTTTCTTATGAAGAAATGTGGTACAAAATTCAAATAGGTCTAACTTGAGAACCCTCGGGTTATTATATCTTCTTTTTTGGGGTAGGGGGTTGGATGTGGGTTAGGTTAACGGGCAATTCGCACATTGCCTCTATTTTTTGTGTCTTTAATTTTTGCCTCTCAAATCGGTGATTTTAAATTTTTGTGCCTAAAAATATAACGGAAAATATTCTTTCATATTGTGGGTTCGTATTCCAGCAGAATCAAAAATAAAATAAAATTACAAAGTAAGATTTGATAGAAATTATGTATATTCGATCAAAGTTGTATAGAGAATATGTCTTAAGAGACATAGTTTTTATATAACTATACATGAAGTCAAAGTTTCATTGAAAAATTAAGATATCTTGTTCAGCCAGTTACATAAAAACTATGCCCCAAATAGAGATGATAGGTGGGTACAATTTTGCGGATTTCGCACCGCACCTGCCTCAGTTGGGGCAAGTATGGGTATAACTTTGACGGATAGTAAGCGGGTATGGGTATTGAAAATGTACCCGCCACGGGTGGTGGATAGGTGGTGGATTTGCAGTTATACCCGCCTCCCCAGCCCTGCATCCAACCATCCGCCTACCCGCCCCATAAGCCCAGTAATAGTTGTAGCAGTATGTAAGCCCATAAGCCCAATGCCAATAATAAGTGAGTAGGCAAAACCCTACTCACTTACACTTAGTCCTTACTCAAGTTCCCTTCACTCTTCAGTCTTCACGCCTCCCTCTCTCGTTCACTCTTTAGTCTTTGCCGACTTCCGTCTCTCCTCACTCTCTCGTTTTTCATCACGCCGCCATCAGCCTTCACGCCTCCCTATCCCTGAGACCCTGAAAATAAGTATTGATTAAGAGGACCTACTACTCTGAAAACAAAATGTTTGATTTTGTTTTCATTTGTGATAAAATTTAGAAAAGCATTTTTGATTTACAAACTATATGTTCTGGTTTATAACTGTGAACCAAATCAACTACTCTAAGTTGGTTGATTTTCAAACTGAACATGCCTTTGGGTTCTTTTAAGAACACAAATAATCAATTATGTTTTGGTAGTTATTTTCAAAGAAAAAAAGTTCATATTTTGTTAAAACCAGCGTGCTTACATGCAATGTCCATTCTAAAAATGTGTCAACAGCCTTCTAAAAATCCATCCCTTTTGTTTTTCTTGGTGCAAGTTTATCATGAATTTGTGTTTTGTATTATCTGAATATATTTAGGGCCTAAGTAATAGTTGTATTATTATCTGAAAATGTTTAGTATGGTGCTTTGGCCATGCCTAACTTTTTAAAAATGTAATTGGATTTTGTGATGTTTTCTTCTAAATGACACTCATCACTAATTACTGACTGGAAAATCACACCATCAAAATGTAAATATAAAAGCACACTCATCACTAATTGTTGTTTTAAGTGCTCGAGATAATTTGTACAAATATCCACTTCTTAGTGAAGATTGGGATAAGGTTGTGAAAAAATGTGAACTATTGAAAGTGTTAAATGATATTACACATCAATTTTCTGCTTCGACATCCTACTGCCAATATTTATTTCCCTAGAATATGTGAGATTAGAATCTTATTAACCAACTGGTTGTCCTCACCTACCATTTATATAGGAAAAATGGTCGCGGTAATGCTAGAGAAATATAATAAGTATTGGTTAGATGTTAATGGTTTTATGGGCGTGGCAACTATACTTGATCCTAGGTTTAAGATGGCTTTCATTCGGTTACTTTGCTAAAATTTATGATGCGCTTGATGTTGATGTTGAGGTAGAAATAATTTATGATTTTCTAAAGGAATTGGTGGATGAGTATGGGTACAAAAATGGTAATAATCCAGCTAGTAGTAGCCACGTGTCTTCAACTAATGTTACAAGTAGTATGGGTATGGGGTACATGCAAGAGTTTGCACAATTTGTGTCACAAGACAATAGTAACGTTGGATTAAAATCTGATTTGGAGAAGTACTTGGAAGCTTAAACTGTACCACTTGTGGATGATTTCAATATTCTTAATTGATGAAAAACAAATGGAAATAATTATCCCATTCTCCAACAAATAGCAAGGGATATATTGAGCATTCCCGTTTCTACCGTCCCATCGGAATACGCATTTAGCACTAGTGGACGTGTACTTGATCCTTATCGTAGTCGACTTCTTCCGAAAACGGTGGAGGCATTGATGTGTGCTCAAAACTGGATTTGGGCGGATATTAAAGATAACATTAATTTGATTAAATTATTTATGTTGTATTAAATTGAAGTTAGACTCTAATTACTTTGAGTATACATTATGCAGGTGGTGGTGATGTCAAGGAGATGGAAATATGTGATCTTGAGGAATATGATACTCAAGTCCTCTGTTGAATAATGAATTACCTGAAATATCTCATTGTTCACTTTGGTCCTTGGAGAGCAATGGTTGACTTTATTCAGCACATTGTTCTTTCAAGATGTTCTCAAATGAAGAAGCATGTATTGCTTTAAGTATTTATGGAGACATTAGTATTTTTTATGTAGTTTGTCGTGTTTATATAATGTACCAATTTAATTTATAAGACTATTTTGTTTTGGGTTTGATCACTATTTTGTATTGATCAATAATTGATCACAAATGAATTGATTACAAAATATGGCTGGCGAGTACATGCGGGTAGTGACGGGTGGCGGATATCCACTTGGGTGGTGGAGCGGGTGTGAATTTAGGAATATACCCGCCTAGGCGGGTATGGATGTTGAAATTGTACCCGCCACGGGTGACAGGTATAAAATTTTCTGGCGGGTACGGGTGCGGGGGAGGGGGTACCCGCACCCGCCCCACCCAATTGCCATCCTTAGCCCCAAGAGACATAATCTCTATATAACTTTGGCCGAATAAGCATAATTTCTATGAAAATCTTGCGAATTTTTTTCTTTTTTTGCCTCTGCTGGATTTGAACCTAGAATCTCTGATTTAGTAGATCTGCGAATCAAGGATTTTTGGCCCACAAATTTTCATTAAATGAGAAGTAGTGGCAAAAATTAATGACCAGTGATTTAAGGAGCAAAAATTAAAGACTAGCCCATAGGAAGGACATCCGTGCAAAAAAAAAAAGTAGGTTAATTTGTACTCCCTCCGGATCAAAAAGAGAGTTTACTTAGTCATTTGCACATCCCTAAAGAAAATATTAATTTCTAGGTAAAAATAGATAATTCGATTAAAATGCTCCTAATTAAATAGGTATTGGGATTTGGTCACATAACACTTGATAAAAACAAATCTAGAAAAATAAATTAATATTTTTCTTGATTTGGTAAGCGGACACTCTTTTTGATCCCGAGGGAATATTAAATTTACCCTTTGTTCAATTTACCTATAGGCTATAGTATTTATTGGCCCAAATAAAAATTGGGAAAACTTTCTCAATTATTATAGATTGTAATACAATAATTATTATTTCACGTTGTATCTCGTATAAATATAATTTATGCTAGTGTTATTATACGAGAAGCAAAAACGATTATCAAACATTTGATATTTAATTTATTTTATTCTATATGAAGGTTTGTGATCAATAAGAACCGTTATTAAATTCAACCAAATGCTAAAATTTCAAAACTTGCCAAAAAGATTTTAAATAGAAAACAGATTTTGACTGAAGTACATAAATGATGGTATTTTCAGAAAACAGTCAAAATATTTTATGTAATTCACAAATCACAATGGTACAATCTTGATCGGGTTTAAGGTTCCCCAGTTCAAGCTGGAGCTTTGTTAGGGTCAAGGAAAAATAGAAGAGTGTATGTCAATGAAAAGGTATCAATAACTGATAATTTTCAATCACAGAAGGATAAAGTTAAACGTTTTTCCAATGATTTTATTATAATAGATTACAAGGATGTTCTTGTTTATGTTCAATATCTGTTTTGAGGTCTCGACTAATTCGAATTGATGTTGTATAAGATTAATTAAAGAAAAAGCGTCATGTACCAGGATTCGTTGGTAGCATTGTTTCACTCAATAGAAATCATGACAATATTGGCTAGTAGGTGAGAATCCTTTTAATCTTCTTGGTGTTGGAATTTATGTTATATGCGTATAGAACTAAAACTCGTTGCGTTTTGCTTTTGTTCCTATATGCTTATGGAGTGTAGTGAAAACGTGGTATATTAGGCCTTGAAGAGCATAATCTTTGTTACTGAGCAAGAAGTTATTAGTAGTGTCTAAACTATTAGTAGTATTTTTTTTATGTTTGGCAAATGTAACTAATGATCAAGAAGAACAAAGAATGGTTCTTTTGGGAATCTCTAACAATTGACTAGAGCACATCATTTGTAAACATGTGTCCCGAGTAGTGCCAATAAGTATCATCAAGTTAACGCTTTTTGTAATTTTCTAACGACACTTGATTGTCGGAACACTGTCAATAACCCAGACGCACATTTTCCCCAGATATCGGAGAAATCACCCCTATGGGCTTCTATAGCCCAACTCCAGTTGGCGCACAAGTTCAAACTCCAAAGTATGAGCCGGCCCTTCCACCCTCCTCCCAACTTAAATACTACACTATGTTCGCAGCGGAAGCCTGTGGACAAGGTTCAAACCCATGACTTGCACTTAACCCACTTCACATGTTGCGTCCTTGCCACCGAACAAAATTGCAAGGGAGGGAGAGGGGGGGGGAGAGTCTGATCATGTCTAGAAGAGTGTTCTATTTATCCAAAAATGAGTCATGATTCTTAAAAATGGCAGATACATAGTTCTCTTTAATTTCAAGCTATCATTTGTGCCCCTGATGTGAAGCCATGGTCCACTAGTCTTTTGATGTGATGACCAACAATCCCAATGCACCTATCAATATATACTGCATAAGCAGGAAGAAGAAAAGAGCCTAATATTAGAATTCATTCATTGCACCTAGCTAGTCAACCTTATAGAACTCAAAACACTTTGTTGCATAAAGTGAAAGCAGAATTAGAAGTTTGATTCACAACTAACCTTGATAATTGGCTTTTCAGTCATGATTATAGTTACCCACCCAACATATGGCAAGAACCTGAAATTGACAAGCAACTGGCTCAGCATACAAGAGACAAATAGGTAAAGCACAAAGGCTGAGATACTACTACAAAAAATATGATCAAAAAAAAGGGGGGGGGGGGGGGGGGGGGAGAAAAGAGAATAATGATAAACTTCTGCGCAAAGTTTACTTTAAGGGGAGAAAACTTCACAAGTTAAACTATTAACAATATGAATTCTGCAAACTTATGATGGGTTGGTCAATGGAGTTTGCGATACTGCATCGAGTAGAACGGAAGGAAGGAGTACATATTCAAATAAGATAAGGCGTAGAAGGGAATGAGTGACAAGGAAACACCATAAAGGACCTTGACCTAACAATTGCTGATAGGTTTAGTAAGTACAGAGCTCAAGATACGAGAAACCAAATCTAAAGAGCATATCTAATTGTCAACTCACCCAACAGCTCTCCCCATGATGTGATGACGTTGCAGCCAGAGTTGACCTTGGGCATACAGAAGTCTGTCATCACCAAAGTTGTTGTCTCCTAATGATATGAATCACAAACAAGGAAGAAAATTAATAGTCTTCATTGAGGATTAGGAACAAAAACCTTGCTTAACAATTATTAGGGGGCAAGCAAAGTAACATAAGGCTTTTTCATTTGATATCTACAAAGAAACCGAGAAGAGAAATCACTGTCTGAAGTAAACTCTTTCATTAGATGGAAAACTATGAAACGAATGATCTGCACCTTATAAATCGTAAAAAATTTATAATAATCCTTGATGCGGAGAGAGAGAGAGAGAGAGAGAGAGAGAGATCCATATGGCATATCTTTGACCTCTACCTAGTATGCATCATAAAATTACCTTTTGTAAGGACATTAACTTCTCCAGTGTCTTGGCGCTCATGAACCTACAAGGGGAAACACAAGAATAATGGTGTTTTAGTCTACCCAAGAGGAAGAACAAGTGGGCAGACAGCAAGTGCAGCACACAACCAAAAGTCCAACACTAGTTAAGTACAGGAAACACATGCTTCTTATCAATCATGATTCAGCAATATCTCAATTCCTTTTCCCTTTTCCTTTAAGGGGCTGGTACTTGGGTTGGGTTGCGTTTGGAAGTAAATACAACCAAGTGTTACTACAAATTGAATTACCAAGTGAGAAAATGATATAGGAAGTTGCTGATAATAATTATAAAATTCTATTGCCTGTTCTCTGGTTAGACTCATTAGCGGTATATGACTCCAGAAAGGGTAAATCACCAGCCAGGCTCTAAACCAACCCCACTCGGATTGGTTACATACCCTAATCTAGTTAAGGAAAGAGGGTCATCTATCACTTGATTCACTTCGGAATGCACTTCATTTATCAGTCCCTTGTATTCTTCTTTTCCTAGTCAAAGTTTCATAATCATTTGCAAATTCCTTGTTTTACTACCAGCGCACAGAAAAATTTGATGCAGGCAACCAAGCTCCTTTAATCAAGCACAACCAGATGAAACAATATTTTGTATAGAGAGTATAATTCCCAACATACCTTTATTACTCTATGAACAATTGGAATTTCACGTCCCTGTGCAACAAAAAACATGTCATCAGCAGAAGTAAACTTCAAAGTCAATATAAATGACGGCACATATTTCACAATTTCTATATGATTTTGACATATTAAAGTCCAACCAATGAAATAGAAAGCATTTATGAGCAAACCTAAATGGGGTCTATTCAATAGACCATTTCATTTCCTTGAAGTACATCACTATACTTGTGTTTACTAAAGGAATGACCCATGTTTTGATTATCCTTCACTTCTATTGTATCTTATCAATTAGTTAGAGAAAGAATTGTATTTTAGTTAAGAGACCGAGTCCATTTTTTTTCCTTCTCTCTCTATTTTTTATTTCCTTTTCCTTTTTTGTTTGGCGGGGTGGGGTGGGGGGGATTGAGGCCATTGTTTCAAGAGTTGTATCATGATTAGGGTTCTATGTTCTATACAAATTGAATCCTTGCGCATTTCGTTTAAATAAAAAAACTTGAACTAAAGTTGATAAATAAACACATTATGAATACATAAATGTGCCCCTTCTAATAAACTAAACCTTTGTATGAGGCGATTAACACAATTCAATTTACTGTACATCAAAGAGCAGTTCTATCAAATTTTATTCCTATTAGCTCTGACCCCCCCCCCCCTCCCTCACTGCCAAAAAAAATTGATTATTAGTAAGATAATCTGCCTTCTCCTGTTGGTCTGGACAAAATAGAATTGTTGACACGTGCCAAGTTGTTTCTAAGGAAACATACAGAATTCCCAAGTCATTGGCAAAGCTGACAATACAAAAAAAATTGTTTATCGTGTATTTTATCTTCTCAAAAGCCTAAGTAACTCAAGCAGGAAAAAGGTAAAACAGAAGACGCCGGAAAGCACTACTTACATCAACATTAAATACAACAATTTCTCCCGCACGAATAGGATCCTTACTCATATGCAAGAAAAGAATGTCACCCTGCAAGACAGTAGACGATGCTTTCAGTAATACAAAGTCGAAAGAGTAACTAACACTCCACTTAAAGAAGTTATTCTACTTCTCACTAAAGTGCCAAAGAAAAGAAAAATAATTTATGAGTTCTCAGTTGGGGTTCTTAGACAGTAAGAAAGACTCCATGATCATATTGTTAATGACACATGAAAGACGTCCCTTGCACAGCGTTAGATATAGGAATGCTCATTATTATTTGAAATAAGAGGTTGCTACTGAAACCCTGAAGTCTATCTCTGCAATAAGCCGTCCATAAGAAGATATATCTGGCAATTATCATGCATATTTAGATGATATACCAGATAGTTAAACCACAAACAATCTTCTTTTGACTCTATTTCTTTAGTTTCGTATCTTAATTTCCTCTAGTCTTTTAACCTCTGGTAAAGAATCTTTAGCGAAGGATAAAGAAACAGAGTAGCAAGTTTCTTTAGCTCACCCTTTTAAAGCCAGGTTCCATGCTTCCAGAAAGCACAACCACCACAGGTGACTCGCTGCCAGTTACACACATCAATGCTTTCCATATTATAAGTGCTGATGTAACAATCATCCCTGAAAGTGATCATGTGAAAAAGGGTCAGAATAAAGGGTATTAACCTTTACAATAAAAGAATTCATTACAGATTTCACATTTCATAATGATTTTTTTTTGCAAGCAAGAGGTGGATAGACCGAGATATTTCAAAACATTACCTGCATGTAAAGCTGTTCAGAGTTTGTTTGGGAAAATTGAACAACTCAGTTTGAATATCAATTTTTTCACGAAGTGTTTGGTTGAACTGATTTTGCAAAATTAAAAAACGTTTTCAAAGAATTTGAAACTATGTTTTCAAATCGTGCAATGACTTTGATACTCAGTTCTTCACTTTCTTTTCAAGAGGTCAATTTTGAGTTGTTGAAAGATTTGAAAATTTGAGTTTGGAATTATTTCAAAAAATAACCAACTTCTTCAGGCAAAAACAGCTCAAAGAAACACTTCTTGAAAATTTTGAAAACTGAGTTTCAAGCTCCATTCTTCAAATTCTTCAAACAAACGCATACAGGTCAACCCATACAGGTCAGAATAGACAAAAATAGATACAGAGGCAAAATTGATTGATTAATACGTCTGAAAAACACATAATCGAAATTGAAAAATCAAACAATTCCAAAAAAAATCAGTCCCCTAGTCCGAAATCCAATAAATTCAGGAAAAATGAAGGTTTGCCAGAAATTTACAATTAACAGCCAGCAAAAAATAGTCAATTTATTCTGAATATGGAATCCATCGGGTCGGGTCAAACCAATCGGGTCGGACTAGATCAAAATAGATACAGCAGCACAATTGACACACAAATAAATTGAAAAAAAATCAAACAATTCCAGCAAGAAATAACTGAATCTATGTGTACATAAAAAAGCTCAATGAATTGAATTGAAACAGTCAATTTATTCTGAATACTTAAATCCATTTTTTAGATCTAATTCTGACCCGTTTGGGTTGACCCGACCCAATCGATTTAAGTAGCCAGGTGCAGGACTACAATAGACCTTCCCGGACCTGCACTTAGCGGGAGCTGCACCGGAGCTACTTAAATCCATTGGGTCGGGTCAACCCAAACGGGTCAGAATTAGATCTAAACATAGATGATTAATAGGTTCGAGAAACAAACAATGTGAATTGAAATAACTGAATCTATGTGTGTGTATATATAAAAAAGCTAAATAAATTAAATTGAATTGAAACACAAAGATATGAATTATGAATACGAACCAAGACTAATAGCTTGGGTTACGAGTTGTCTGAATTGAATTGATTTAATTGAATCGATTTGTTCTCCGATCCACCCCATTTTCGTCTCTTTTTCTTTGGTCTGAATCTGCTAGTGAGGGTTCAAGTAAAAGGGCTTTTCGACCTATATGGTGGAAATTCTGGGCCCAGTTTTGAGTTTTAGTAAGTAATGAGGCACTTTTAAAATTCTTCCCAAATTGAAGAGTGATTTTGAGGGTGTGTGGATGGTTTATTTTTACTTACAAATTTTTTTACGTGTTTGAGTAAGATAAAAAATATTTTAAACACTTATTTCTAGGCTAAAAATGTATAAAGTAAGTCAAAAGTCAAAAAATAAATAGGATCAACTTATGACTTTTAGCTTTTAACTTATAAATCAATTTTAAAAAGTCAATTTAAACATCCTCTTTCTATTTTTCTTATGCGTGTTTGGACATTGGTTTGGTTCAAGTTTGAAAAAAATATTTTTTAAAGTAAAGCTGCAAATAGTATTTGAAAGTTAAAGTTATGTTTAGATATAAGTATATTTTTGATTGAGTAGAAAAATGATATATGAAGTTCGTTCTCTTCCTCTGTGCATCTCTGTTATGGGTAGATCTCCATAAAAAATACTAATACTATAGATCGACATCGGGGGTGGCTGTGACGCTTCCTGTTGAGTACATTACACAATTCAGACTTGAAGTCCGTTTATACATTACGAGAAAGATAAAATTAAAGAATGGTTAAAATTTTATTAGTGAAAAAAAATTTCAATTGAAAAACTCATCTAGAGAAACTAATTAAAAATCAGTTCAATATATAACTAAACAATATTTTTTTTAAAATATTAAAAAATGAAAAAAGAATTATGTATAAACATTGTATAAAGTTAGATTAGAATGATAAAATCCTGATAGATAGCATTTTTTTTAATTTAATGAGCCTTATGCAGTCAAAATTTAAATTAATTAAGACCCAAAATTAACATGAATGTTTTATATTATTTAGATATTAAGGGTAGTAGAAAATATTTTGTTATATACATATAGACTGCCCCATAAAATTTACTCCAATTTTTATTTTGACACCTCCATTTAGGTCATTACCTATTAAACACTCCAAATCCAACAATACTGTGTGTATTGAACACCTTATGAAGTGTGTAAATAAATCCAAGAGTGTGACATCACTTGCTTCATATGTAACAAATCAGACCAATTAAATATTTACATGTCAGCAAAGAAGAAAAGGAAAAATACACCTCACAAAATAAACCCTAACCCCTCTCTCTCTCTCTCTCATTTTCTTCCTCCAAATGTCTCTTCGTCAACCAATACCCCAATCAATAATTTTCTCTCATCTGTCCTCCCAAGATAGTCAGGTGTCAGCGCAGGCGCTATAAGACGCTTCTGGCGTGGGACATGGAGTTCGATTCCATGGCAAAGATAAAGAAACTCTGCATGTTGGAAAATTTGACCTTGTCTATTGATCGGTTAGACGCTCAAAACCCGCCACGGGAGCACATTCCGCGATTTATCGATAATAGTGTTGAAGGACCGGTGCTATTACCTCCGGGACGTCTGGGTATCTGGGTGAAGTAGTTAAGCAGCGCAAGTTCTGAAAAAAAAAAAAAAAAAAAACTCCATAGACGGAGTTACAATACTTGCAACGGATTAGACAGAACTCAAATAATTTAATATATTAAAATAATTTGTTCAAACAGTAAGCAAAAAAAAAAAAAAAATTATGGTTCAACGTTCAAAAATTAAAAATTCTAGTTCTGCCTCGCCTCTGCTCACCCCATTAAAGCACTTAGCACCATTGCCGTCGCCTCACTTCTTTTTAGTTTGAAACATATTAATGCAATGGATACTTAAATATTGTTGGATTCATTTAATTCAATTTTAGAACGAAGAAGGTGAATGGAAGAAATATTAATGAGACCTCATTCTCATTCCAGAATATCATGAATTTATCAGAATAGATTATACGGTCAAGCGGCTAAAGTGACCGCTTTAGGCCCCCCCCCCCCCCGATATTTTAAGCCCCATGTTCATTAAAAGTTGGTCTTATGAGTAATACTTTGAAAATATAGTAAATACTTCAATGAAAAATGATATAAGGTCTATAGAACTATTTGTTATGTAGTTTAAAGTGTATTTATATACATTTGAGGTAATTTACATATATAATTTAATTTATTTTTTCTTTTTCTATTCTCATAAAAGAACTTATACTTTAATACTCTCTTTCCTCCTTCTAGTAAACTATTTATTCTCACGAAAATAAGGATAAAAATAAATCAAATTGCACTCTTTTTTTTCTTCAGGTTGTCAGGCATAGCAGTAAGCAAATCAAAAAACAACTTGCTGAAGAATGGAAAATGAAGGAAAATTTTTATGTTTTCGTCTCAACGTTTCTGCTCACGTTTTGGACTGACTTTATGTTTCTCTTCTGTTTGTCTCTGTGTATATATATTGTCTCATTTTTTCTGTCTTTTTGTGTGTCACACAATTGAGCCAAAAGGCATCAATATATAGCATAAAGGGAGACTTCTCAACTGCCAAGACATGATTGTTAATGGTCATTGAAGGAGGGTTGTTTATGGAGGAGTTAATCAGCCAAGTAATGGCTGGTTAATGCACAATAACGACCCCAAAAATCAACTCCAACGGTAGGCAGAAACTTTCTGCCTTCCGTTGTTCCCAATTTCATCTTTTCAGAAACTCTAGAGACCAAACTGTAAATATTAAGCAATTTGGGGTCCAAAGAGATAATATCAGAAGAAGCCCAAGTCCCAAGTCCCACGACCCGTGACCCGAGACCCGAGCCCGAGTTTGGTTAGTTTTAAAATGCTCATAGACATTTGTATTTTCCTGACACTTTATCTTCATTATAATGTCATTATCTCTTGACATATATCTTTAATGTCTACCTTGTCTCCGTAGGCATAATTGGCCCCCTTTTCACCTGTTAGGTGCTAATCTCGAGTTTTACTCAGTGTTGCTTCCGTTTACATACTTTCTGAGATGTATGACTGCATATGTTGTGGAACCGATGCTTCGTACGTTTAGATCTAATTCACGATGTTACATGATCCAATGACTTGTCAAGCTTTCTTGTCTTATCATTATTAGATCTCCCATCGACCGAGTGCTTATTCGTCTTACCTTCACATTTCCATTTCAAGTTGCCTTGGGGGGTCTCTTATCTTAAAGTATTTCTTATACTATCTTCCTGGACATCAAAGGTTCGTCACCTTTGGCCAAATAGTTCTTACTGTCCCTCATCTATCGTTGGTCCTTACGTTGTTCTGGAGTAATCATACATTTGTGAAACCTGCATAACTATAATCTCATTCACCTTTATCCTTTTTGTCGTAATCATTCCTTCTATTCGTTATTAAACGGAAAACATTTCTTCCTTAATACTTGATCGTATTACCCCATTCATACTTATTAACTGTTTTCATATTTCTTACAACCATTCTTCGATTGTTCTATAATTCTCGTCCTCAATTGCCCCTAATACGTTATTGTTATACAGAGGTTATTTAGAATTGTAACATGCTGCACAATGAAGCCGAAGACCTTACCAGTCCAATACCTATAGCATACCTGAGCCTACTAACATTGATACATGCGATTCTCAATAATAGCGGTATGACCCTTTACACACGGATGAAAGGCTTATGTCCCCTTCCACTACCGTGGATAACTCGATCCTTATATATATAACTTGGGCTCACCATTCTGGGTACATCACCTTACGTGATCTTCTCAAATTTACTGATGGTCACTCTTTAGACGATTCGATTGTGGTAATCCATTCTCGTTAATGATATCTTTGGACAATTCCCAATCTATTCTAGGTAAGACATTACGATTTAGATGGCACGTACATAACATATTCCCTCATTCTAGTCAACAAGAGTCACTGTAAAACGTGTAGATTTTCATAACCTACTAAACCTTTCAATGATGAATTCTGCATTTCATCTGTACAACTCGTAATCATCTTATCCTTACCTTTGCGCATCAACTTGGGACACTTCGGAACATTGTGGTCGTGGCTGCCACACTAAACAACCCTCTGTACCTTTGCGGTATAATCCGCCATGCGCTCGACCATACTAGCTACAAGATGGTCGGGGCGATCTCACTCGACCTTTACCACTTTGACCCTGAGATATTGTCATATTTGAACCCTTTAAATATCAGTGATCCCGACTAATAAACTCCCTGGGTTATGAGCTCCCTGATCCCTCAAGGGCCTATCTCTATTGGATGCTCTTGGATGAAGTCGTGCCTATGTGGATTTTTACTCATAAAGAAAATTTTGACGGTTCTTTTGAGAGGCATAAGACCCGTCTTGTAGGTGATGGTAAAACACAATAGGTTGGCGTGGATTGTGGAGAGACATTTAGTCCGGTGGTCAAACTGACTACCATTCGCACTGTGCTTTGTCTAGCTCTCTCGAAGGCATGGCACATTCACCAGTTGGATGTGAAAAATACTTTCTTACACGGTGATATTAAGGAGACAGTATACATGCATCAACCCTTGGGTTTTAGGAACCCCAATTATCCTCATCATGTTTGTTTGCTGAAAAAGTCCTTGTATGGGCTAAAGCAGGCCCCAAGGGCTTGGTATAAAAGGTTTGCAGATTATGTGTCTACTATTGGATTTTCTGACAGCAGGTCTGATCATTCTTTGTTCATCTATCGGCGTGGTACTTCTCTGGCATACATTCTGTTATATGTTGATGATATTATATTGACTGCCTCATTGGAAATTCTACGCAAGTCTATCATGTCTCTTCTTAGTTTTGAATTTTCTATGAATGACTTGGGGCCCTTGAGCTATTTTTTGGGCATAACAGTCACTCGTCATGCAGGTGGTCTATTTTTATCACAGAAAACGTATGCGACAGAGATTATTGAGCATGTCATCTTGTAAGTTTACTTCTACCCCGATTGATACAAAACCAAAGCCGGGTGCTACGTCTAGCACACCAAATGAGGATCCCACCCATTATCATAGTCTTGCAGGGGCTCTTCATTATCTAATTTTCACGAGACCATTTATTACTTATGCAGTACAACACGTGTGTTTATTTATGCATGATCCGCGGATTGAGCACATGCATGCGCTTAAACGCATTATACGATACATACAGGGCACACTTGATTTTCGATTGTATTTATATCCGTCCTCCGTCTCTACTCTTGTGTCATATACAGATGCTGATTTGGGTGGTTGTCTAAATACCAGATGTTCGATATCTGGTTATTGTATGTTCATTGGGGATAACTTGGTCTCTCGGTCGGCAAAATGCCAAGCTATTTATCACGATCCAGTGCGGAGGCCGAGTATCGAGGGGTAGCCAATGTGGTGTCTAAGTCATGTTGGCTACGTAATCTTCTACTAGAGCTATATTATCCTATTCGCAAAGCTACTTTGGTCTACTGTGATAATGTGAGTGCAATCTATCTTTCTGGAAATTCGGTCCAACATCAGCGCACTTAACATATCGAGATGGACATACACTTTGTTCGAGAAAAGGTAGCTCGTGGACAAGTACGCGTCCTCCATGTTCCTTCGCGATACCAGATTGCAGACATATTTACTAAGGATCTTCCCTTGGTTCTATTTGAAGATTTTAGGAACAGTCTCAGCGTACATCAACCTCCCGCTATGACTGCGGGGGTGTAAAGGACCGTGTGTATCATGGTCCAATTTGGACTCAACAAAATGTAATTCATGTATAATTGTAATTATGGTATTAGTCTTGTACTAGGTAAATGTATTAGAATTAGAATAGGAAAACGTAGAATTATCATATTTAGGAATTGTATATTTGTATATATACCTCTCATTATCAATGAAAATAATCAAGGTGTTATTTCTTTCATTGTTGTTAGCTTTGGCTTTGTTCATAACAACAATGATTACAAGGCTGGCCAGTGGGCCGGGACGGCCCGCCCCGATCCCGAGCCCGCCCCGATCCCGCCCCGACCCCGAGCAAAAAAGAAAAACGGTAGCGGGACTCGAACTCGGGATGGGACAATGTCTCATCCCGCCAGACCCGAACCCGCCCCAAGTCCGCCCGCCCCGATCCCTCCCGAGAGCCCCCCTTTGCAAATATAACCGTTGCACCAACGACCATTTTAGATTTTGGCCGTTGGGCAACGACCATTTTTGGCCTCCCCCCTACCCCTTAATATTTATTTTTAACCCATAAGTTATTATATTTACACTTTAACCCAATTTTCCAACTATAAATAACTCATTTTCTCTTCATCTTTCTCACAAATCTTCCTACAATCTCTCTAATCTCTCAATATATATCTGTATAAGTCTACATTGTTTACTAAATATTCAATTTTATTTATTCATTTGGGAATTGGGAGTGAAGTTGGTAACTAGCTTGAGGATCTTCCATCGAACAAAGTTTCAATTTTCAACCTCTCGATTACACATCGACGTTACGTCGGCGTTTGGTACATTCGTTCCTTCATTAAATTATTATTGTCTGTTTATTTTATTTAGCGCACTTAATTTTATTATCTTTAATTAATTATTATCATAATTAAAATGAAAGGATTAAGAGGTATGTTTAAGGGTAAGGGTGCTTCTTCTAGTAGGGGCAACCAGGGCAAGGGTACTTCTTCTAGTCATCGTATTCCTACACAGGATGATTTTGTTGATACTCAACATTTTCCTATAATACCATTAGATTTAGACGAGGAGCTATTTTCTGAAACTCAAGAAGACTTTAATTTAGACGATGATCTAGATGATACACCCACTAATGTTGATGACAACACACCCACTAGTGCACCTTCAACTGAAATACCTCCTATTCCCCCTAGTATGAGACGAGGTCCAGCAAAACGACCATTAAAATCAGATGCATGGACATTTTTTGATAGGGATGTAGAGAATCAAGTAGCTATATGTAAAAATGTTTTAAAATTTAAAATTAGAAAAGGTCACGGTGGGACGGGGGGTTTAATTAGACACGTAGTAAGTGCTCATCCAGCTAGGTATGCCCAATACCAGGTTTGAAAACCGGGTGCGCAAACGCCCGCTCCATCGGGACAAGGTTCACATACGACATCGTCCGGACCAAATCTGGTCAAATTAACCCTATGACGGGGGGAATTGTAGGCCATAAATATAATAAACATAGAGATAGGGAAGCAATATCAAAATTAGTTGTTGTGGAGGGTTTGCCTTTTTCATTTCCTTCATCTCCCGGTTTTATTCATTACATTAGAGATATATATAATCATGTTTTTAACGGTTTTCCTAGATCAACTGTTAAGAGAGATGTATTTAAATTCGCGCATGAATATCAATAATATTTACGTTATTCATTATATCATTTTAATGGCAAAGTATCTATCACGTCTGATATAGGTCGTAGTACTAACGGCCATGATTATTTAACTGTAACTTGTCATTGGATAAATTATAAATGGTCTATGCAAAAACGTATCTTAGCGTATAGATATATAGATGATAGGCACACTGATACTTTTATTGCAGATAATATTTATCAAGTGTGCCATTATTACGGAATAACCGATAAAATTATGACTATTACATTAGATAACGTTTCTTCTAACAATTACGCAATTACAATTTTAAAAAATAGTTTAACTCCATCTTTTCCAGATCATTTTCATATAAAATGCGCGTGCCATATATATAACTTAATTGTAAAGGATGGTCTATCACTTTTTGAAGACATTCTTAGTAAAATACAATTTGTTATAAACTTTATTTTTAAAAGTAATAAAGTACAACGAAGAAAAGAATATAAAAAAACTTGTCACGATTGTGGACTATCTTATAGAAAAATTCCACAAGAAGTATCCACTAGGTGGAATTCTTTATACGAGCAACTACTTGTTGCTTATGACTATAGAAAAGCTATAACTTTATTTTTTAACTCTCATAATCAAAATCCAGCTGATATGATTGTAGATAGTGATTGGGTAAAAATTTCCGAACTTATTGTATTTTTAGAGAAATTTTTTCAAGCAACAAAAGAATTTTCCGATATATATTATCCAACTATTTCAACTATGTTGTTTTATATAACTCTAATATTTTTATTACTTAGCGAATATATGGAAAAACCAGCTTATATGGCAGCTATTAAAAAAATGTTTGTCAAAATAAAAAAAAAATATTCCTATTTCCACTATTTATATTATTGGTTCTGTATTAAATCCGACTATTAAAATAGACGGTACTAAATCACTAATTGAAACTATTTACGATTGTATAGAAGTACTACCACCTCCAAGTCCCAAAAATCTAAATCATCCACCACCTATTGAACAAACTAAAGAAGAAGTGTTGTCTAGCGTAGAACACCAATGCAAAAAAATATATAGGTTTTATCAACAAGAAAATGCTAGTAACTTACCGGCTTCCATACTATCTTCTTCATCTTCAACACAACCTCACAAAAGACTTGTTGTTTCAGCGGCTAGTATTGAAAGCCTCAGAAATAGAATGTGCGGTCGTACCTCTACTACTAACCAAATTAGCGAGTTTGATATTTTTGTTTTGCAGGGTTCTGTACCGTACCAAGAAGTTATCAATGAAGATGGACATGAAGACTTGCTGAAATACTGGAGGGGGAATGAGAAGACCTTTCCGACACTTTCAATGATGGCTCGAGATGTTTTGAACATTCAAGCGTCGTCAACTGCGTTTGAAAGCGCTTTTTCTGCAGGCAGATATCAAATAGGAGACCACAGACACTCATTAGCCGGAGACAGCTTGGAAATTGCAGTATTATTCAGAGATTGGATACGAGCGGAGCGGAGAAGGTGCGGGCAACCGGAGATCAACGAAGAAGAAGACGAAAACTACAACGAAATCTTATCCGAAGGTGGTGGAAGCGACGTGGATCAATTTGACCAACAAATACCAATTCCAACTGAAGAACCACATGAAATTATCAAGCAATTAGAACATGTTTTTTTGAGAATGTAATTTTTTAAATTGTAATTTTATTATGTAATTTGCAACTTTTGGACAACACCACGAAGTTGCAATTTAGATTTTAGACAATTGTATTTGTATTACAAAAAAATCATATGTCTATTAAATAATATAAGAGGCACAAAAACAGCCTTGGGATGTTTTTATTACACTATCTTGTCTTGTTTATTGAGTTTTTTTATACATATGTTATTTAAAAAAAAAGGGAAAACCCACCGGAACCCGCCCCGATCCCGACCCCGCCCCGCCCCGCCCCGATTCCGACGGGATCGGGACGGGACTGGAGCAAGACCCGCCAGACCCACCAGACCCGACCCCGACCCCTCCGCCAGACCCGAGCCCGGTCCACTGGCCACCTCTATTACAAAGTAGTGAAGGTACTTCAACATGAGTGGAAACCCGATTACGGGACTGAAATTTACTTTTTGAATTGCAATACCTGGAAAAGGGTTAGGAACTCGTGCTCGAGTAGTGATGAAGTCACTGGAAATGAGAGAGATGTGAATGCCAGTCTCTCTGTCAGGAATTTTCGGACGTATAAGAGTAGTGTCTTCTCGAGTAGATTCCTTGATGGTGCTTTAACTGTTGATCTGGAGAAAGAAGTGATTACTGAGTTTGATTGTAGGTACGTGTCATCTGAATCCCCTTTGGTGAAAGTTACATTGCATATACAAGGTTAAAAATATTTTTATGTAAATATAGTAGATGTTGAATCTCCTTTAATTCTTCATCTATTTACTTCTTTATATTTTGAATCCTTTTAGTGGCAATTCTGGCTCGGTCACTATATATATGGCGTTCCTTATGGAGTCCAGGATTCTGTTTATTGAAAACGTGACTAAATGATCAAGATGGCTTTATTTTATCTAACAGAAGGGAGAATTGTAAAACAATCGCTTGGAGCAATGAAAGAGATGCTGTATTGTTGACAATTCCTGAAGATGATCTGGTTCTATGCCACAACAAATACGGAGGAGATATTCCTGTTACACTAGAGCAGGTTGTTCAACAAGTTTCGATTTTGTTGGGAGCCTCGTTTCACTCGATAGAGATCATGACGATCTTGGCTAATAGGTGGGAATCCTTTTGAATCTTGTTGGTATTTTGGATTTAAGTTACATATATTGATTGCGTGAAAACCTTTTATATTGTCGGTGCATAACACTTAGTAGTTTCTTTGCATTTTGATTTTGTTCCCAAATGTTTCTGGAGCTATGTTGTCAAAGGCTCATTTAAGACACGCTTAGCCCTGAAGTTCGGAAAAGCTCATGGAGTGCGTCTCGCCTAGCTTAAGCTATGGTTGAGTGTAGGCAATGCACTGAGTTGTATACCTCATTATCCATGAGTTCTATCTTGAATAAAGTGACACTAAACAACAAATATAATTAGCAAAATAGATATATTAATCGTTAAGAAAACATTATAAATGATTTGTTACTTTTTTCTTGCATTCATATATACTTTTACTTTTTTCTTCATTGCACCTTATTTTTTACTAAAGCCTGGCTTACGTTCTTCATGTAGCATTCAGATCGAATGACTCTATGAAATTACGTTGATACTTCCACATATTATAGATAATGTAAGAGAAGTCTATCTTTTTCCTTGGGGAATCTTTAGAATACTCACACCCACTGCTTAGTTTTCAATTTGCCTCTGACCATCAAATAAAAAGTGAATAACTCGTCTTCCTCTCTTTGAAAAAAGGGGGGCTTAAAGCCCTAGTGGACCTGGATTGCTTTCTAAAGCTTTTCACCATTGAGGGGGGAATGAAACAACAAGGCTTTCCTTTGTTGTAATTTTCTTTATTCACAAATTTATGCATACAAAATAACAATAATAGTTTAGACTACGATATCTGAATCTGTTACATCACTTACATTAACAAAACAAAAATTTAAAATACATTATTTTGGGAAAAATTAATAAGGACCAAATTGCATTCTATTATACAGACTCCTTTCATCTCTGTATTCACATATATTTAGTTGTTTTGTAATGGTAGTATAACATTTTTGCGGTATTCTGCCAAACCCCACAATGGATATATATTTCTGTATGCTGCATAATGCAACATGCAGTTCTTCATGAAAACCCCAGTAATTTCCTGCACATACATATTAAACACAAGTAAGATAATAGCCGCATTAATCTTATGATAATAAAACATTTGTTTTATAACCGAGAGCCAGTGGTGCACGGTTCGAACTCAGTAGATAAAGGCCCCCACCTCCTACCCTTTTCCACTTAAATACCACGCTTTGTTTATAACAAAGTTTCGTGTCTGTGCGCCTTACTCACACATCATGCTAGACCATGATGAGACTTTAATAATGTCTTTCTTTTTCAGATAGCTTTGGTAGTTTGAAAGAGCTTTTCTCTTTCAACAATCAATCAATACCAATCAAATGTGACCCAATCCTAAACTAGTTTGTATCAACTATATGAATCTTCTATCCGTATTGTTTAAATCCAGTCCATTTCATTCTAATACTTAACAACTTGATCTTTTAACGGTCGAAGAAATCTTTTTTCTTTGTTTAGCTTATAATTTGCAGATTACCTGCTGTGGGAAGTCACCGTCTTCCATCTGAGAATTAATCAGCAGCCTTGCTGCACGGTGAAGGGGCCTCGGATCTCTATCAACCTGTCCAAATGAGGAAGTTGGTAAATGAATCTTGAACAAGAAATTTTTTACTACGATGGTGAATAAATTAAGCATTTACTACTAGTAACTAGGAATTCACCTGGCCAGAGTGAATCAATCCCATCAATGCCCATGCAGTTTGTACAAGATTTGAGTCTTTTGTTTCAAGTTCTCTATAAACCTGTTTTGACAAATACAAAGGCAAGTCATATTGATCTGTTCCACAGTTACCTTTATCTGCCATCCTCTTCTTTAAAGGGGAAAATGCATGTTAAGAAGAGAACGTACAAAACATCTAGTGTTGGAAAACTTGTCTTAAATTCTTTGAGTATTGGAATGGAAAGGTTCCAATATAATGGAGCGGGATGAATATTGATAATTCATACAAACGACCCCAACTATGTACAGAATGAGACGTAGTTGTGGTTATTTTTGTTTGACGCAACTTTTTTGCTTTTATGTTACCTTTTCTGGGCAAGAACGGTAGCTTTCGCCCCAACCACCATCGGACCTTTGTGTTCTTAGTAGAAATTCAACGCCTCTACGAACAGCTGCACAGTTGCCATACGACTTGCCTGCTGCAGCAAGCCCTCCAAGAGCAAACCAGGAACCATATGTGAAGCACACACCCCAGTTACCATACCTGTTGACATGATTAGTCATGTCATATGTTATCTAGCAGAAAGTAACTACTCCTGTTCCATTTTAAATGAAACTCTTCCCTTTTTCGTTTGCTAAAAAAGAATGATATATTTCTATATTTTGGAATTTTTTTAAGTTTAAATTTCCGTTGGTACAGACATAAAAATATAATGACATGCTTAAGACCGTAAGTTTCATAAGTACTTTTAGTATGTGACAAAAATCCATTTCTACCTAAACTTCGTGTCCAGTCAAACATTATCATATAAAATGAAACAAACGGATTATATGTTGTTAGTTCAAAGGCTAGGAAGAGAAATATCATATACCATGAACCATCAGGCATTTGTACATCTTCAAGATATTTAACTGCATTATCAATGAATTTGTTAATCTCCTTGGTTCGGTGTCCAGGGTATAGCCTCTTAAACAGAACAAGTGCTTGAATTGATGATGCAGTACACTCGACATACCTGGATTGAAATTAAATCAGTGTCAAGCTGTAAAATGGAGACTAACAGGAAAAGGGAAAGAGGGGAACTAGAGAAACAAATCTTACTCATGCTCAATAACAATGTCAGCGAAAAATTCAGTAGGATTGAGCAACTGTCAATGATAAACAGAACAGGAAAGTTATTGTTTAGGTTGTGGAAGACTATAGAACAAGTTTAATAACCTTGAATTAAAGTACAGAGATAGAGATTCCTATATCGTGAATCTCAAACTCAAACGATTATTTTACTTAGCCAAAAAAGTTACCTCCAAATATTCTGAGGCCCCTGCAGGCTCCCATGCTGCTAAGCCCCCATTTTTGCTCTGCGATTTATTTAAGGTGGATCTTATTATTACTTTAAGATATAGGATTCTCTTGGAATTTTTGTAAAAGAAGAAAACAACTTCAGGTTAAATGATTAATGATTTGAGGACACATCTTTCAGTGTTTACCTGTAAGGAAAGAATAACATTCACTGAATCATACAGTCGTCCTGGTTCCATTGCCTCGCCGACTAATTGAGGAGGCATTGTGGAGAAAAGAAGGCAACACTAGAGAAACAAAAGTTAAGCAGCAATCAGGCAAACTTTCTAGCATTATCTTACCATTTTTATGCAATTACAAGAAGTTAGAATTTTACATACCTTTAATCCTTCAGCAGTGCAATCAGAGACTTGCCATCCGTGATCTTGATCTGAAAAAGTCCATGATCCTTTTGAGATATGCCGATACATCCCTTTAAAATCACCAGAAGGATTGTCCTTCACCTGCGAGAAGACTCGCACACTATAAGACTTAGTTGAAAGCAAACCATTAGAACAAGTTCTCGTAACTTAATTATCCAAACCTGAGATTGTTTTATAAAGTCATGTCCTTTTCTAAGAGTATCTGTTATTCCATCGTACATCTCACTGGCCAATAGTGCTTGAATAGCAAAACCAGTATCCCATTGTTGACTACCAAAACTCTGCAGTTCAACGACAAATAGTCGCCTATTCAGTAATAATATATCATATTCTAACTCATTCTAGTTTGTGAATTAGTATAATTCAGATTTACATACCTGCATTTTCATCCCATCTTCAGCTACCCATAAATAATCTGGAATCCTAGCAAGATGTTTTTTGAAATAATCACCGTTGGGATCCTCAACCCAACAAGCAAGCATGGACAATACCTACACAATCCAAGTATTACATTAGAATCGAAGTCATTACCAAATACAGGTAATTGTGTAATCTTTTCAAAATGAATCAGTTGTCATACTTTTTCGACACATCCAATGGTGATGTACCGACTATTCTCGTCTTCATAATGTATATGTTTCATGGTAACTTCAAGAGCTTTATTTCGCAGCTTGTTGAAAGGCCAACGAGTCAAAAGAGGCTCGGTACATATGTAGAGACTGTCCCACATCAAATCTTGAACCAATGGATGAGGGTAATAGAGATCCTCCTGCAACAAGTTTATGTTTGAGCATTTGTAGAAAATGGTATGATATCTATACTAACTTCAACACTGAGGACTCGTTTGGTCCATAGACAAAGTTATTCAAGGATAACTAATACTATCGGATTTTATGTCGGGAATTTCTAATCTCGGTAATTAAACGACCACTGACAGTCATACCTTTGCACACACATGGCACACTTTTTTCCAGTTAATTTCATCGTATGGTTGATCATATAACTCTTCCCTCAATTGCAAAATGAGAGGTGTGATTGGACCAACAAATCTCTTCCCATATAGATAAGACATTGGCATGTAGACCATTCGACAGTAACACCACATTTTTGCTGCATTTATTAAAGGGTCAAAATACGAGGTAGATCGAAATGTTGCAAAGCAAATCCTGAAAATTAAAATGATGTTGAATAGTGCATGAGGAATTAAAAAAGATTGACCAACCTGGATGCATGGGAAGAAAAGATGGAAGAATCCAAAACTCAGGTGGCATTGGGTTAGTTCCAAACCACTCAAAAACTCCAAGAATCTGAATAAAATGAGGGAATATTTCTCAACAAAAAGAAGGCATATAAACATAACTGTTGCAGGTTTACTTGACAACGGAGAATAATATAATTTAATGAGTTAAACTTCTATACTCTAACTATGTGAAAGAACTTTTACATTATCAGGTCACCTAAAAGACAACTAAAGGTGGCCATCCATAACAACAAAGACTAGTAATCTAAAAGATAAGGCAGATTACGTGCTAAACAGGTCAAATACACTGATATTGTAACAATTATGTATGATGTCAGTGTATATACGTTGAATCTTAATCTATGATACACTAAAAAGTTGTTAAGGTAATTAATCATACCGAGAGCCATGTTTTCCCCCAGGAAGGAATTGCAGTGACACTACCATGATCAAGTATCCATTTCCTAGCTCTAGCACAGGCATTGTTTTCACCACCATCTGGTCCTTCTCCAAGGATCCTCATGCAAATGTAACTCAGAGCTGTACAAAACATGGTACTGTGACCTTCTATGTGCAAACCCCATCCGCCATCTTCGTTCTGAAACGTTGTCAACAATTTAAAAATGAGTTTAATTTCTATGCACTAGCAGTATACATGGTCTATCTATAATGTAAATAAATATTACAGTGTCAATGTATGTAAGTTAAATTCTTTAGGAATTTGCAAAGCAAACTTTGGTAGAATAATATATTTAATGTGACATTAAGTCATGTACCTGGTGACAGTATATATACCGAAGAATTTCCTTACGATGTTCAGCTGGGAATACAGTATTAAGATGCCCGGTGATGTACATACACGTAACCTGAATTTTGGTCCCACGAAAATTGGCAAAGCATTAGCTTTAGTATATAGAAAGTAAAAATAGGAAGGATTTGATTTATATGCACAAATACATTAACTTGTGATTGTTACTATCAGGGTGGATCCAATGTTTCGGGTATCAGACTCATTCAAACTCAATCTTTTCGACGCAGAATATAAAATTTTGTGTGAAAGCTCAGTAAAGTTCCAACAAATATTATATTTATACTCATAATTTAAAAAATACAATGAGTTCAGTGCTAAAAATCTTAAAGGTTAAAACTATCAAGTAAAAATCTTGAATCCACTTTTGTTTATCATTTTTACAAGTTTATCAATTACTAATGTTTATCATATAAATTTAAGTCGTGTCCACTAACAATGCAAAGAGGTTTCAATATTATTGGTGGATTTTGTAATAGCATTTTTTTTTTGCGATAATAGGTCAATTGTCATTTTTAATAGGCTACCAATTATTACTAATTTTATCATAGATATTCAACTTTACTCACCTCATAGAACTAAACTTTATCATCTAAATTATTTATAAATACCTTATAAGTGATCTGATCGTGTAAGCATTTTTCTACCCTATAAATGCATATAACTTGAGGAAGGGAAACTCGAAGCAATAGTAGAGTTCTATGTGTGACCATAAGTCACAGGTTCAAGATATGGAATCAGCCATTAATACTTACATCAGGGTAGACTGCCTACATTATACTCTGGAGATGCGATTCTTTCCCTAACCCTTCTGACTTTTTTTATAGTGCATATTATAACTTAAACTCAAAAAAGGGAAAAAGAAAGAACTTACCAAAGGTGGAAGAAAGAATAGAGGACCAGCATTTTCAGCAGGCCAATGGCCATCACTAGCCTGCAAAGCTGAAAAGAAATTAACAGCTCTACGCAATGCATTTGTGGCAATTTCAATGCTAATTTCTTCCCCTTCTTCTACTTTTATTGCTGGAATACTCTGTTTGAAATTCTTCTCTCCAAGAAACTGCACAAATATTGTGTTGAAGAATGAATTTTAACAAAAATATCGCCGACACCGAAATTTACATAACTTTTTTCTGCGTTATAAGTTTGTATTTTCGCATCATAATAACTCACAAGTAACTTTCCGTGGCAATATATCCTCTTTTTTAAATTTCATAAAGTAACTTTTTATTTATAATTTCATTTTAATATATTTACTTACGATATACTTCATAGGGGATGTAAACGTAAAGTTTTTTATAATATAAAGGGTGTAAGTATTTGATTTTAAATACATGGGATATATTCATATTACATAGTGTTTAGTGTAATTAACTCTAAATATTTATGCTCCACTGAATCTAACTGGCTAAAGAAGGTTACCTGGCTTATTTTTTCAAGTTACTAATTCAGCTAATAATTATCTTTCAATATAATATGTTCTTATATTATCAAATGAAATGATAATATGCATTTTTATACTATCCGTCTATAGGAATTAAATAGAGAGGATAATCACATTATTTAATATCTAAATATACTAAAAGAAGGAACTGTAAATTATTTTGACTATTAAACGTTTATCATAACTAAAATAGGGATATATAACGTCCACCTACCACTTCTTGAAAACGTTTTCCATGGTTATAAAAAATATTTTTACCCGTCAAAACGGAAAAGATATTCTTATAAATGGAGTTTAATTGTTCTTAAAAAAATGGTATCAAATCAAACCAACAGAGTAGACCTAATCTATCATGTTATTTGACACTAAAAGAGGGATGAAATATGAGGATTTCCCTAGTTGAAGAAATTGCAATATTCTTCACTTATGTTTCATTGCCAACAACCAAACAATTCAAATTTACAGTTAAATTAAATATTAGGTGCGAATAAAATTTTATCGACAAAGACAATTGTTAATCTAAAATATCATGTTATGATGAGGAAAAGGTTTAATACTTTAATGTAGCCTTTTTATATTTGAATGGAAGAAAATAACTTTAATAATATCTTTTGTATTTTATTTTCAGATCTCTTGCCCATAAAAATTTAAAAAAAGTTATAATAGGCCATAAAATCAATTGATCCTTCCAACTCAATTTATTAAATAAAGACTTGAAGTCAAATATTCGATGATATCGAACAGTCAACAGTATAACTTTTCTTTGTGATGTTTACACTTGTCTTTTTACCCTTTAATTTAATTTGTCAGGTTGTGTTTTTAAATAGTGAATTTACAATAATTCACAAAAGTCCTTTGATCTATCATTTATTTTTTATCTTCTTTTTCTTCTATATTATTATTGTTGATTTTCTTCTTGTATTGTACAAAAAAAAAAGGATAAAAAATGAGTAGAGAGTCTTCCTCTAATAGACTTCTTTTTTATTGTTCTTCCATTGGTGTCTTGTCTTTATTGGATGTCTCTTTCATAGAATTAATTTTCCCACTTAGGAATTTCAATGATTTGGGATAGAAATTAGCTAAAGAAGTAGGGAAAATATGTATCTTACATAGATTCATGAAACATGAGTGTCATCAATTACTTTTAAAAAAAAAAACTTAAACACGAGTTTATCATTTTACATATGATCTTTTATGTGGGGAAAGATCTCTTAGAACATATTTCTTTTTTTTCTCATTCGGTGTTTGATATCCACATTGAAGCCTGACTAAATTCAGTTCGTGTATTGTAGGACCATTTTGGGGGCGTTCCCAACATGACTTTTTCCTGTCCCACGGCTTAAACCCAAAATATTTGATTAAGGGTAGAGGGACCCCAACCATCCCACCACAACCTATGTTAATTCTTAAAACATATTTCTACTAAAAAGCGTGTATGATCGCATGAATAAGCTCACCCGGTTGAAATCTAAAATTTACTCATACATCTTGGATAAGAGTTTAAAAAACTCTTTATAAAACTTTATTTTTTAATCAATCATATTAGACTCTTCATCATTAAAAATTGTGATCATCTTAAAAACTACAAATGTATAGAGTACTTTTAAAAACAGAAAAAGGAGGAAAAAATGAAAAAAAATAGTTATAATTGAACCTGCATTCGCCAAAGAAGATCGCCACTGGGCTTGACTTTATAACGATTGTTCCAAAATTGTTGACGGGCCTCTTCGACCTCGGCCCGTTCTTCTGGCGTTCCAGCATTTGGGTTGAACTCCCATGTTTGTCGTCCAACGTAGTTGTTTGTACTGTACAAATATGGCCCATCTTGTCCTTCAGCAATCTTCAACTTCCACATTCTTAATTTCTTCTATTAGCTTCTAGCTTACTAAGAAAAAAACCAATAAAGTAAAAAATTGTCAAGACAGTATATTACGTCGTCAAAATTTAGAGTCTAGTGGTATTAATGAGATCTCACACATAGTGTATACGAAATAGGAGTAGAGGAAGGAGCCGGTTTTCAAATAAGTAAATCGGATCATTCAATGTTTAGTTGGAGGTCGACATCAGGTATTGTCCTTCTAAGTGTGAGTCCAATTCTTACTATTCATGATAAAGTTACAGTTAGCGAATATGTCAAGACAATATCTATAACATCAAAACTTAAAGTCTAGCGGTATCACACATAACATAAGCATGAGTTCGATTCTAGCTATCTAGCGGTGAAGATACAACCAGCGAATGTATCAAGAATGTATCTTATATTATGTCATCATAACTTATAATCTAGTGGTATCTATGAGAATCGCACCCGTAATTTAGGTGTGAGTTAGATTCTCACCATTCAAAAATGGAGTTACAATCGATAAAGGAGGTGTAAAGAATGGATCTTGGGCCTAACTCAACCTCAAAAGCTAGCTCATGAGGTAGGATTGTCCAAATTCTCATTCCATTTCCTATGTAGGACTCTTAACACTCCCCACACGCCTAGATCCCGTTAACTGGAGTGTGAATGACATAATTTGGGGACCCAACATCGGTGAACATAGAATTGGAATGAGTCTGACTCTGATACCATGTAAAGAATGGATCTTGGATATAACTGAACCTCAAAAGCTAGCTCATGAAGGGAGAATTGTCCAAGTCCATATAAGGAGTACAAATTTTCATTCCATTTCCAATATGGGACTCTTAACAGGATGGTAAGTTGAATACTATTAGTCAAAAAAATTATAGTGTCTATATAAGTCAAGTATTATTTTTCGGACATATATATATATATATAACAAATGGCGAAATTCCTGACTTCGCCACTGTCACTATCCCATCCCAAAAAAAATAATAATTGTACTACCCCTACCCCTGATGGAGGCAGAATTTTCATCAAAAGGTTCATCATTTACTAAACATACATAAAACCGATTTGATCTTGTATATACAATGTGATTTTTCGACAAAAGAGATTCGAATGAACCCTTCCGCGCGCCCCGACTCTCACCACCCCATTTTCCTCAAACCATTTGTGATAGGAATCCATGAAAAATACCCTAAAGCTCTAAATAATGTTTTCATACAAAGTGAAAATGAAGTGATCATGAGAGAGGGAGACAGATATCATGCAAGAAGGGAAAATTTTCTATACCTGCTAGGATTATGTAGAGTGTTTGGATGTGGAAAATTAGAATAACAACATGAATTTCTGCTGAAAGAGTGCAAGTGTAAAAGGAATGAAATGAAATTGGTAGACTTTGTTTTAATTTTCTGTTAAGACTCACCAAGTCTTTGTGGGGGTTAAATTTGGAGAGAAAGCAATACCAAAAGAATACTTAGAAATTTGTTTGGTAGGTTGCAAAGATAAGATATTATGATTGTATGGAAAAAAGTTAGTGATTTATGCAACTATTTATACAGTTTAAGGAATATTGTTCGTTTTTTTGTCATTATTATGATGGATATGCTATCTACTGGCTTTTTCTTTTTTTGCCTCTCTTTTTCTTGCAGAATTCTTCATTTTTGTCTTTTTCTTGCAGAATTCTTCATTAAAATGAGAATATGCATCATTCAATTATATCTCCAGGAAAGATATATATTTGTATTTATTGGCTTGATATAACAGAGATGAATTTAGAATTTTGAGTTTACGGGTTCTAATCATAACATTTTTTTTGTTTTCTAGTTTCTTGATAGATTAGATTTTATTAATTATAAATATGAGATTTGGCACAAATTAGCTATAGGATTCTGCAAAACATGTAGTTGTTTTTGGTGGATCTGCCCCTAATGTAAATAACAATTCGAATAAGTTTTTACCTAATTTAGATTTTGACCTTTACAGATCCCGAAGTGTATCGAAAGATTATAAGGTTCTACCAAAATAGAAAGATACCCCCTCCGTTCCATATTACTTGGCCACTTTCATTTTTACGCGCCTCTTAAAAAATCATAAATAAGAAGAGTATTTTTACTACATTACTCTTATCTCTCTCCATCTAAATGCACTCTAATCAATATTGGTTACTTTAAAAAATAATTAATGTTAAGGGTAAAATAGGAAAACCTTAATTAATTCTATTTTGTTTTTAAAAAGTGACCAAGTAATTTAGGACGAATATTTTTAGTAATGTGACCAAGTAATATGAGACGGAAGAAGTATATAAAGAGGCGATAAATAGTTCGTATTTATGCGTGAAATAAGTGGACTTCACAAAATTCAATAAGATTTGAGTATATTATCGAAATGGTTAATTTCCCATGATTTACCTTTGAAGATTAATGAAACTAAAATTATTCCCGTGACTGAACTTATAGGAATAATTGGATTTGTTTTCACTCCTTGGTTAGTTTCCTTTTTAAGTCAGTATTACAAGCATTTTCTAATTATCATGGCATGGTAGGAAGTTTAATTATAAAATTGCAGAAATGGATGTTTGATATTTCCCCAATGTAAATTTTAAAAGCAAATCTTTAGTCTAGCCAAGAAGAAAAATGGATGAAACAATATCCTTTCCCTTGTAAAGTTCCTATTTGTAATTACTTCATATACCCTTAATATATTACCAAAATAAAAACAAAAATACACTTCATAAAATCTCTTGATAGGTTACGAAAACCATATTAACTTGATAAAAATCTTTAAGACATGTCAAGTTGACAGATGACACCATAACTGGCAAAATTTGAAATGAAATTGGTAAGGAAAATTTATTTTGCATATATCTATGGTAAAAATTACCCGCACTCAAACTGAAATAACCTCTGCTCTCCCATTTCCTTCTATTCAAAAGGCGAGCAGCCCTCAGTGTTTACACCAAATTGTCATACACTTCTATCACTTAATAACATTGATTAATTAATGCATATTTTACTACATCAAATCATTTTACCATGATAGGTTGAATTTATTTGGTGTAAATATCGAATACGAATAAGTATTAATTTGGTTAGTATATTTTCCATCATATATAAATACAAAAGAGTAACCAAAATTATTATAATAGAGGTTCATATTCTTTGTTTTTGTACAGATCTAAATTCCATTTGTTGGAGGCATTGAAATTTTCTTTTAGATAAGACAAAATTGCAGCATATATATAAGAAATGAGACAAGATTATAGTCATCTTATATAATTAAAACAAGAAAAAATCTATTATATTAATTTATGCCAACTTCTTGCATTTTCATAGGATGACTTGTAGAAAGTATGATGTGCCCTTATCTTAGACTATATATTTCAACTTTTATTTATCAACAAGGGATAATAACACCTTTAGTCTTCAGTAATTGGTAAATTTTTATTATGATCATTGTGATATATGATTCAATAGAAAATATGTTTTATGTCTACTATTTTAGAAGTATCAAATATAGAGTAACAATACAAACTTAACATAACACATGAATAATTAAATTGGTGAAACGGTTAATAATTACGTAAATTTGTGAATATTCACATGAAAAGGGATCATAAAGATATATTTCAAGTAATTAAAGGTCACATATACTTAGTCAACTATCACAAGGACTAAAATTAGAATTTTACTGTAATTGAAGGACCAAAAATGCTATTAACCCTAAATTAAGAAGTGGATGACACTATTGTTGTGAAGGATATTAAGAACTATTTTTTCACTTTACGAAAATTTTAAGAGTAAAAAGTTATATGAAAAGCTGGTTGTTAAGCATAGAACTTTTTCTTGACTAATTAAGTAGTCCATTTTTTGCAGCTGCATATTAATTAGGAAAATATAATGTGAATTCTCCAAAATTCCATAGAATAAAAAGATCATATTTTCAAGTGTAATATTATGACGACTCAAATGAAAGGGTGTTGGAAGAAAATAATTTCCTTGAAAGGGGATGATGGCATATTACATTATTTATTAATGAGCTGTAAAAGATATCAAAAAAATTCAGACAGATTAGCTTTTCTCATGTAAATAAAATATATTACGTTATATGTGTGACGAGTGAAATGAGGAAAATCGCCTCGATCGCAAGAAGACTAACCTTCTTAGAATCTGAAAAAGTTATTATCAATGATGTCCCGAGTAATTGTCAAGTTATATGTGTGACGAGCGGAATGAGGAAAATCGCCTCAATCTTAAGAAGACTAGCTAGCCTTCCTAGAATCTGGTAAAGTTATTATCAATGAATTCTCGTTCAACATATGCGATTCATTCCTATAAAAATTAAAACACACAAGAATACTCCTTATTTTAATTAGAAGCGGGATGAGTGATACATCTGACATGAGTCGATGAAAAATACAAGCAAAGCTGAATCTCGGTTCTTAATATATTCTATCAAGAAAAAGAAGGCTGTAGACTAATAAGAAGACCCACCATATAGGGGGTTGAACTGAAAAACTCAACTTTTTAGAGCAAAATGTATATATATATATACTCGAGCTCCACTCTTGTTGGCAGGGGCGGAGCTACAATGTAACGTGGGGGCCCGGAAGAACCAGTAGCTTTTAGACCTGTATTTGTGTTAGAAAGGTCCACGGGGTATGGAAGAGGCTACCAAATCCCTCTGTGCCCACGAGACTGGGGTTCGAAACACACACGCGTCAATCTCTTAATTATTTTCCGTAAATATAGATGTTGTGTACGTTTTTGTCCTTTTTCTATATATGCAGATTTCCTTTTTAAATTTATGTGTTCTAAAAACAAAACATAAAATTAACAAATGAAGAAAACAAAAACCAGTCTCTAAAACAAAAGACACTGTCGAATGTGTACCGAACACCGAATTGAATAATTGAAAAATCAAATCGAAGTTTGAAAAAATCAAATTGAAGAACCGAAGCCACAAACTTCAAATCCTGGCTCCGCCTCTGCTTATTGGCATATAGGGTTTGAAATTCCATGGAGTATGGGTCCATCCTTTTGCCTAACTCACAACATAAATACCAAGAGTTATGTTCGCGGTATAGAGTTGATTTTCAATTTTGTGA
Organism: Anisodus acutangulus; assembly: GCA_029783415.1. NCBI lineage: Eukaryota > Viridiplantae > Streptophyta > Magnoliopsida > Solanales > Solanaceae > Anisodus > Anisodus acutangulus. The sequence goes on from CM056511.1 coordinate 4,891,271, forward strand.
CGTGCGTCTAACTCGTGTTAGCGTCTTATCATTAAAATGCTTAAGAATCGATATATTGAATAGGATTTGGGCACAAGATATCAAGGAAACAAAGGATTGAGGAATTGTACCTTATCATTAATTAATATCTCATTGACAATTACAAGTGAGGAGCTATCTAACTTTAATAAGTGCAATTTTGCAGAGAAATTAGTTACAAGTCAATAACCTCCAAGTAAAGTTGGCCATAATAATATAATATCCTAGGTTTAAGTACAATCCAAATATTTGACTTCAAATGTGACACCTATGATTGACTCTATTGAAAAGGACGAATAGCAAATTCAGCCAAATGACTTAGTAAGTTAGGCGTTCCACAACTCTTTACAAGTTTTACACACACCAAAGACATTATACAACTCATCCTCTAAGCCGTTGAGAATATAGTTTTTGCACAAAAAATCAAAAGTTTCCATGCCGCAGTTACCACAAATTTCTCATTCTCTGGAGTTCCCTCAACCAAGACAGGAATGTCCTCATTGATAAATCTTTGTAGATTGAGGGTGGTCAAGTTAAAAATATTTTCTGCTACCACCTTTTGAAGTCGATACCGGTAAATTTTTCCGGCTTCTCTGTCGTATCAATTGCTGGTGTCGGAGTCGTGCGACTTGACGACGCAATAGCCATTGCCGCAGCGGTGGTAGCATTTAGAACAGAACCAGTTTGTTGTTCTGTTCCAGTTATAATTTTTCTGAAAAAGAAATTGACACACACAAATGATATTTAGTAAATCAATGAAGTTTTTAATCTTCAAACCGAATACAAACGACTAGATTAACTCGATGAAGTTTTTATATCTTCAAATCGAGTACAAACGACTAGATTAACTTGATGAAGTTTTTACACCTTCAAATCGAGTAACAATATGAGTAGAAAGCCACAAGGACTTTAATCTCCAAAAAATAGTTTTTTGTTTTCAAAAAGAGTAATTTTTTTCTTTCTTTTTGAGCAGATTAACAGAATACATAAACAAAATTTATAATTCCTTAAGCTTGCTATTAACTATGTTCTGAAACAGTAATTAATAAACCAGTTTCTGTTTATTAATAAAAAAAATACTTGAACAGAAATGTAGAAGAAATAGGAAAAAAATTCCGAGCCACAAGTTGTTTGTGTGTCCTTAAAAAATTATAACCCCTCACTATTGCCAATGATCTGGGTTACTTTCTCCCAGGATAGCACGGAAGAACGTTTGTAGTAGCGGCAATGCAAACTACAGAACTCCGACGAACTCAAATAGCGGAGCAAATCACATGACACTTACAATTTTGTTTGAAAATATTATGCACTGAAGATGAAGAGAAGAATTTCAGAATGTTTGATTTCAGAAATTCAGAAAATTCTGTCGAAAATGAGGTGAAGTCTCTGGAATTTATAGCCAACTAGTTGAGCCCGAAGAGTTGCGAAAAAGCATGTTCATAAAGGCAGCGTCTGTTCGTTTGGAACATGACCCACAAATTTTAATTTAAACAATTCCAATTCCAATTCCAAATCTGAGTCAAGCAACGACGACGACGTGAAGAGCTAGAAGAAGTGCTTCTCTTTATAAGCACATTAGTATTGATTTCCCTCACCAATGTGGGACAAAGTGCATATGCACAATTGAACTTTTATTCAAATATCATTTTTCCTCCATTTTATTTCTCTCCATTTTTCAATTCACTCTTCAATTTAACTTTAATTAAAGTCCAATATTTAAAGTTTAAAGCCCAACACTTTTTAAGTTTTGAAAGAAATAATCCCCTTGATTATTTTCATTAATTGAATAGGTATATATACAAGATACAAAATAGGAGAATTTTATTCCTATTCTATTTCTAAAACCTTATTCTACCATAATTCTAACTCTACAATTATGGTAGTGTATATTCCTAATTATGGTAACAAATACATTACAATATACTAAGGGTGGCCAGTGGGCCGGGCTCGGGTCTGGCGGGGTCGGGGTGGGACGGGAGAAGGGGTCGGGGTCGGCGGGCTCTGGCGGGGTCGGGTCTGGCGGGACTGGAGCAAGTCCCGTCCCGATCCCGATCCCGTCGGTATCGGGGCGGGGCGGGCTCGGGTCGGGGTCGGGCTCGGGGCGGGGTCCGGCGGATTTTCCTTTTTTTTTAAAATAACATATGTATAAAAAAAAATTCAATAAACAAAATAAGATAGTGTAATAAAAACATCCCAAGGCTGTTTTTGTGCCTCTTATATTATTTAATAGACATATGATTTTTTTGTAATATAAATACAATTGTCTAAAATCTAAATTGCAACTTTGTGGTGTTGTCCAAAAGTTGCAAATTACATAATAAAATTATAATTAAAAAAATTACATTCTCAAAAAAACCTGTTCTAATTGCTTGATGATTTCATGTGGTTCTTCGGTTGGAATTGGTATTTGTTGGTCAAATTGATCCACGTCGCTTCCACTACCTTCGGTTAAGATTTCGTTGTAGTTTTCATCATCTTCTTCGTTGATCTCCGGTTGACCGCACCTTCTCCGCTCCGCTCGTATCCAATCTCTGAATAATACACGCAATTTCGGCCGTCTCCGCTAATGAGTGTCTGTGGTCTCCTATTTGATATCTGCTGCGAGAAAAAGCGCTTTCAAACGCGATTGACGACGCTTGAATGTTCAAAACATCTCGAGCCATCAATGAAAGTGTCGGAAAGGTCTTCTCATTCCCTCCAAGATTTCAAATAAGTCTTCATGTCCATCTTCATTGATAACTTCTTGATACTGATCTGAGAACCTGCAAAACAAAAATATCCAACTAGCTAATTTGGTTAGTAGTAGAGGTATGCGGCCGCACATTCTATTTACGAGGCTTTCAATACTAGCCATGAAGCAAAGATGTCTTTGTGAGGTTGTGTTGAAGATGAAGAAGATGGTATGGAAGTCGGTAAGTTACTAGCATTTTCTTGTTGATAAAATCTATATATATTTTTGCATTGGTGTTCTACGCTAGACAACACTTCTTCTTTAGTTTGTTCAATAGGTGGTGGGTGATTTAGATTTTTGGGACTTGGAGGTGGTAGTACTTCTATACAATCGTAAATAGGTTCAATTAGGGATTTAGTACCATCTATTTTACTAGTAGGATTTAATCTGAGAACCAATAATATAAATAGAGGGAATATGAATAAAATATTTTTTTATTTTGAGAAACATTTTTAATAAATGCCTTATAATTTGGTTTTCCATATATTCACTAAGTAATAAAAATATTAGAGTTATATAAAATAACATAGTTGAAATAGTAGGATAATATATACCGGAAAATTCTTTTGTTGCTTGAAAAAATTTCTCTAAAAATACAATAAGTTCAGAAATTTTTTCCCAATCACTATCTAAAATCATATCAGCTGGCTTTTTATTATGAGAGTTAAAAAATAAAGTTATAGGCAATTTATAGTCATAAGCAACAAGTAGTTGCTCGTATAAAGAATTCCACCTAGTGGATACTTCTTGTGGAATTTTTCTATAAGGTAGTCCACAATCATGACAAATTTTTTTTATATTCTTTTCTACGTTGTACTTTATTACTTTTAAAAATAAAGTTTATAGCAAATTGTATTTTACTAAGAATGTCTTCAAAAAGTGATAGACCATCCTTTACAATTAAATTATATATATGACACGCGCATTTTATATGAAAATGGTCTGGAAAAGATGGAGTTAAACTATTTTTTAAAATTGTAATTGCGTAATTGTTATTAGAAGCGTTATCTAATGTAATAGTCATAATTTTATCGGTAATTTCGTAATTATCGCACACTTGATAAATATTTTCTGCAATAAAAGTACTAGTGTGCCTATCATCTATATATCTATACGCTAAAATACGTTTTTGCATAGACCATTTATAATCTATCCAATGACAAGTTACAGTTAAATAATCATGGCCGTTAGTACTACGACCTTTATCAGACGTGATAGATACTTTGCCATTAAAATGATATAATGAAAAGCGTAAATATTGTTGATATTCATGCGCGAATTTAAATACATCTCTCTTAACAGTTGATCTAGAAAAACCGTTAAAAGCAGGATTATATATATCTCTAATGTAATGAATAAAATCGGGAGATGAAGGAAATGAAAAAGGCAAACCCTCCACAGCAACTAATTTTGATATTGCTTCCCTATCTCTATGTTTATTGTATTTGGAGCCTACAATTCCCCCCGTCATAGGGTTAATTTGACCCTGTACTTGGTTCAGGACAATATTAGTATGTGAACCTTGTCCCGATGGAGCGGACGTTTGCGCACCCAATTTTGAAGCCTGGTATTGGGCATACCTAGCTGGATGAGCACTTACTACGTGTCTAATTAAACCCCCCGTCCCACCGTGACCTTTTCCAGTTTTAAATTTTAAAACATTTTTACAAATTTTACATATGGCTACTTGATTCTCTACGTCTTTATAAAAAAATGTCCATGCATCTGATTTTAATGGTCGTTTTGCTGGACCTCGTCTCATACTAGGGGGAATAGGAGGTATTTCAGTTGAAGGTGCACTAGTGGGTGTGTTGTCATCAACATTAGTGGGTATATCATCTAGATCATCGTCTAAATTAAAGTCTTCTTGAGTTCCAGAAAATAGCTCCTGGTCTAAATCTAATGGTATTGTAGGAAAATGTTGAGTATCAACAAAATCATCCTGTGTAGGAATAAGATGACTAGAAGAAGTACCCTTGCCCTGGTTGCCCCTACTAGAAGAAGCACCCTTACCCTTACCCTTAAACATACATTTTAATCCTTCCATTTTAATTATGATAATAAATAATTAAAGACAATAAAATTAAGTGCGCTAAATAAAATAAACAGACAATAATAATTTAATGAAGGAACGAATGTACCAAACACCGACGTAACGTCGACGTGTAATCGAGAGGTTGAAAATTGAAACTTTGCTCGATGGAAGATCCTCAAGCTAGTTGCCAACTTCACTCCCAATTCCCAAATGAATAAATAAAATTGAATATTTAGCAAACAATGTAGACTTGTAGAGAGATATATTGAGAAATTAGAGAGATTGTAGGAAGATTTGTGAGAAAGATGAAGAGAAAATGAGTTATTTATAGTTGAAAAATTGGGTTAAAGTGTAAATATAATAACTTATAGGTTTAAAATAAATATTAAGGGGTAGGGGTTGGGGAGGGGGCCCTAAAATGGCCGTTGGCCAACGGCCATAATCTCGTTGGTGCAACGACCATTTTTGCAAAGGGGAAAAGGGCGGGGTCGGGGTCGGGCTCGGGACGGGGTCGGGGCGGGGTCGGGCTCGGGCTCGGGATGGGGTTGGGGCGGGGTCGGGTCAAGCCGGCCTGGGGCGGGCTCGGGTCTCGCGGGACGAGACATCGTCCCGTCCTGAGTTCGAGTCCCGCCCCCGTTATTTGTTTTTTTTTTTTGGCGGGGTCGTGGCGGGACCGGGGCGGGACCGGGACGGGCTCGGGTCGGGGTCGGGCCGTCCCGGCCCACTGGCCACCCCTACAATATACTACACATATATTTTCCAAATATACAATATTCTTGACTATGGAAACAGCCACAAAACCGAGAGAATAATGGCCATAAATTGTGGCACTTAATATGGCAATATACACTTGTATATTGTGTGTATATTGCCATATTTAACACACCCCGCAGTCATAGCGGGCGGTCTTCGAACGCTCAGACTGTCCCTAAAATCTTCAAAGAGTACCGAGGGAAGACCCTTTGTAATGATGTCTGCAACTTGATATCTTGATGGGACATGACATACGGCGTGCACGCCTCGAGCAACCTTTTCACGGACAAAGTGAATGTCCATTTCGATATGTTTTGTGCGTTGGTGCTGAATCGGGTTACCTGAGAGGTAGATGTCACTAACATTATCACAATATACTAAGGTCGCCTTCTGAATGGGGTAATGTAGTTCTAACAGCAAATTACGTAACCAACACGATTCTGAGACTACATTAGCTACCCCTCGATATTCTGCCTCTGCACTTGAGCGGGATAGAGTCGCCTAACGCTTTGCAGACCAGGAGACCAAGTTGTTGCCAAGGAACATACAATATCCTGACGAAGACCGTCTGGTGTCCGGACAACCACGCCAATCCGCATCTGTGTATGAGACCAGTGTGGATGTAGAAGAAGGGTACAGGTGCAACCCATAGTCCAGTGTCCCCTGAATATACCGAATGATGCGTTTGATTGCATTCATGTGCTCAACTCTAGGATTATGCATGAATAAACACACCTGTTGAACAACATACGTAATATCCGGTCTGGAAAATGTAAGATACTGGAGTGCCCCTGTAAGACTGCGATAGCGGGTCGGGTCCTCGTATGGTGCACATGTCGCGGCACTAAGCTTGGGTTTTGCATCAACTGGAGTAGAAGTGGACTTACAGGATGACATCCCAGCCCTCTCGATGATCTCAGCAGCATACTTCCGTTGAGACAAAAACAGACCACCTGAGTGACGTTTGACACCAATCCCCAAAAAATAACTCAAGGGTCCTAAGTCTTTCATAGCGAACTCAGAACTGAACATGTCCATGATAGACTGGCGCAAGGCATCTGAAGAGGCAGTCAAGATGATATCATCCACATACAACAAAATGTAGGCCAATGACGAACCACGGCGGTAGATGAACAAGAAATTATCTGACCTGCTGTGAGTAAACCCAATAGTCGAAACAAAGTCAGCAAATCTTGTATACCAGGCCCGTGGAGACTGCTTAAGCCCATATAATGACTTCTTCAACAAACAGACACGATGAGGGCGGTTGGGATCCCTGAACCCCAACGGCTGATGCATATAGACTGTTTCCTTGAGATCACCATGTAGGAAAGCATTCTTGACATCCAACTGATGAATTGGCCAAGTCTTTGAAATATCCAAGCTAAGCACAGTGCGAATGGTAGCCGGTTTGACCACCGGACTAAACGTCTCACCACAATCAATTCCAACCTGCTGAGTCTTACCATCGCCCACAAGTCGTGCCTTATGTCGAGCAAATGACCCATCTGAATTCTCCTTATGAGCAAAAATCCACATAGACCTGATAACATTAATACCATATGGACGGGGCACCAACTCCCACGTCTTATTATCAATAAGAGCATTATATTCATCTGTCATAGCAATTTTCCAATTAGGGTCATTTAATGCGGAGACATGATTGCAGGGCAATGGGAATTTAGAGACATCAGAATGTAAATTAAAATATCTTTTAGGTGTAAAAATACCCCGCTGACTACGAGTGACCGGTCTATGACTCGAGGAAGAATTGAGGGAATTTTGGGAATTTTCTGGGCTCGGGGCGGGTGGCGTGAGCGATGGGCTTTCTTGGCCCAAATCGGTAAATTGACTCGTCGTCTGGACCAGTTCTAGAATTGGGCTGGACTGGCCCAATTGCTGGAACTGTTCTAGTGGCTGAAGAAGCTGCTACGAGCAGATCTTGTGGGTCCAGTAGGCGATGGGCCCATTGGAGGATTTTAGTGCGGGAGATGTCCGAAAAATTCTGAATAATATACGGGGATATTTGGTCATCCAAAAAATTATACGACTTAGGCTCGGGAGTATGAACTTTCGTAAAAGGGAATTGGGTTTCATAAAAAATGACATGGCGATTAATTATGATTTTCTTGGAGGATAAATCAAAACACTTATAACCACGATGATTCGACGGATAACCCAAAAATACACACGGGGTAGACCGAGCCTGAAGTTTGTTAATTGTGGTGGATGGGAATAACGGATAACACAAGCACCCAAAAATCCGAAGATGAGAATAAGAAGGGTTCTTATTATATAGAATTTTGAGGGGGGAAGAATATGTCAGACCTTTAGACGGAATTATGTTAAGAAGATATGTGGCCATTTGTAGAGCATGATGCCAAAAATATGGAGGTATAGAGGCATGAATTAAGAGAGTTCGGACAATGTTATTTATGAAACGAATTTTGCGTTCGGCTTTTCCATTTTGTGAAGATGTATGAGGACACGAAAAACAAAAAATTATCCCATTATTAGCACAAAACTTCCGAAACTCCCTATTGTCATACTCTTTCCCATTATCACATTGAATATTTTTTATTTCTCTTTCGAATTGAGTACGAATGAACGCTCTAAATTTGATGAAGACGGAAAACACTTGTGATTTATTCGCAATTGGAAACGTCCACAAAAATCTAGAATAATCATCTAAAAAGAGAACATAATATCGATGACCCATTGAACTAAGAACAGGAGATGTCCATAAGTCGCTATGAATAATATCAAATGGCTATGAAGTATGAGAATTGGAGTCTACAAATGGCAACGTAACAATTTTCCCTAATGAACAAGACTGACAAAGTGGAGTACGACTCGTACCCTTACAAGAAATAAAGTTATTTTTATCTAAAACTAATAAAATAGAAGATCCCGGATGACCCAGGCGAGCATGCCACATGGAAGGAGAGATGACTGCAAAAGCTGATGGCAAGGCTGGACTCGATGGACTGAAACCGGGCATGATAGGATACAGACCCCCCCTACTATCACACCTCATGAGATGACTCCCCGTCTTGAAATCCTTCACAGAGAAACCGAAAGGATCAAATTCAACAGAAATAGAATTGTCATTTGTGAACTTGCGGACAAACACTAAATTTTTAATCAATTTAGGAGCATGCAAAGTATTTTTCAAGAGGAGTGGTGGATTGGGGGGAGACAACGTTTTCTGACCATACCCTAGAATTGGAATAGAACTGTCATTACCAACAATTATCCCCCGAGGGGTGCTCAAATTGGAATAAGATGAGAGAGTACCTGATTCGGAAGTCATGTAAGTAGTGGCACCGGTGTCCATATACCAATTTGGGTCCGGTTGAGATAACCCCAGTGTGTGCATTGCGGCCTCGATGTCAGTTTGAGTGGGGCTCGCATGATGGGCTTGGCGAGGTCGGGGTCCAAGAACTCCTGGCCGTGGTGGAGTTGGGCCGTGCTTCTTTGTTCTTTGTTGGGCTCTTGGCGATGGGCGCCGCTTCGAGTGTTGGGCCTGGGCTGTTGGCGACCAGCCGCTGGAACCTTCTTGGCCGGGTACAGGTTCCATCGCCATGGGCCCCATTCTTTGGGCCCAGGGGTGGTGGGCCATCAGACCTGGCCGGGACCCACCGCCGTTTGTTGACCACCGTAACCGCCACCGAATCGCGTTTTCCCTCGCGGTTTTTGTTATTATTTTTGCGATTATTCTTGCCGCCACCATTATTATGGTTTTGGCCCGAATTATTCACAAAACCCGAAGAACTAGGAGATGAGGCCACCATGACGACTGGGCTTGCTCCGGTAGCCGCCTTTTTAGCCAAACCGACTTCTTCTAACGTAAACATGGAGCGGGCTTGATGAAGTCGGGAAGAGGGTTGCTTTGGCGAAGGAGAGTTCCCACCCTATTATAGGCCTTCGAAAGACCGGCAACCAACTGTAGAATGAGACGATTATTTGTTATCGGTGCGCCAACATTACAGAGTTGATCTGCCAACTCCTTTATTTTCTTGCAATATGCAGAAACGTTTGGAAATTCGTCCATTCGAACGAGAGAGAATTCCTGCTCGAGTGTGACGACACGTGAATGTTGGTTGTCTTGGAATATGTCACGCAATCTATTCCATGCAGCCATAGCCGTGGTATCCGACTCAATAATCGTCTGTAGAAGGTCCACCGAAATAGTGACGTATATCCACCGGAGAACGGTAGCATCAAGTGTGATCCATAACTCAGGATCCTCCGCAGGAAGAGGTCTAGCGGGAGGAATGATGTGATGAAGAACTTGATAAGAGAGCGTGAATTTTAAACAACTCCGCCCACGTCGCATATTGGACGTTTTCCATCTCAAGGACAATAGGGATACTGCTCTTGATATTGGACACCGTGAGGGCAGGGTGATAATTGTTCTTAGACATATTGGAAGAACAAATAAGGAAGGGAAATTTAAGAGAGGTGTTTTTGAGAGCGGAAGACGAATTTTGGAAGAGAAACCCGAGGGGGGGGGGGTGTCTCGGCCGAGAGAGGCAAAAGTTGGGAGAGAAAAAACTTTTGTTTAGACCTAGTCTCTTGATACCATTAAAGAAATAATCCCCTTGATTATTTTCATTAATTGAATAGGGATATATACAAGATACAAAATAGGAGAATCCTATTCCTATTCTATTTCTAAAACCTTATTCTACCATAATTCTACCATAATTCTAACTCTACAATTATGGTAGTGTATATTCCTAATTATGGTAACAAATACATTACAATATACTACACATATATTTTCCAAATATACAATATTCTTGACTATGGAAACAGCCACAAAACCAAGAGAATAATGGCCATAAATCGTGGCACTTAATATGGCAATATACACTTGTATATTGTGTGTGTATTGCCATATTTAACAAGTTTCTTGCAGCTTGGGGAGTCTCATCTCCCTCTCTATGCAACTGAGTCTCATTGTTGGACTCAATTAAGTGCTTCAATGCTGCCTATATTTTTGTTCCACTAATATAAGCTCTTGGCTAAAATGTAAAGTGACAGACCTGTCACTGCATGTTCAGTTATATGATTACATCCAATCAGAGGCCAATGTAAATCCCAAATACTACTCAATTGAGGCGAATATATGACTTGTGATTAGTGCATATGTTGTTATATTTAATTGTGAAAAGTGAAGGATAAACTTAGGTCAGTAAAATGTGATGCCTCTGTTGCTAGTGAACTGAGCTAGCAATGCAAAATTGTTGAGATTCAGGTTGTAACTAAAGTGTAAACTCTTGCAATTTGAGTAGGATGTTGAGTTCCAAATCTAACTCAAGTGGTTAGCAAGAATGGTTGAGGAGGGTTATACTATAACATCTGTGGAAAGGTCGAGAGGGCACATAAATCCACGACCAATCCAAATCCCTCCCGCTCACGATCTAATACTACTCAGGATACCAACTGATATTAGTCACATATTGGTTGAGGGAATGGGTCCTTGTTCTTATATGATTTTAGGAGATCATCAGCTAGCTTTGGTGCTAAGTCTTAAGATTCATTACCTAACATGGTATCAGAGTCGGGCATGTTCTTGTTCTTGTTTTACCCAATGTTGGCCCCGGGTTATATAGTCCACCCTCCAAATGTCTAGGCCTGCGCGTTGCTGGAGGATATTACAGTCTCAAATTAGTTGAGGGAATGGATTATTGTCTTCTTATATAGTCTTGGACAATTCTCACCTCATGAGCTATCTTCTGTAGTTGCGAGCCAGGGTCCGTTTTCTTAACACCAACAAATGATTAGGTGCTGGTATGCCCATAGGGTTGATACTGGAGGAGGCAACAACAAACAACAATAACTAGGCCTCAGTCCCAAAATGCTCCGGATGAAAACAATAAACACAACCTACGAGATCCAAGGTGACCAATCATAAACTAAAAGGAGTATAGTCTGATTTTTGAGAACTGCGACACTACCAGGTAACCATGGCTGTAGTAATGAAATGCAACCTTTGATTAAACATTACTGAAAGAAATAATCCCCTTGATTATTTTCATTGATTGAATAGATATATATACAAGTTACAAAATAGGAGAATCCTATTCCTAATCTATTCCTAAAACCTTATTCTACCATAATTCTAACTATACAATTATGGTAAGTGTATAACACTAATTATGGTAATAAATATACTACAATATACATACAATATACTTTCCTTAATATACAAGATTTTGCTACTGATTTTCTGCCCTTTGTAACGTGATGGGTGGGCTTGACTTGATCCTTCTTTGCCGTACCAGGCCCAATGACCAGCTTGACTTGTCTTCTGATATATATGTGATATACACTGCTGTATATTCAGTGTATATCACATATATATTGCTCTGTTTAACACATCCCCGCAGTCATAGCGGGCGGTTTTCGAACGCTGAGACTGTCCCTAAAATCTTCAAAGAGAGCCGCTGGTAGACCCTTTGTAAAGATGTCTGCAATTTGATAACGAGACGGGACATGGCATACGCGAACTTGACCCTTTGCAACCTTTTCACGGACAAAGTGAATGTCCATTTCGATATGCTTGGTGTGTTGGTGTTGAACGGGGTTACCGGAAAGGTAGATGACACTAATGTTATCACAATATAGCAAGGTTGCCTTCTGAATGGGACAATGAAGCTCCAAAAGCAAATTACGTAGCCAACATGATTCGGAGACCACATTCGCTACCCCTCGATATTCTGCCTCGGCACTTGAGCGTGATAGAGTTGCCTGACGCTTTGCCGACCAGGAGACCAAGTTGTTGCCAAGGAACATACAGTAGCCAGAAGTCGACCGTCTGGTGTCGGGACAACCACCCCAATCAGCATCCGTGTAGGAGACAAGTGTGGATGTAGATGAGGGATACAAGTGCAAACCATAATCCAGTGTCCCCTGAATATACCGAATGATGCGTTTGATCGCATTCATGGGCTCAATTCTGGGGTCATGCATGAATAAACACACCTGTTGAACCGCATATCTAATATCTGGTCTGGTAAATGTAAGATACTGGAGGGCCCTGCAAGACTGCGATACCGGGTCGGGTCCTCGTATGGTGCACCTGCTGCGACACTCAGCTTTGGGTTTGCATTAACCGGTGTGGAAGTGGACTTACGGGATGACATCCCAGCCCTCTCGATGATCTCAGCAGCATACTTCCGTTGAGACAGAAATAAGCCACCTGAATGACGCTTGACGGCAATCCCCAAAAAATAACTCAACGGTGTACGCGCCCATTTTTCGACCCGGCTCGAGTCAAAGCGGAGCGCGGACGTGTCCGGTGATTCCTGGGTAAAGAATTGAGGAGTCGCCACCTAATTATTTTTACGGTGAATTAGGACACCTATATATTAAACTAAATGCTGCCATGTAACTCCAATTTTAAGGTCTGCGAAACTAGTGAGATTCTAGGTAAGGGTTCTTTATTATCCTAAAGGGAAGGGGTTAGGCATCCTTTAAGATCCGCTAACTTGCGGTTATCCGGTAAAACTCAGGTTAATTATTACTAGAAAAATGCATGTTTGAAGCATGAAGTTAAAAGATGTTTGCAAATAATTAAAAAAGGGGATGCATTTTAAAAGATAGATAAATGTAGAGATTTTTCAAAATATGCATTTATATGATATCTAAAGAGGAATATATGTAGAGTTGGAAAAAATATGTATTTGACAATTGATAGTAAAATAATTTATTTATAATGCCAAAGAAGTGAATCTTTCGAAAATCAACAAGTTGCAAAAATAATAATAAAAAAGATGGACTTATTTGTACAATTTAATTGAAGCAAATAAAGATGACAAGAGTCGTTTTAAAAATCTTGAATAAGCGTGACGAGCCTAAAATAAATAAACTAGCGAAGGATTTCTAAGTTTGCGAGCCTACAAATAAATAAGCTAGCGACGGGTTTCAAATCTTAAACTAACCTATGAATAAATCCTACGTTTGCCTATTCTAAGCATTTCAATAATTACATAAGTGCGATAAATAATATTACAATACAAAGCGAGATAAAAGCTGAATTAAAGAAAGAAATAACAATAAATAAACTCCGAGGAATAATTGCCTTTATTTACTTTAGTCCCTGCAAGTTTGTCAATAACAAGCGGTTAGAAACAGTTAAATACAAATAACTTCATATCCGTATTCAAAACAGTGAATGTTTTGATCGCGGAGGGCTCAGACTTAAATTTTGAAAAGAACATTCCAATCACGTCGTGGCTGCAAACATATGACTAATGTAGTTTATTTTGATTGCCTCGCCTACTAAACGTATTGGTCTCTCGGGTGGAATAAAAAGATCACTATAATCACGTCGTGGCTGCGAATATATAATTCACCTCGCCTACTAAACATGTTGATCTCGGATAAAAGGTTTAAGTCTTCATCCTTGCCCAGAAGTTATATTTCGTCTTTGCAAGCTGTGTAGGCCTCAAAATCGACGGATATTTTTCATCGCCGGCGATGTAGTATCGTGTTCAAATCGGTAAAAAATGAAAGCGATAACGATGGCGGTAGCGATAACGAAGAAGAAAACAGTTTCAAAAAATGACGCGGTGTCTAGTTTAAAAGCGATAAAAAAGTAGAACAAATATTTGAATGTCAAAACAGTTGAAGCGAAATAGAAAGCAATGTTTGAAAATGCGGTGTTGATTTAAAGCGATAAAAATGATAAAGCGATGTGATGTCTGAAATGGGAGCAAGCGAAACCGAAAAACAATGAAAGCGATAACATGCCCGATGCGTGCAGAGTAGAAGTAGCAGCGTAGCGGTAGCGATAGCGATGGCAGCGGTAGCGATAGCGATATGATGGCGATAGCGGTAGTGATAGCGATAGCGTGAGCGATAGCGATAGCGATGCTTGATAGCGATGAGCGATGAGCGATGGCGATGGCGTGAAAGCGATAAGTAGAAAATAGTTTTAGAGATGACGCGGTGTTTTAGTTTAAAAATAGTAAAACAAGAAAGCAGACGCAGATTTATTCAAACAAGATAAAAGCGAATATCTGAAACCGAGAAGCGTCTCCGAAGATGGACGCAATATTGGTTTGAATCAATAAAACAACAAAGAGAATGCGGTATTAATTCAATCAATAACATAATAATAATGCCAAAGAAAGCAGATGAGCGATTTTAAATACCCGACCCGAGTTCGAAATTATGGAAATATTCAAATCGGGTCGCCCGACCGGTCGATGATTCAAACCCGAAATCGATTTCAAAGACCAATTTGAGATAACCAAGAACGAGAATGTGAAATGCAAGAAATTACGAAAATGTTCAAATCGTGTCGACAGGCGGTCGATGACGACCGAAAATCGATGATCCAAATCAAATCGATTTCAACACCAAATTCAGATAACCAATAACAAGAATATGAAATGCAAGAATTGCGAAAATGTTCAAATCGGTCGACCCAGGCCGAGTCGATGATCTGACCGGATCGATGATCCAAACTTCGAATCGATTTCAACACCAAATTCAGATAACCAATAACAAGAATATGAAATGCAAGGATTACGAAAATGTTACTCAAACCGGTCGACCGACCGGATCGATGTTCCGACCGGATCATTGTTTCAACCGGATCAAACAAATTCATCAATTTGGATAACCAATGATAACAAACAATGACAATGTAAGAAAATTGGAAAAATCTAAGCAAGGTCGACCAGGCCGGATCGATGTTTCCGACCCGAATCGTGTGTTCAACGAAGTCAAATAATTTCATCAATTTCAGATAACCAATGACAACAAACAAAGAATGTAGGAAAATTGGAAAAATCTAAACCAGGGGACCCGACCCGACATCGATGATCCGAATCGAATCTTACACCAAATTCAGATAACCAACATACATAAACATGAAATGCAAGAATGCGAAAATAATAACCGAGCAGGTCGGCCGGGTGGTCGACCCGACCAAATCGATGAAAAAAATCGAGAGAAATCAAAGGGATGACAAACCTTTTCGGACTTGATTCTTGGAACAACAACGAAGCCAAATACTCTAAAATCAAGAACACAACAAAATATGTATGTATATATTGAATAATCTTAGAAAATCCTTAGAAAATCTCTTTTTCTCTCCCAAATCTCCTCCTTTAAGTGAAGAACAACATGGGTATTTATAGGTGGATTCCCCTAAAAACGAGTTTGAATTGAATTAAAGGTAAAGAAAATCGCGGATTTGAGGGGCATGGGTCGCGGGTTTTAGGGGTGTCGGTAACAGAGGGGGTTGGTGGAGGCGAGAGGGTTGGTGGTGGTGTCGGGTGAGGTGACCGGCGGCGTGGGGTCGCCGGTATGAGTGTGGGGTCGTGGTGATCGAGAGAGAGAGATAGGGTTTGATTTTTGATTTTGGTTTTTTTGTTTTGTTGGGGAATTAAAAGGGGCAAAGGGGAAATGGGTTTAAATTTGGACCGGTTGGTCGGGTTAATTTGAAGGTGGGCGGATTCGGTTGGGCTTGGGAATTGGGGGATTTAATTGGGGAGTGGGCTTGTGGTGTTGGCCGATTTGGGCTGTGGATTGAGGGTTGTGGGAATTTAATTTGGGGATTGGGCTTGTGGGAATTTAATTTAGGGATTGGGCTTTGGACGAAAAAATGGGTTTTAATTTAGGTTGGGTAGAAATTGTATTGGGTTAGGAATATAAAAGGGGTTTAATATTAAAAGATATTATATATATATATTTTTTGTAAAAGATGTGAATTATTTAAAATAACATAACGACGTGATAATAAAAAAAATATAATTTTTGCGAAATGTTTAATGCTTAATGAAATGTAAATGCGATGCAATTTTGCGAGAATAAATAACATAGAATTTTCGGATAACTTAAGATTATTATAAAATGCAAATGATATAAAATGCGAATAATAATAATAATACGAAGATGCACATATATATGCCTATATTTTAAAATTATTTTAAAAGTGTAAAAATATTAAAAATTACGAATAAAATCATAAAAGATGGGACAAAATTGGGTGTCAACAGATGCCCCTCTTTGGACGGAGACGATGAAAGAGTTTTCGGCCAAAGAAAGTTGACTGAGTAGCCAATTTTGTCCCGATCATCGGAACTGCATGGTAAGAAATAGAATCCCCGGGGGGTATAGAAGTTGCAAAAAGATGGTGCACATTCAAGAAACAATGCCCCAGTGTCGACCTAGGATGACACTGGTCGCAGATGTGAGAAACTAATGGGAAAGAGCGGATCGACGTTCGAAGTAGGTCGTTGACCAAATTGCCTCGGTTCGTCGTAAGAGATAGTCCCACACTGTGATGAAGTTCCTGCAAACTAAAAACTCCTGCAAACTAAAGCTTAAGATATAATTAGTGTATAACTGCTGAGAAAATATTGTAGAGAAAATAACTTGGAAATACCCGCATTAGGAGGTGGGCGCCTGACTGAAATTAAAAATACCCTCATTATAAGGTGGGCGCCTGAAATGACGTCGTTGTATTGACGTGTTGTGTTGAAGACGTCGTTGTAATGTTGTTGACGTCGTTGTAAAAAAAAGACAGTTGTTGTGCTGCATGTAACGTCGAGGACGTTGTTGTAATGCTGTTTTGCTGTAAAAGATAATTGTTGTGTTGCATGTAACGTCGTTGTAATGCTGTTGACGTCGTTGTAATACTGTAAAAATAAATGTTGTGCAGAAGATGTCGTTGTAATGCTGTTGACGCCATTGTAATGCTGTAAAAATAAATGTTGTGCTGAAGACGCCGTTGCATAGGCGTGTTGTTGATGACGCCGTTGTATGGGCGCGTTGCTGATGACATCATTGTAATGCCGTTGATGTCGTTGCAAGAATGTAAAAGATAATTGTTTTGCAGAAGACGCCATTGCGTAGGCGTGTTGTTCATGACGCCATTGTATGGGCGCGTTGCTGATGACATCATTGTAATGTTGTTGATGTCGTTGTAATGCTGTAAAAATAGATGTCGTGTTGCCGTAACGTCGTGGACGTTGTTGTAATGCTGTTGAAGATAGTTGATGTCTTTGCGATGAACGTCAATAGCGTTGTTGTAATCTTTGTAAAAGATAGGCTGCTGCGTTGAAGACGTCATTGTAATCTTTGTTGACGCCCGTTGAGGTGCGGTAAAAGATAGTTGCTGCATTGAAGACGTCATTGTAATGTTGTTGACGTCGTTGTAAAGCTGTAAAAAATGATTGTCGTGCTGCGTTGCTGTAAAAGATAGTTGTTGCGTTGAAGACGTCATTTGTAATGCTGTTGACGTCGTTGAGATGCGGTAAAAGATATTTGTTGTGTTGTTCTAAAAGATAGTTCTTTGTTTGAAGATGTCATTGTAATCTTTGTTGGCGTCGTTGAGACGCCGTAGAAGATGATTGTGTCTTTGCCATAACGCGTCGATGGCGTTATTGTAATGTTGTCCGGTTGTAAGAGATGTAATTGGCGTCCTTGCCGTCGGTTTCTTGTAATAGGGCTCCACGTTGTCCGAATCTTCCGCGATCCAAACTCATGTGAATTGAAATGTCGCCTGGCACGGGCGAAAATGTGATCGCGACGTCTTTGCCGTCGGGTTTGCCTTGTTGTCGTTCTTTGTGATTGAAATAACATCTTTGTGCGGACATAATAGTCGGGACCACAGAGGTCAAGATGATGTCTTCGTATAAATGCAGAACAAGAACGTAATCCTTGTAGTGAGTTGTAGTGCCGAAATTCTTTGTGGAATTGATCATAACTGATGTGGCTTCCCTGCTTTTTCAACCTGAAGAACCTGTACTCAAAGAAAATTTGTGAGTTTGGGGAGGGGCGGTTGATTCGCGTTGACTTGGTGGCTTTGGCTCTTGATAGCTGCATATCATGCTGATTCGGACCTGTAGCCGCTGTCTGGGTCCCAATCTTGTCTAGCCGTTAAATGAAAACATTTGCTGAAAATAAGTTGTTTATAAGAAAGTATGCTTATCATTAAAAGTTCTTGTCGAACTCTAATGAAAAAATATTTGTTGAAAATGATTTGCTTATACGAAAGTAGGCATATATGTAAAATATCTTGTCAAACTCTTAATGAAAATATTTGGTGAAAATAAACTGTGTATAAGAAAGTATGCATATTAGTAATAAAAATCTTGTCAAATTTTAATGAAAATATTTGGTGGAAATAAATCGCTTATAATAAAGTAGGCATATATGTAAAAAAGTTCTGTCGAACTCTAATGGAAAATATTTGTTAAAAATAAATTGCTTATAAGAAAGTATGCATATATGTAAATATCTTGTCAAACTCTTAATGAAAATATTTGGTGAAAATAAACTGTGTATAAGAAAGTATGCATATTAGTAATAAAAATCTTGTCAAATTTTAATGAAAATATTTGGTGGAAATAAATCGCTTATAATAAAGTAGGCATATATGTAAAAAGTTCTGTCGAACTCTAATGGAAAATATTTGTTAAAAATAAATTGCTTATAAGAAAGTATGCATATATGTAAATATCCTGTCGGCTGTGACATGCGGTGAAACAGAGCAAACGTCTTATCCAAAATCCTATTAGGCTGAAGACTTAGTTTGCCGATGCTTTTCCATGTTTATCGGCGTCCTCTGGCAGTGATCCCTTAAAAATGCCCCAGTTTTCGATATGTGAGGATGATGATCTTTTAAACGGACAACCGAGTCTTGTCTGGGTTGCTTGCATGTCCTATCAGGGTGATCAGATGGGTGCATTTTGTCTTTTGTGAGATAAAGGAGAAAATATTTCCTAATGGTGGGACCGAAGCCGATTTAGGCCGCCTACGTATCCCCATGAGGGAATCAGGTCATGACGTAGTTCATTACAAGCAAAGAGAATTGTAAGGTTTTTTCTAAAGATGGGACCGAAGCCGATGTGGCCGCCTACGTATCCCGCCGAGGGAATCAGGTCATAACGTAGTTCAGGTAAGCAAAGGAGATTGTAAGGATTTTTCTAAAGATGGGACCGAAGCCGATGTGGCCGCCTACGTATCCCGCCGAGGGAATCAGGTCATAACGTAGTTCAGGTAAGCAAAGGAGATTGTAAGGATTTTTCTAAAGATGGGACCGAAGCCGATGTGGCCGCCTACGTATCCCGCCGAGGGAATCAGGTCATAACGTAGTTCAGGTCCACGAAAAAATCCTAAATGTAGTATCTTTTCACCGCATCTGCGTTGATAGCTTTTGGCCAAACTTCGTCGTCCATTTCAGCTAGGATTAGTGTTTTTCCAGTCAGCATTTGGTGAACCGTGTAAGGCCCTTGCCAATTCAATCTTTTCTTTGGCTTCATCCTGGTGTAGGGATATGCGTTTTGACACCAATTGCCCCGGTTAAAAATCTTTGGCCATTCTATTCCGATAAAGTTGCCCAGCAAAGCGTGTTCATCGACCTTTCCGTACATGATTTTGTATCCACTTGGTGCGGAAGATATATCATTGCCCGAGAAGTCCCGATTGTAGTGTGGTAGCCCAAGATTACAAATGGCAAACGCGTCTGTGCCAATGCTTGTATTTATCAACCATCTTGATGTTTCGTCCGAATCTGGCTTTGACTTATTCCAAAAATGCCTCAAATCTTCCGCTTGTGAGTCCTCCTTATATTCTTCGAAGCCTTGCTTGTTTTGGACCTTGTTTGCTTATTTCATTATATGTCACATCCTGACAAATTAGTTTGCATGATGAAAAAAGAAAAGAAAATTTTTGAACAAAACATATTTTATAATAGCAAAAGCAGTGCAGATTTGTCATTTTAGGCTTTCAAAAGGTAGAGGCAAAACACATTAAATGCATATATGTGATTCAGGCCTCAATTTAAATCGCGTTTTCATTAAGTACTAATACAATTTGGATAGGCATGATTGGGAAATAACAGATGGGGTGCTCGCTAGTTTTAGTCAACACGAATCAACTTTTGGGGAAATAAATAAGGCAAAATGAATCTCCTGAAAAATGAAGAAAACCAAATTAGTATAAGGTGAGTAATTATTGATTCAAATAATATACACAGAGTGGAAAGCGATGAAAATAGCAAGCAAATTGTATATGCGCGTCCTAATATACAAGGGCCTCTCTTATGCAGAGGTGGGCCTAACGCCGAGATATGCGGGATTCTGACAGATTTGATCCAAGTCGCTAAACCGCAATGCTTTGTTGGAAATGAGACCAAATGAATGTACATTTTCCAATTTCAGCATGTCATGATTAGTCTTGGATTAGTCTATCCTTATCACGCTACACATAATATGATGATTGGTCGTTGGGTTGTGAGACCCGTAGACATATTTGGCGGATTTCTTAATTGTGGAGTCGATACCAAGGATCGACCCACCTAAGGTGTATGCATGCATGACTTAAAATAAAGGGTGGTATAGCTCTATCTTATATTTTCTAAGATTTGGCTGACTAGACACAAGGTTCCCGAGCGGACTACTCGAGTGAGAAGGCTACGCGGCCACCGGATGG
Source organism: Anisodus acutangulus (assembly GCA_029783415.1). Taxonomy (NCBI): domain Eukaryota; kingdom Viridiplantae; phylum Streptophyta; class Magnoliopsida; order Solanales; family Solanaceae; genus Anisodus; species Anisodus acutangulus. The sequence goes on from CM056511.1 coordinate 4,912,270, forward strand.
TCCGGTCACTCCGCGCATACGCCAACTCTCCTAAATTTTGGTAGATTGAAAGAAATTTGCGGGTGCGTAAAACACACCTCGCGTGTAGTGTGTGATAGTGTCAATTTTCCAGAGTGGAAGAAATATGAGCGAAATGCCAATTTAAGGAAAGCAGTAAGAGAATATAGTAATTAAAGCAGTTATGCATACAAAATTTCAACAGAAAATAATTAAAAATAATAGATCAAATAAGGAGCAATATAAAGCACAATAATGATTAACCTGAACTTGTTATGGTTAAGAACCTGAATATTCCCCAGCGGAGCGCCATGCTGTGCGCGCCCATTTTTCGACCCGGCTCGGGTCAAAGCGGAGCGCGGACGTGTGGGGTGATTCCTGGGTAAAGGATTGAGGAGTCGCCACCTAATTATTTTTTACGGTGAATTAGGACACCTAAATATTTAACTAAATGCTGCCATGTAACTCCAATTTTAAGGTCTGCGAAACTAGTGAGATTCTAGGTAAGGGTTCTTTATTATCCTAAAGGGAAGGGGTTAGGCATCCTTTAAGATCCGCTAACTTGCGGTTATCCGGTAAAACTCAGGTTAATTATTACTAGAAAAAATGCATGTTTGAAGCATGAAGTTAAAAGATGTTTGCAAATAATTAAAAAAGGGGATGCATTTTAAAAGATAGATAAATGTAGAGATTTTTCAAAATATGCATTTATATGATATCTAAAGAGGAATATATGTAGAGTTGGAAAAAATATGTATTTGACAATTGATAGTAAAACAATTTATTTATAATGCCAAAGAAGTGAATCTTTCGAAAATCAACAAGTTGCAAAAATAATAATAAAAAGATGGACTTATTTGTACAATTTAATTGAAGCAAATAAAGATGACAAGAGTCGTTTTAAAAATCTTGAATAAGCGTGACGAGCCTAAAATAAATAAACTAGCGAAGGATTTCTAAGTTTGCGAGCCTACAAATAAATAAGCTAGCGACGCTTTCAAATCTTAAACTAACCTATGAATAAATCCTACGTTTGCCTATTCTAAGCATTTCAATAATTACATAAGTGCGATAAATAATATTACAATACAAAGCGAGATAAAAGCTGAATTAAAGAAAGAAATAACAATAAATAAACTCCGAGGAATAATTGCCTTTATTTACTTTAGTCCCCAATTTGTCAATAACAAGCGGTTAGAAAGCAGTTAAATACGAATAACTTCATATCCGTATTCAAAGCAGTGAATGTTTTGATCGCGGAGGCTCAGACTTAAATTTTGAAAAGAACATTCCAATCACGTCGTGGCTGCAAACATATGACTAATGTAGTTTATTTTGATTGCCTCGCCTACTAAACGTATTGGTCTCTCGGGTGGAATAAAAAGATCACTATAATCACGTCGTGGCTGCGAATATATAATTCACCTCGCCTACTAAACATGTTGATCTCGGATAAAAGGTTTAAGTCTTCATCCTTGCCCAGAAGTTATATTTCCGTCTTTGGAGCTGGGTAGGCCTCAAGAGCGATGGATATTTTCATCGCCAGTGTAGTATCGTGTTCAAATCAAGAAAAATGAAACAAGATAAAGATGGCGGTAGCGAATGTAAGAAGAAAAGCAGTTTCCAAAAATGACGCGGTGTCTAGTTTAAAACAAGAAACAAGAGAACAAATATTTGAATCTTTAAAGCGTTGAATCAAATAGAAAGCAATGTTTGAAAAATGCGGTGTTGATTTAAAACGATAAAAATGATAAAGCAAGAAACGATGTCTGAAATGGGAGCAAGCGAAACCGAAAAACAATGAAACGATAACAGCGATGCTTGATGGTAGAAGTAGCGATGGCGGTAGCGATAGCGATGCTTGATAGCGGTAGCGATAGCGATAGCGATGGCGATAGCGGTAGCGATAGCGATAGCGATGTGATAGCGATAGCGATGCTTGATAGCGATGAGCGATGCTTGATGGCGATGGCGGGAAGCGATGAAAGTAGAAAATAGTTTCCGAGATGACGCGGTGTTTTAGTTTAAAAATAGTAAAACAAGAAAGCAGACGCAGATTTATTCAAACAAGAAAAGCGATATCTGAAACCGAGAAGCGTCTCGAAGATGGACGCAATATTGGTTTGAATCAATAAAACAACAAAGAGAATGCGGTATTAATTCAATCAATAACATAATAATAATGCCAAAGAAACAGACAAGAGCGATTTTAAATACGACCCGAGTTAAATTATGGAAATATTCAAATCGGGTCGCCCACCCGGTCGATGATTCAAACCGAAATCGATTTCAGCACCAATTTCAGGATAACCAAGAACGAGAATGTGAAATGCAAGAAATTACGAAAATGTTCAAATCGTGTCGATCTGACCCGTCGATGACGACCGAAAATCGGTGATCCAAATCAAATCGATTTCAACACCAAATTCAGATAACCAATAACAAGAATATGAAATGCAAGAATTGAAAATGTTCAAATCGGTCGACCGACCGTCGATGATCTGACGGATCGATGATCCAAACTCGAATCGATTTCAACACCAAATTCAGATAACCAATAACAAGAATATGAAATGCAAGGATTACGAAAATGTTACTCAAACCGGTCGACCCGACCGGATCGATGTTCCGACCGGATCGGTGAGACCGGATCGATGTTTCAACCGGATCAAACAAATTCATCAATTTCAGATAACCAATGATAACAAACAAAGAAGCAATGTAAGAAAATTGGAAAAATCTAAGCGGGTCGACCGACCGGATCGATGTTTCCGACCGAATCGTGTGTTCAACGAAGTCAAATAATTTCATCAATTTGGATAACCAATGACAACAAACAAAGAATGTAGGAAAATTGGAAAAATCTAAACCGGGACCCGACCCGACATCGATGATCCGAATCGAATCTTACACCAAATTCAGATAACCAACATACATAAACATGAAATGCAAGAATTACGAAAATAATACGAGGCAGGGAGTCGGCCGAATTAGTCGACGACCAAAATCGATGAAAAAATCGAGAGAAATCAAAGGGGATGACAAACCTTTTCGGACTTGATTCTTGGAACAACAACGAAGCCAAATACTCTAAAATCAAGAACACAACAAAATATGTATGTATATATTGAATAATCTTCCGAAAATCCTTCCGAAAATCTCTTTTTCTCTCCCCGAAATCTCCTCCTTTAAGTGAAGAACAACATGGGTATTTATAGGTGGATTCCCCCCTAAAAAACGAGTTTGAATTCGAATTAAAGGTAAAGAAAATCGCGGATTTGAGGGGCATGGGTCGCGGGTTTTAGGGGTGTCAGCGTAACAGAGGGGGGTTGGTGGAGGCAGAGGGTTGGTGGTGGTGTCGGGTGAGGTGACCGGCGACGTGGGGTCGCCGGTATGGGGGGTGTGGGGTCGCGGCTGATCGAGAGAGAGAGAGATAGGGTTTCAGATTTTTTTGATTTTGGTTTTTTTTTGTTTTGTTGGGGAATTAAAAGGGGCAAAGGGGAAATGGGTTTGAAATTTGGACCGGTTCGGTCGGGTTCTGAAGGTGGGCAGTTCGGTTGGGCTTGGGAATTGGGGATTTAATTGGGGAGTGGGCTTGTGGTGTTGGCCGATTTGGGTGTGGATTGAGGGTTGTGGGAATTTAATTTGGGGATTGGGCTTGTGGGAATTTAATTTAGGGATTGGGCTTTGCACGAAAAAATGGGTTTTAATTTAGGTTGGGTAGAAATTGTATTGGGTGAGGAATATAAAAGGAGTATAATATTAAAAGATATTATATATATATATTTTTTATAAAAGATGTGAATTATTTAAAATAACATAACGACGTGATAATAAAAAAAATATAATTTTTGCGAAATGTTTAATGCTTAATGAAATGTAAATGCGATGCAATTTTGCGAGAATAAATAACATAGAATTTTCGGATAACTTAAGATTATTATAAAATGCAAATGATATAAAATGCGAATAATAATAATAATACGAAGATGCACATATATATGCCTATATTTTAAAATTATTTTAAAAGTGTAAAAATATTAAAAATTACGAATAAAATCATAAAAGATGGGACAAAATTGGGTGTCAACAAACGGCCCTAAGTCCTTCATAGCAAATTCAGAACTGAGCATGGCCATGATAGACTGGCGCAAAGTATCGGAGGAGGCAATCAAGATAATATCATCCACATACAACAGAATATAGGCCAATGACGAACCACGGCGGTAGATGAACAAAGAATTATCTGACCTGCTGTGAGTGAACCCAATAGTCGAAACAAAATCAGCAAATCGTGTATACCAGGCCCGTGGAGACTGCTTAAGCCCATATAGTGATTTCTTCAACAAACAGACATGATGAGGGCGGTTGGGATCCCTGAAACCCAACGGCTGATGCATATAGACTGTTTCTTTGAGATCACCATGTAGAAAAGCATTCTTGACATCCAACTGATGGATTGGCCAAGTTTTTGAAAGAGCCAGGCTAAGCACAGTGCGAATGGTAGCCGATTTGACCACCGGACTAAACGTCTCACCACAATCAATACCAACCTGCTGAGTCTTACCATTACCAACAAGTCGCGCCTTATGTCGAGCAAAGGACCCATCTGAATTCTCCTTATGAGCAAAAATCCACATAGACCTGATAATATTAATACCATATGGACGGGGCACCAACTCCCACGTCTTATTATCAATAAGAGCATTATATTAGGGTCATTTAATGCGGACACAGGATTGCGGGGCAAGGGGGATTTAGAAACATCAGAATGTAAATTAAAATGTCTTTTAGGTGTAAAAATACCCCGCTGACTACGAGTGACCGGTCTATGACTCGAGGAAGAATTGATGAAATTTTGGGAATTTCTTTGGGCTCGGGCGGGCCAGCGTGGCGATGGGCTCTTGGCCCAAAACGGTACAAATTGGACTCGGAGTGCAGGCAGTTCGAGGTGGGCTGGGCGAGCCGATTCTTTGGAAGCTATTCGATGGCTGGATTATGTGAGTGTGGCGATCTTGTTGGTCCAGTAGCGATGGGCCCATTGGAGGATTTTAGATGCAGGAGATGTCCGAAAAATTCTGAATAATATACGAGGATATTTGGTCATCCAAAAAATTATATGACTTAGGTTCGGGAGTATGAACTTTCTTAAATGGGAATTGAGTTTCATCAAAAATGACATGGCGATTGATTATGATTTTCTTGGAGGATAAATCAAAACACTTATAACCACGATGATTTGACGGATAACCCAAAAACACACTGGGTAGACCGAGCCTGAAGTTTGTTAATTGTGGTGGATGGTAATAACGGATAACACAAGCACCCAAAAATCCGAAGGTGAGAATAAGAAGGGTTCTTATTATATAGGACTTTGAGAGGGGAAGAGTATGTCAGACCTTTAGACGGAATTATGTTTAGAAGGTAAGTGGCCATTTGTAGAGCATGATGCCAAAAATATGGAGGTATGGAGGCATGTATGAGGAGAGTTCGGACAATGTTATTTATGGAACGAATTTTGCGTTCGGCTTTTCCATTTTGTGAAGATGTATGAGGACATGAAAAAGAAAAATTTATCCCATGAGTAGCACAAAAATCTCTAAACTCCCTATTGTCATACTCTTTTCCATTATCACATTGAATATTTTTTATTTCTCTTTCGAATTGAGTACGAATGAACGCTCTAAATTTTATGAAGACGGAAAACACTTGTGATTTATTCGCAATTGAAAACGTCCACAAAAATCTAGAATAATCATCTAAAAAGAGAACATAATATCGATGACCCATTGAACTAAGAACAGGAGATGTCCATAAGTCGCTATGAATAATGTCAAATGGCATAGAAGTATGAGAATTGGAGTCTACAAATGGCAACTTAACAATTTTTCCTAATGAACAAGACTAACAAATTGGAGTACGACTTGTACCCTTACAAGAAATAAAGCTATTTTTATCTAAAGCTGATAAAATAGAAGATCCCGGATGACCCAGACGAGCATGCCACATGGAAGGAGAGATGACTGCAAAAGCTGATGGCAAGGCTGGACTCGATGGACTGAAACCGGGCATGATAGGATACAGATCCCCCCTACTATCACACCTCATGAGATGACTCCCCGTCTTGAAATCCTTCACAGAGAAACCGAAAGGATCAAATTCAACAGAAACAGAATTGTCATTTGTGAATTTTCGGACAGACACTAAATTTTTAATCAATTTAGGAGCATGTAAAGTATTTTTCAAGAGGAGTGGTGGATTAGGAGGAGACAATGTTTTCTGACCATACCCTAGAATTGGAATAGAACTGCCATTACCAACAATTATCCCCCGAGGGGTGCTCAAATTGGAATAAGATGAGAGAGTACCTGATTCGGAAGTCATGTGAGTAGTGGCCCCGGTGTCCATGTACCAATTTGGGTCCGGTTGGGACAATCCCACTGCTGGGCCCATGGTGGTGGTGGCCCACTGTACACTGGATGGGACCCACCGCCTGCTTGTTGCTCACCGGAACCGCCACCAGAACCGCCTCGTTTGCCCCCGCGGTTTTTGTTACTTTTGCGATTATTCTTGCCGCCACCATTATTATGGTTTTGACCCGAATTATTAACAAAACCCGAAGAACTAGGAGAGGATGCCACCATGACAACTGGGCTTGCTCCGGTAGCCGCCTTTTTAGCCAAACCGGCTTCTTCCAACGTCAGCATGGAGCGGGCTTGATGAAAGTCGGGAAGAGGGTTGCTTTGGCGGAGGAGAGTTCCAACACCATTATAGGCCTCCCAAAGCCGTCAACCAAGCTGTAGAACTAGGCGATTATTTGTTCTTGGTGCCAACATTACGGAGTTGATCCGCCAATTCCTTTAGTTTCTTGCAATATGCAGAAACGTTCGGAAATACGTCCATTCGAACGAGAGAGAATTCCTGCTCGAGTGTGACAATACGGGAATGTTGGTTGTCTTGGAATATGTCACGCAATCTATTCCATGCAGCCATAGCCGTGGTATCGGGCTCCATAATCATCTGTAGAAGGTCCACTGAAATAGTGGCGTATATCCACCGAAGAACGGTAGCATCAAGTGTAATCCATACCTCAGGATCCTCCGCAGGAAGAGGTCTAGCGGGAGGAATGATGTGATGAAGAACTTGATAAGAGATAGCGTGAATATTAAACAACTCCGCCCACGTTGCATATTGAACGTTTTTCATCTCAAGGACAATAGGGACACTGAGCTTGATATTGGAAACCGTGAGGGCAGGGTGAAAATTGTTCTTAGACATATTTGAAAGAACAAGGAAGGAGGTTAAATTTAAGAGAGGTTTTTGAGAGCGGAAGACAAAATGTTTGGAGAGAAAACCCGAGGGGGGGGGGGTTCTCGGCCACAAGGAAAAGTTTGAGAGAAAACTTTTGTGTAGACCTAGTCTCTTGATACCATGAAAGAAATAATCCCCTTGATTATTTTCATTGATTGAATAGATATATATACAAGTTACAAAATAGGAGAATCCTATTCCTAATCTATTCCTAAAACCTTATTCTACCATAATTCTAACTATACAATTATGGTAAGTGTATAACACTAATTATGGTAATAAATATACTACAATATACATACAATATACTTTCCTTAATATACAATATTTTGCTACTGATTTTCTGCCCTTTGTAACGTGATGGGTGGGCTTGACTTCAGTCCTTCTTTGCAGTGTACCAGGCCCAACAGCCTTTGCTTCAGCTCAGTCCTTCTTGCAGTGTACCAGGCCCAACATTTGCTTGACTTGAGTCCTCTGATATATATGTGATATACACTGCTGTATATTCAGTGTATATCACATGTATATTGCTCTGTTTAACAATTACAAAGGTGCCTCAACTTTAGGAAATTTAACAACTTTCATCGCGGCAATAAGACTCGATGGTAGTTTACAATGACTTATTGAGTGCTACAAGTTAAGACTCAATGGTAGTTTAAACATTACAAAGGTGCAGGACATTTCTTTCCTTCTGAATTTAGCTAATTAATTATCTCTCCAATTCTAAAAGAAGCTCCAGTGATAATATAACAACTTTATCCTCATATCTTCACTAAGGAAAGACAACTGGTTGTGCACAAGCTAACATCACCAAACTTGCTGGTGGTACAACAAAATTCAACACGGAGTTCACCAAATCCATTTCTATCTATCAGGCTCTTTCCCGATTGCTTCACATAAGTGGGGAAAAAAACAAGCTAGTTCCACGAACAAGAAGAGAAACAATGAAGAAAAGGTTAAATTAATTTTTATTTGGATTTTAGTGCAACTGGGGGAGGATGTTGGATAGCTCAAGATTTATTGCACAAGACCATTGGAAAGGATGAACAGGAAGATCTCTGGGGAAATTTCACATGCTTAGCATACGTTTTGACTGCAGCCGTTAGTTCCTTGGCAAAAACTAACAGAAGGATGAATATTGCAACTTCTGGGATAGTCATTATTATAGCATAAGGATGTAACCTAGGCTTGGCCCATAGTTCAGGGATGTTTTTAGCCTAAAACTAAACTCAATGGTAATTTACAATGACTTGTTGAGTGCTACAATTAGGACTCAGTGGTAGTTTACAATGACTTGTTAGGCTAGTTCCTTTATGTCCCATCCTCAACCAATCTTCTACCTAGTAACTGTTGGATATTTTCAGCAAAATCAAAGGCCATTGATGTGATGTCCCTTCAACTTTAAGGGGAGCAATTAACATAATTCATATTTATTTTGAATTTGAACAGACGCAATTTTTTCCAATAGCCACCATTGATGCCCCTTGGAGGTGTATGTTGGTGATGAAAAGACATCACCAATGGATGCGAAATCTCTATAAGTAGTAAAGATGTTTTCTCATTCAAAGATAGATATGAAAAAGAATAAAAACTTCTGATGGAAAAGAATCAAAACTTCTGATGAAAAAGAATCAAAACTTCTGTTGTAAAAAAAATCAAAACTTCTATTGATAAGAATCAAAACTTCGGTTGAAAAGAATCAAAACTTATGCTTTTCTTTACTTCCCTAAGCATCATCAGAAACTTCATACTGTGTGTTCTTGGTTGAATCAAGGGAGTACAAACTTTGAATTCAACATCGTTGTTAGGGCTTCATTGTATCCTGAAGACAATATTTATGTGACCTATTGTACTCGCCAATTTATTGGGAGGGTCGAAATAATTGTCTAAAAGAATCTGCATAAGAGTCTTAAAGTCAGAGAACAACAATTCAGTGTCTGTGTTTCATCCTGTTAGTACCATATTTTACAACAATTTTTAGACAATTAGCGACATGGAGGGTGAAACTTCAATTGATGCTCAATTATTGCAAGTAATGAACCAGACTTTGAATCGTTTAGAACGTTTTGATGGTGAGGGTTTCACTCGTTGGCAAGAGACTATCAAATTTTTCCAGATGACTATCAAGTTATGGTACATACTTGAAGATGGTTTGGAGAAAATTCCTAATGCGACTCCAATGGACAACGATGAATTGAAGACCAAACAGAAGAAACGTCAAGATGATGATTTTATGTGTCGTGGTCATATTCTGAATGTTCTAGGAGCCAATGTTTACAATGACCATCGAAGTCTTGAAACATCAAAGAAATTGTGGACTGCGCTTGAAACAAGTACAAAGTTTCTGAAGCGAGTAACAAGAAATTTCTGATTTGTAATTTAATGGACTTTAAGATGGTTGACAGTAAGTCAATTATTTCCCAAGTCAATGAACTTTTACTCATTGTTAATCATCTTAAAGATGCTGGAATTGACCTTGTATCTTCATTCGTCGTTGGGGTTATTATTTCTCATCTTCCCCCTTCTTGGAATGATTACAAGAAGAAACTTAAGCATACTGAAACTGACTATGACTTAGAAGGTTTACATCTCATTTTCATATTGAAGAAGATGCTCGTAAACTAGAGATTAAGGATAGTCAGCAAACTGAAAATCATTCTAAGATTAATATTGTGGAAGAATCGAAAAAACCAATATTTTTGAAACCTAAGATTGATACTCGGTTTAAGAAGAAAGATTCCAACAAGAAAGATAAGAAAAAGGAAAATTGCTACTTCTGTAAGAAACCCGACCACTATGCTCGTGACTGTCGTCAACGAAAGAAACAAATGAAAAATGAAGCGAATGTGGTCGATGACAAAAGCAAGCTTATCGTTGTTGTGCAAGTGACCAACACTGTTGCAGACCATGGTAGTGGATGGTGGTACGATACTGGTGCAACCATTCATATCTGTAAAGATAGAAATCTTTACAAGACATACGAACAAGTTAGTGGAGAAGGAAACGAAGTTACTTCAGCGAACAACCAAAGCAGCAAAGTGGTTGGCAAAGAAACTGTTGATCTCCCGTTTACTTCGGGAAAGATTTTTACTCTTACTAATGTTTTACATGTCCCTGATATTTGTAAAAACCTTGTTTCTGAAGTTCTTGTTAACAAGACTGGATTCAAGGTTACATATGAGTCTGATAAGTTTGTATTGTCCAAGAACAGAATGTTTGATGGACAAGGATACTCTTGTGATAGGATGGTTAAGCTTAATTTAATAAATAATGGTTCTACTTATATTGTTGAGTCTGTTGATTTATGGCATTCTAGATTAGGACATGTGAATTATGGTTCTCTTAGAAATATGAAAAGATTAGGATTGATTTCAGATTGCAATTTTGATAATGTTTCTAAATGTGAAATATGTGTGCAACCAAAGACAACTAGAACATCTTTTAAATCTGTAATAAGAAATTCTGTCTTGCTTGAATTAGTACATAGTGATGTTGGTGATCTGAAAAGTTATATGACTCGTGGTGGAAACAAATACTATGTCACTTTTATTGAAGATATTACTAGATATGCCTATATTTACTTGATAAAGTCTTTGATAAATTTAGAATTTACAAAGCAGAAGTAGAGACACAATTAGGACAAAAAAATTAAGGTTTTACGTTCTGATCGTGGTGGTGAATACTATCCTTTTGAATTTACTTTATTTTGTCAAGAACATGGTTTAGTACATCAATTCACTGCTCAATATATACCCCAACAAAATGGTGTTGCTGAAAGAAAAAATAGAACTTTGATAGATATGATTAACGCTATGCTCATTAGCTCTGGTTTGCCAAATTATTTATGGGATGAAGCTATTTTGTCTGCATGCTATACTTTGAATAGGGTTACTTTGAAAAAGAAGAATATCTCTCCTTATGAATTGTGGTTTAAGAGAAAGCCTAACTTGAAAAGACTCAAAGCATGGGGTTGTTTGGCATATGTTAGAAAGTCTGTCTCTTTACCAAAGTTAGGAAATAGGGCTTATAAATGTGTTTTTGTAGGTTATTCACTTAACAATATTACTTACAGATTCTTAATCCTTAACACATTTGAGATTATAGAATCTATAGATGTAGATTTTTTTTTTGAAAACTTGACAAGGTCTAGTTCTCAACCACAACCTACTAAAAACTCATTGTTACCTAGTCTAGAACCTGTAGAGACTAATGACAATGTTGAACTTTCTGCTCCTACTCACAACAATGATATTTTAGTTCCTACTAAAGATATCGAATCTAGAAGAACTAAGAGAGCAAGAATAGAGAAAAATTATCCAGATTTTATGCAATATCTTGTAGAGGGTAATAATAATGAAGTTCTTAACATTACCAAGTATGATATGTATGTTGATAATGATCCTAAAACGTATTCTGAAGTTATGAGTTCCAGATATGCTAATTTATGAAAAGACGCTATCAATGATGAAAAGCAATCACTTTTGTCTAACGAAACTTGGGTGCTATCTGATTTACCTCTTGGTTCTAAACCTATAGGATGCAAATGGATATTCAAGAGAAAATTGAATGATGATGGTACAATTGATAAGTTTAAAGCCAGATTGGTTCCTAAAGGTTATAAACAAAAAACATGGAATTGATTACTTTGATACATATGCTCATGTTGCTCGCATCACATCTATTCGTTGTTTGATAGCACTTGCTTCTATTCACAAGCTAGTTATACATCAAATGGATGTCAAAATTGCTTTTCTAAATGGTGATTTAGAAGAAAAATATATATGGAACAACCTGAAGGTTTCATAGTACCAGGCCAAGAGAAGAAAGTTTGCAAGTTAGTGAAATCACTCTATGGTTTGAAGCAAGCTCCCATGCAATGACATGAGAAGTTTGACAAAGTAGCTTTGGCATATGGTTTTGTTGTTAATGATGCTGATAAATGTATCTATAGTAAGCATGATAAATCTGGATGTGTAATTCTCTGTTTATATGTTGATGATATGCTTATTTTTGGGTCTGACATATCTTGTGTGGAAGAAACTAAGAATTTTCCCAGTTCTAACTTTGATATGAAAGATCTAGGAGAGGCTGATGTGATCTTAGGAATTAAAATCCTAAGAAAGGGAGATGATTTGGCTTTAACCTAATCTCATTATATTGGGAAATTTCTCAAAAAGTATAGTCATTTCAATGACAAACCAACCCCCACTCCTTTAGATCCTAGTATTAAATTAATGAATAATACTGGAATGACTCATGGACAACTTGAGTATTCTAGTATTATCGGAAGTCTTATGTATGTTATGCATTGCATGAGATAAGATATAGCCCAAGCGGTGGGAGTACTATGTCGTTTCTCAAGTAACCCAGGAGTTGAACATTGGAAAATAATCTCAAGAGTGTTGGCTTACTTGAAAGCAATCTCAAGAGTGTTTCTTACACTCAACAATTTATTCTACGATGATGCTTTGTCTCAACTTAATTTGAACTACGTTGGCTTGATCCCACTCGGGTACGTAGGCAGTCACTTGAGTGATGCAGCCATTCCTATTCTGAAAGATTTTACTTTATTTTATGTTTTTTTTATTTTGAATATAGGGGGAGAATGTTGAATATTTTCAGCAAAATCAAAGGTCATCATTGATGTGATGCCCTTCAACTTTAGGAGGAGTCTATTAACATAATTCATATTTATTTTGAATTTGAACAGACGCAACATTTCCCAATAGCCACCACTGATGCCTCTTGGAGGTGTCTGTTGGTGATGAAAAGGCATCACCAATGGATGTGAAATCTCGATAAGTAGTAAAGATGTTTTCTCATTCAAAGATAGATATGAAAAAGAATCAAAACTTCTGATGGAAAATAATCAAAACTTTTGATGGAAAAGAATCAAAACTTCTGATGAAAAAGAATCAAAACTTCTGTTGAAAAGGAATCAAAACTTCTGTTGAAAAGAATCAAAACTTCTGTTTTCTTTACTTCCCTAAGCATCATCAGAAACTTCATACTCTGTGATCTTGGTTAAATCAAGAGAGTACAAAATTTGAATTCAACATCGTTGTTAGGAACTCATTGTATCCTGAAGACAATATTTCTGTGACCTATTATACTCACCAATTTATTGGGAAGGGTCGAAATAATTGTCTAAAAGAATCTGCATAAGAATCTTGACGTCAGAGAACAACAATTCGGTGTATGTGTTTCATCTGTTAGTACCATATTTTACAATAGTAACATTGCTCAGAAAATCATGTCATTTCTCATCAGTCATCACTTAATTACTAGAACTAACTTCCCTAAAAGAGTTGGTGCTAAGTCCATGAATTCAAGCCTCAGAAATCACCAACCAAGGCGGCAAACTTTAGGTAAAAAAGTTTGAACATTTTAAATGATAAAACGTTGGCCGAGAAGTGCACTTGCCTTACTGATCGAAACTAGGGCTGCTCAGTGGGCCGGAACGTCCCGATCCCGACCCGCCCCATCCCGATCCCGGCCCACCCCATCCCGATTCAGCTAAGTAAATTACGAGATGGGGATTGTCGCTATTCGGGTTCAAAATTGATATGGGACTAGGGATGGTCCCGCCTATCTCGGTCCCGCCCCGACTCGGCCCATTTGCAGAACAACCTTTTGCAATTATAGTCGTTGGCAACGGCTAGAAACGACCATTTTGCCCCTCCCCCCAACACCCCATAAACCCCCTATCCCTTAATATTTATTTTAACCCCTAAGTTAGTATAATTATACATTAATCCTATTTCTCAACTATAAATATCTCATTTTCTCTTCATTTTTCTCACAAATCTTCCTACCATCTCTCTAATCTCTCTCTCTCTACAAGTCTAAATTGCACACTAAATATTATATTTTATTTGGTAATTTCTATCAAAGTTCAAAAATTGGGAGTGAAGTTGGCAACTAGCTTGAGGATCATCGAGTATAGTTTCAATTTTCAACCTCGATTATACGTTGACGTTACACCGGCATTTGGTACACAAATTATTATTGTTTAATTTTAATCATCGTACTTAATTTTCTTAACTTTAATTCTTTATTTGCATAATTATAATGGAACGATGTGGACGTGTTTCTGGTAGAGGTAGTAGGGTAACAGGAGTAAGCGTGCATCTTCTAGTAATCCTAATTATGAAATTTTCACTCATGTAGATGAAACTGAACTTTTTAATGTTGATATTAATATACCATTAGATCATGAGGTATATTCTACATCTGAAACAGACTATGATTTAGAAAATGAATTAGAAGATAATTTAGATAACACACCCACTAGTGCAACTCCACATCAGGCTCAGACTTAGTCTCAGGCTGAAACTGAAATTCCTCTTATTCCCCCTAGTATGAGAAGATGCCAAAAATAACGAAAATTAAAATCACATGCATGAGATTTTTTGAAAGGGACATTCCTAATCAACTAGCCATTTGTAAAATTTGTCGCGAAGTTTATAAATTTAAAACTGAAAAAGGTCAAGGTGGGACAAGAGGTTTAATAAGACATGTGAAAAATGATCATAAATCAAGGTATAATCAATACTTGACTGAAAAAGCAGGAGTGCAAATGTCTTCTGAGTAGGGACAAGGTTTACATAGTGTCCCCGACCAAGTACATGATCGAATTAACCCGATGACGGGTGGAGTTATAGGTCCGAAATACGATAAACACAAAGATCGGGAAAATTTAGCAAAATTAGTTGTTGTAGAGGGTTTGCCTTTTTCATTTCCTTCATCTCCTAATTTTATTCATTACATTCGAGAAATATATAATCATGTTTTTAACGGTTTTCCTAGATTAACTATTAGAAGAAATGTTTTTAAATTTGCGCATGAATATCAACAATATTTACGTTATGCATTGTATCATTTTAATGACAAAGTGGCTATCACTTCTCACATAGGCCGTAGTATTAATGGTAATGATTATTTAACTGTTACATGTCATTAGATAGATCACAATTGGTCTATGCAAAAACGCATATTAGCATATAGATATATTGATGAAAGGCACACTGGGATTTTTATTTCAAGAAATATTCATGAAATTAGTGAATATTATGAAATTACTGATAAAATGATGACTATTACATTAGATAATGCTTCTTGTAATGATTATGTTGTAAACATTTTTAAAACTCGATGGACTCCATCTTTTTTCGATATTTTTCATGTTGGATGTGCATGTCATATTTATAACTTAGTTGTAAAAGATGGCCTAAAACGTTTTAGCTATATTCTTGATAAAGTACAATTTGCTATCAAATTTATTTTTAAAGGTAATAAAATACAAAGACGAAAAGAGTTTAAAAAAATATGTCATGATTGTGAATTAACTTATAGGAAATTGCAGAAGAAGTTGCAACTAGGTGAAATTCTTTGTATGAATAATTAGTTGTTGCTCACAAGTATAGAAGACGTATAACTTTATTATTTAACGCACATAATCAAAATCCTTCGGATATGCTTGTAGATGATGATTGGGATAAAATTTTGGAACTTATGTATTCTTAGAAAAAAATTCGTAGCTACTAAGAAATTCTCTGGTATTTATTATCCTACTATTTCATCTATGCTATTTTATATAGCTCTAATATTTTTATTATTTAATGAATATATGAAAAATAAAAACTTACACTCCAGCTCTTACAAAAATGTTTGTAAAATTAAAAAAAATATTTTTTTATATTCCCACTATTTATTCTATTGGTGTTGTATTAAATCTAGACCTGCCTACCGGGTCGGGGATCTGCCCGACCCGACCCGAAAAAACTAGGGTCAGGGTCGGGCCAGGGTCAGAATATTTTATCCGTCTGACCCGGCCCGACCTCGACCCGACCCCGACCCCGACCCACATATTTTTTTAATATAATTTATATTATTTTTCCTTTATTAATATTTATTTTGTACTTATATATATATTTTGTCATTAATAAGTGATATAATGCATGTTTTTATAATATATGTATTGCTCTAATCTACATTGAGCTCGACATAAAATAAGATAAAAATAGTAGCTGATTATTAATTATATATTTATGTTATTAGTCATTTTGTTAATATCACTGAAGCATAATGTAGGGAGAGAAAGTAGTTGGAAATTAGTGAAACTTTAAATGGTCATAACTCTGCGCTCGGATGTGTGTTTTACCCAATTTTTTTAATTTTGCGTATTGTTTTGAGATAGGGCCGATCAAACAGCCATAGGCAGTTTGGCGCAGTCAATTTTTAGAAAAACGTCTGTTTTCCCAATCAATTTATATTTTTCCTCAAATCGATTTATAATTTTCTTTTTCTTTAGTCAAGATCTCACGATATACAATACATTTCAACGTCGAAATTTTGTGGTAATGTAGGGGTGAATGCCAATTTCAGCTTTGAAAATTCAATTTAAAAAAAAATCCTCGACCCAGCCCGACCCGACCCTGGCCCGCCAAAAAATTCTGACGGGTCAGGGCCAGGGTCGGAATTTTAAAAAAAAATAGGGTCAGGGTCGGACAAGCAGAAAAAACAAAAAAACCACCCGACCCGACCTTTGGACATGTCTAATTAAATCCTATATTAAAATAGACGGTTGTAATGCCCTTATTTAATCGATTTATGAATGCCTAGAAATACTTCCAACAGAACCAACTGAATAACGAACTAGAGAACCAACTAAAGAAGATGTTATCTCTAGTATACAAATACAATGCAAAACTATGTATATGTATTACCAAGAGCAAAGTGCAAATAATCAACCGACTTCTGTACCATCTTCTTCTACTACACTTCAACATTATAAAAAAATATGTGATTTCTGCTTCAAGTATTCAAGGCCTTCGAAATAGAATGTATAGTGGTTCAAGTGCTTCACAAATTAGTGAGTTTGATGTTTATGTTTTGCAGGGTGTTGTACCGTTCGAATCAATTGCTAATGAAAATAGACGTGAAGACTTACTGAAATGCTGGAGGGAGAATGAAAAGACATTTTCGACTCTATCAAAGATGGCTCGAGGTGTGTTGAATATTCAAGCGTCATCTACAGCTTCTGAAAGTGCTTTTTCTGCTGGAAGGTTTCAAATAGGAGAGCACAGACACTCATTGGCGGAAGACAGTTTGGAGATTGCATTTTTATTTAGAGATTGGATTAGAGTGGAGCGTAGAAGGTGCGGTCAATCAGATATCAATGAAGAAGATGACTACAATTACAACGAAATCTTATCCGATGGAGCAGGAAGCGACGTTGGACAATTTGACCAACAAATTCAAATTCCAACAGAAGATCCTCAAGAGATTGTAAAAAAATTAGAAAAATATGGTTGCATATGTAATTTTTTAATGCCAATTTTACTATGTGATTTGCAACTTGCAACTTTTGAACTACGAAACAAAGTTGCAATTTTGAAATTGTATTACAAAAAACAATTATATTTCTATTAAATAATATAAGAGGCAATTAGCCTTGAGATATTTTTTCACTATCTTGTTCAATTATTTAAATGTTTAAATATATATTTTTTTAAATTAAGTGTCTAAAAAAAGGTTTTTAAAAGTCCTCCCAAATCCCCCTTCCGTCCCGTCCTGTCCCCCCAAATCCCGTCCCCTCTGATAGCGGGATGTGGGACGGGATGGGACCACTTCCCGTTCCCCTAATCCCGTCCCCCTCCGTCCCGCCTATCCCATTCCCGACCCACTCCACCGTCCCCCAAATCCCGTGCCATCCCATCGCGTCCCATTGGCCAGACTTAACCGAAATTGGATAAATTGGTAGTGCTAACTTGCATGCGTTTGCATATCTAAGAACTCCTTATGTTCTTTCTTCAAGCTAAAATATACTGACCAAAAGAGTAACCTAGCATGTTTTCTTAAGGATTCATTTGAAGTAAGTAAGAGATGCAGAGAAAGAATTCAATTAATGATGAAAGAAGGAATGTAGGCCCGGTTATCTTGGACTCATATGAAGTATGTCATTTATCAAATAACCATATATCTTCTAACTCAAAGAGAACACCGAAGAAAACCATATCATCTATCGCCCAACAGTATTGTTTATTCAATAGAGTGCAGCAACCAAAACTGGATTTTTCCAAATTTCATGTCAAATATGAAGTATGTGATCTACCAAACAACCATTTATCTTCTCTGACTCAAAGAAAACACCAACAAAACCATATCATATATCGCCCAACCGTATTGTTTATTCAATAGAGTACAGCTGCATTTGATTAACTCCTAAAGCAATGATAGTTAAAGACAAATAAATATTCCTGAAAGAAATAATCCCTTGATTATTTTCATTAATTGAAAGGCTATATATACAAGTTACATATTTCCATAATAGGAGAATTCTATTCTTATTCTACTCCTAAAACCTTATTCTACTTGGATCCTAACTATACAATTATGGTAAGTTTATAATACTAATTACACCACAACACCTTACCTAATCTATCTTGTACATACACGGTAATATACAATCTATATACGGTAATATATATCCACGGAAACCGAGAGTAATATACACAATATACACATATATATTGTGTATATTTAACACACACCCGCAGTCATAGCGGGCGGTCTTCGAACGCTGAGACTGTCCCTAAAATCTTCAAAAATGACCCAGGGAAGACCCTTTGTAAAGATGTCGGCAATTTGATATCTCGACGGGACATGGCATTCGCGAACTTGACCCCGAGCAACCTTTTCACGGACAAAGTGAATGTCCATTTCGATATGTTTAGTGCGTTGGTGCTGAACCGGATTACCAGAAAGGTAGATGGCACTAATATTATCGCAATAAACCAAGGTTGCCTTATGAATGGGACAATGAAGCTCTACAAGCAAATTACGTAACCAACATGCTTCTGAGACCACATTAGCTACCCCTCGATATTCAGCATCGGCACTTGAGCGGGATAGAGTTGACTGACGCTTTGTAGACCAGGAGACCAAGTTGTGGCCAAGAAACATACAATAACCTGACGTCGACCGTCTGGTGTCGGGACAGCCACTCCAATCAATATCTGTATACGAGACAAGTGTGGACGTCGAGGAAGGATATAAATGAAAACTATAGTCAAGTGTACCTTGAATATACCGAACTATGCGTTTGAGTGCATTTATATGCTCAATTCTGGGATCATGCATGAACAAACACACCTGCTGGACAACATATGTAATATCCGGTCTCGTAAATGTAAGATACTGAAGGGCCCTGCAAGATTACAATAGCGGGTCAGATCCTCGTGGGGTACGCCGGCCGCGGCACTTAGTTTGGGCTTAGTATCAACTGGAGTGGAAGTGGACTTACAAGATGACATCCCCGCCCTCTCAATGATCTCAGCTGCATACTTCCGTTGAGATAAAAACAACCCACCGGAATGTCGAGTGACAGCAATCCCCAAAATGTAGCTCAATGGCCCTAAGTCTTTCGTAGTAAACTCAGAGCTGAGTAGTGTCATGATAGACTGGCGCAAGGCATCAGAAGAGGCTGTCAAAATAATATCATCCACATATAGTAGGATATAGGCCACGGATGAACCACGACGGTAGATGAATAATGAATTATTCGATCTGCTGTGAGTGAACCCAATAGTCGAAACATAGTCTGCAAACCGCGTATACCAAGCCCGTGGAACCGTTTAAGCCCATATAAGGACTTTTTCAACAAACAGACATGATGAGGATGGTTAGGATCCCTGAATCCCAACGGCTGATGCATATAGATTGTTTCCTTGAGATCACCATGTAGGAAATCATTCTTGACATCCAACTGATGAATAGGTCATGCCTTCGAAAGAGCCAAGCTAAGCACAGTGCGAATGGTAGCCGGCTTGACCACCGGACTAAACGTCTCACCACAATCAATACCAACCTGCTGAGTCTTACCATTACCCACAAGCCGCGCATTATGTCGGGCAAATGAACCATCTGAAATTTTCTTATGAGAAAAAATCCACATAGATCGAATAATATTAATACCAGATGGACGGGGTACCAACACCCACATCTTATTATCAATAAGAGCATTAAATTCATCTGTCATAGCAATTTTTCAATTCGGGTCATTTAAGGCAGACACATGATTACGTGGTAAGGGGGATTTATGGACATTAGAATGTAAATTAAAATGTCTTTTTGGTTTAAAAACACCCTGTTGACTACGAGTGACCAGTCTATGACTGGAGTGAGAATTGGACAGATTTTAGGAATTTCTTTGGGTTCGAACGGATCGCGTGGCGATTCTCCCGGCCCAACACGGATATCTTTGGAGCGATAGACTTGGACCCATTCCAGAATTGGGCTGGCATGGCCCAATCGCTGGAACTGGTTTAGTGGAGGTACTGGGATAGTTAGGGGGTGACGGGTCAATGGGGCCAGCGAGCAGTGGGCCCGCTGGAGAAGTTTAGGTGAGGGAGATGTCCGAAAAATGCTGAATAATATACGGAGATATTTGTTCATCCAAAAAGTTATACGAACTAGGCACGGGAGTATTAACTTTAGCAAATGGAAATTGGGTTTCATCAAAAATTACATGGCGATTAATGATGATTTTGTTGGAGGATAAATCAAAGCATTTGTAACCAAGATGATTCGACGGAAAACTCATAAACACACACGGAGTAGACCGAGCATGAAGTTTGTTAATTGTGGTGGATGGAAATAACGGATAACACAAGCACCCAAAGACCCGAAGATGAGAATAAGAAGGAGTTTTATTATATAAAACTTGTAGAGGGGAAGAATATGTCAGGCCTTTGGAAGGAATTATGTTAAGGAGATATGTAGCCATTTGGAGAGCATGATGCCGAAAAAATGGGGGTACGGAAGCATGAATCAATAATGTTCGGACAATGTTATTTATTGAATCAATTTTGCGTTCGGCTTTCCCATTTTGTGAAGATGTATGAGGACAAGAGAAATGAAAATTTATCCCATTATTAGCACAGAATTCCCGAAACACCCCATTGTCATATTCTTTGCCATTGTCACACTGAATATTTTTGATTTCTCAGTCGAATTGGGTTCTGATGAATGCTCTAAATTTGAAGAAGATGGAAAAAATTGAGATTTTTTCGCTATCGAAAACATCCATAAAACTTAGAATAATCATCCAAAATAGAACATAATACCGATGACCCACAGAACTAAGAATAGGAGACGTCCATAAGTCGCTATGAATAATATCAAATGACATTAAAGTATGAGATTTGGAGTCTACAAATGTCAACTTAACAATTTTTTCTAAAGAACAAGATTGACAATTTGCAGTACGACTCGTACCCTTACATGAAATAAAACTATTTTTATCTAAAGATGACAAAATAGAGGACCCCGGATGACCAAGATGAGCACGTCACAAGGAAGGAGAAATGGCTGCAAAAGCTGACGGCTTGACTCGATGGACCAAAACTGGGTGTGATAGGATAAAGATCTCCCCTACTATCACACCTCATGAGAGGACTCCCCGTCTTGAAATCATTCACAGAGAAATCAACTGGATCAAATTCAATAGAAACAGAATTGTCAGTAGTGAATTTACAGACAGAGACTAAGTTTTTAATTAATTTGGGGGCGTGTAGGGTGTTTTTCAAGATAAGAGGAGGATGAGGGAGAGATAATGTTTTATAACCATAACCACGAATTGGAATAGAATTACCATTACCAATAATTATACCGCGGGGGTTGCTCAAATTGGAATAAGATGAGAGCGTACCTGAATCGGATGTCATTGGGGTAGTGGCCCCGGTGTCCATATACCAATTTGGGTCCGGTGGATTTAAACCAAACGTGTGCATTGCGACTTCGATGTCGGTAGGCGAGGGTGCCGCTGCGTGATGGGCTTGCGAGGGCCGAGGCCCAAGCACCCCTGCTTGCGGTCTCAGCCCAGACTGCTGGATGTAACTGGACTAGGCCGAATTGGGCCTGGACTGCTGCTGGGCCTTCCACTGCCAATTGGGCTGAAACTGCCGCTGGGAGGTAAACTGGCTGGGCCCAAACTGATGTTATGGGGCCCACTGCCACTGCATAGGGGCCCACTGTGGGCCCCAAAACTGTTGTTGTTGATGACCACCGCGAGGACCCCCACCGCCACCACTATTCTGTCGGATGCCGCCGTTGTTGCCGCCACAGTTTTTGCCATTATTTTTCTTATTTCCACCCTTTTTGCCGCCACCATTGTTGCGGTTTTGGCCTAAGTTGTTGGAAGCGGTAGGATGCACCGTGGACTCGGTCATCATGACTACGGGACCAGTACCGGTAGCCGCTCGTTTGGCCATACTTGCTTCTTCTAGTGTAAGCATAGAACGAGCCTAATAAAATTGCGGAAGCGGATTGCTTTGCCGAAGAAGCGTTCCCACACCACTATAGGCCTCGGAGAGGCCGGAAACCATTTGAAAGACCAAACGATCGTTCGAAACTGGCGCGCCAACGTTGTGAAGTTTGTCCGCCAAGTCCTTTAATCTTTTGCAATAAGCCGAACATTTGGGAAATCTTCCATATTGACGTGGGAGAAATCCTGCTCAAGGATAACGGCTCTAGAATTTTGATTATCTTGGAATATATCACGCAGTCTATCCCAAGTCGCATGTGCCGTAGCGTCATGCTCAATAATTGTTTGCAAAAGGTCGGTAGATATGGTGGAATATATCCACTGAAGGAATAGTCGTCCACAACTTAGGATCATCCTTGCGTTTTGGCACCTCCGTATCCTCAGGAGCCATGGGGATTATGTGATGGATGACTTGATGCGATCGTGCGTGAATTTTGAACAGTTCGGCCCACGTCGCATATTGGACGTTTTCTATTTCAAGAACAAGATGAATGTTATTCTTGATGTTAGAAAATGTAAGGGAAGGATGAAACATGTTTCGGGATGTAGACATATTGATAGAATAGTATGTGATTGAGAGATTAGGGAGAAAATTTTTGGAAGAAGGGGGTTCTCGTCTGCACGAAACCCGAGAGCAAGGTCTCGGATTTGGCTAAGGGATTTCGACGGAAAAAGTGGAGAATTTGGGAGAGAAAATAAACCTAGACTCTTGATACATTGAAAGAAATAATCTCTTGATTATTTTCATTAATTGAAAGGCTATATATACAAGTTACATATTTTCATAATAGGAGAATCTTATTCCTATTTTACTCCTAAAACCTTATTCTACTTGGATCCTAACTATACAATTATGGTAACTATACAATTATGGTAAGTGTATAATATTAATTACACCACAACACCTTACCTAATCTATCTTGTCCATACACGGTAATATACAATCTATATACGGTAATATATATCCACGGAAACCGAGAGTAATATACACAATATACACATGTATATTGTGTGTATATTGTGTATATTTACAATTCCAAGAAAAACGAAACAAAGACAGAGCGAAGCATGGCGATATGAATCGGTTACTTTCATCAGAAAAAGCTCTTCTGGTATTACTATTGTGTCAAAATAAACATAATAGTGCCTCGAGTCATGCTCAAGTACATGCACGATCTGGTAATACAAGCAACAAAACTAATTTAAGATCCTCAAAACAGATAATGTAAAAGATTCAGAACCTAAAATCATCTGAACAAGGAAGCCATAGTCTGATCTTCAGGTTTTACCTCTATTGTCCCAAATGTCATCCTACCTAAGGATAATAATATAAAGTAAATCAATATCCAAATCAACCCTGAGATTCATTCTTCTTGAAACCATTCTCCCCTTTTCTTTCCTCCAACAATCTTACCGCCTCCTCATCAGAAGCCTGCGCGGCCTTCTTTTGAGCCTCGTTCGCCTTAAGAGCCTGCAATTTGGCGTGGTTGTAATACGCCACGCCCAAGAAAGCCAATCCATATCCAACCAAATTCACAGGAGTAACAGTATCTTTAATCACGGACCAAGAAAACGCGATCAACAACCAATCCTTAACTACACCAGCAACATTCATAGTCAAAGCAGATGTCTTCCCCACGAGCAAAAACACAGCAAGATTCAACGCAAACGCGCTTAACGAATTAGTACCAAAGATCAACCAATCCAAATGGAAACTAGAAGTATCCTTCAACATCGGGTATTCCACGAAAATCCACGGAATGAACAAGAAAACCAAACAACAAGGCGCGACATAATACAGCGAAGTAATCGGATTAAACGTTATACCCTTTGATGTTAAAAGAATCTGAATCATAACCAATCTAGTAGCTTCAAAAGCAACAGCACCTAGCTGTAACATCACACCCCATGTATCAAACTTAGCTTCTCCATAAGCAGCAATAGCAACACCAATCGAAATCGACACCATGTTACACATAGTATCAGATTTAAAATTCTCTTTCTTGAACATAACTCCAATGGAATAAACAGCAACAGGCATCAAAGCTTTAAGCATTTGAATAAATGAAACAGATAGATAAATATATGCAGAATTTGATAACCATAGTGAAAATGCATATAAAAGACCAATAGGTACCACAGATTTGCAGTAAAGATCCATTGTCATAGTAACAGGTTCAACAACTTTGAACACACGTACTAGAAGATAAGCCAATGATGAACAAAAAGCCATGTGAATTATTGTTAGTGAAATAGGATAAGGCCAATTATACAACTTACGATCCAAGATGTACTTGTTGTACACAATCACAGTAAATGAAAGAAAGATCCATATAGCAACATACATGTATGAAAGCAAGATTTTTTTCACAACCCCTTCACTTAAATTACCACCTTTCCCCATATTTTTGGCTCAAAACTTACAAAAACAAGAAAATAATTTCAAGATTTTATTAGATCAATGAGAAGGGATTCTTGAATGAATAATCAAGAAAGACAGAGAATGTTTTGGATGAATGAGAAGGGAATATGTTGTGAGAAAAAGGGAGAAATTAAGGAGGAAAAAGTGGAGGCGTTACAGGACAAAGAGTGGAGAAGTGTGGAGAGAGTTTATATGCATATGTGTAAGATAGTTAGGGGATGTGAAACTGAATCTGATGTTGTTTCTTTGACTTGGTAGCTAATTTATTGTTTTGCTTTATAATAGTATATATATTGGGTAATTAGTTCATTGTTGCTTTAATTAATAGTATTGGTAAGAAAATATTTTTTTTGTTCGACCATCAAAGGATGTGGTGTAGCGGGATGAAGTTGCTCCTTTCTTTAATTAGAGGTATCGAGTTCGAGTCTTGAATATAAAAAAATCATTAGTAGGAATGCTCCCCCAATAGGCCCTACGCGACGCGAATTCTGAAAAAATCTTTGATAAGGAGTGCTTCCTCCGCGGGCCCTACACGGTGTGAATCCAAATATAATCAGGGTCCAATGCGAATACCGAACACCGAGTGAGAAACAAATAAAAATTATTCGGAAAATTGATTCAATTGCAAGTACTCCGTCTATTTTCTTTCAGTACGATATTCGGTATCTATATTAAGACTTAATTAAATTTGAATTCACGTCAAAAAGTCTCATGTGAGGGGTAAAAGTTCCTTTTTGGGCAAACTGATTCAATGGCAATGACCATCTTTTTTTATGTCGTATCGGTACTCAGCATATGTATTAAAATCTGACTAAATTTATATTCATGTTGAAAATTTTCATATTTAAAAATAAAGCAATCTATAATAAATATGACTTTATAGACACGGTTCGAATCAAAATTTTCATATTAAAGGATGAAGGGGTATTTATTACTCTACTAAATCACCACAAACCTTGTTGGTGCACATATCATCAGATTCACTCACACGTGATATTTATATAAAAAAAAAAGGCTTAATACATATTCAGACCCTTAAACTTGTCCAATTTTTTCATTTTTGCACCTCAACTAAGTCTTGTTCCTATTGAGTCCCTGAACCTGTCCTCAAGTGTATCTATTAAACACAATCTGACTGACATGACATCAATCGAAAGTTTCATTTTTTTTAACCTTGCGCATGAATGTCAAGTGCATCCTACATGAAAAATTATACCGATTAAAACAACTCACTCCCCAGATTAACACAGATCTTAAGCTCAACTCTTATGCATACTAATTCAAACCAAAAATCAAAACAGCTCATAGTAGCAAAACGTGAAGTAAGGTTAAAAAAATGAAACTATTCACATAGCGCATTAAGCCAAAAATAAACATAAGTTAAATTATCTCTGTATAATGTGAAATTGATACTTCCTTCGTCCTTTTAATTTATTGTTGTAACAAATAAATTTGATCCAAAATAATCATCACTTTAAAAAATCAAAAAGATATTAGTTCTTTTTTCTTTTCAAATCTACTCTTGCTATAATAAATACTCTAAGCAGTTTTTTACAAAAAAAAAAGTCTTAACAATATTATCAATTTTCAGAAATAACTTAAAAAAAGATAAAGGGGTAATTAAGTCAAATAACTAGTATAATTAATGATATAAAATCATAAATGGCAAGTAAAAATGGATGGAAGGAGTTTAAAAATACATAGAGTATTACTTAATCACGATTAAATCCTAAAATTCTAGTTATGAAACACATTACTTTCTTAGTTCCATAATAAGCGGTGCTTTTAGTTTATGCATATCCCTTAAGAAATTGTTCACTCTTAGAAAATTATAAATGTATTTACTAACTTACCTCTAATTAATGCCTAGAAAAAGAATAGATACTTAATGATTCTTGATTATGTAAATAAGAATAATTTTAAAAGAATAAAATCAATTTCTTCTTGAAATTCTGAAGCATCATTTATTTTGAAACAAATTAAAAAGGCTAAAACACCACTTATTATGAAACAGATGAAGTACTCCGAATACTTGTGAGGGCAAGTGGGGCCTATTTATTACTTTAGATTTGAATTAAAGCTTAGTTTAATAAGTTTGCACGAATTACAATCAATAATTTGTGAAGGCAATTATAATATGGACCACTGATTTAATATTTTAAATCCTATTTCTGGTATCAAATCTTAGTTGTTTCTAGGAGGACTGTGTAACAATTACTCCTATAATACCAAGTTTGGCATGGCAACTAACAATGTTGACTTTTAGTTGGTATTTATTTTCTATTTATCCTTTATATTTATGAGTATAATCTTGAATTTAAATAATAAATGAGTTTTTATTCAAAAAATAATTTTTGTTGTATTTCATAATATACAAATTAACTAGAATAAAGTGAGAAAGTTCTTTCACCTGTCAATCTCGACATAAATCGAAGGAATAATAGAAAATTAAACCAAAAGAGTACAAATGTTACGTTCCACAAAATCTTTAGTTATTTTGCAACTTCGACGATTTATTAAAATTGAAATGATAATCAAAATTGAGATTTATACACATAACAAAAAAATTGTTTTTGCATTTGTTTACCCGTAAAACGGTACAGTTGAATTTGTATACATGGTCAAGGACACGTGGATCTCAAGTGACACGTTAGTTATGAATTCTAGATAAATTATATTGAAAATGAATAATAATAAGACAAAGGAAGTAATGATTAGTCTGAGTCTTGTGTCAGCTTCTGAGCAAAGTGACGATAACTTGTATGAAATTAAAGAAATCAAGAAAATATCAATCAATATTCTGTAATAACTAGAATATGATGGGTTACAATGGTGTAACATAACCTATTTATACATGAGCTATATGGGTTCACATCCCATGAATTATGATCTCATTAATATAGGAGAATGAATGTTGTAATAATTGGATAATCAATATCTTAATAAATGTATTAAAGCTCCATTGAAAGACTTGTTATTGGTTTGGTAACGGATGTCCGTTACAATTCAAAAGGCTTTCAGCCTTCTGTATTACCAGTACCGATTACGTTTGTGTCGCTTCCGGTACCACTAGAATGCTACCGGTAATGTCCCAAGTTGACTTGGACTCGAATCAACATCGGTTGCCACATGTCACCTCATAATTCGTGCAGTTGTTATACACAAATTTTGCCCTATACAGATAGTCTCCACACTTCCCGATCGTGACTCTTGTGCAATGGGAAGTGGATTTGAACCCCCGACCTGCAAGTTCCTCATACTTTGGCGAAAATTTTGAAAAGTAATAACTGCAAGTCATTTCAAGTGTCACATCCATTCAATGCTTCAGAAATGACGACAACTGTCCAATCGCCTGAACGTCGTGAAACGTAGCAATGATGATACATGTCTTTTCCTTCCCCAAAAGTTATATTCTTTTACCTTAAATAGGAGGTCAAATCTTTTCACAAAAGGCAATCACACACTTTGCCAATTTCCTTAAGAACTTTACCTTCCTTCTTTTTACAAACGTCTTAAACAATGTCTTCTACTCAATCTTCTCATTCCCACTCCTTTGAGGGTAGTGACAATCCTCCAAGTCACCGTCATAGGAAGGAACTCATTTCTCCTACAACTCAGAAAATTGAAGTACATTGTACTGCTGCCGAAATCCTCCCTTCAGACTTTAATTTTTCAGGAGATCTCCGTGTTCAAACTAACTACAAACATGTCAAGAATTTTGAATTCAAAATAACGGCTAAGATTCTTCCAGCCGTCATAAAGAATTATGGTTTTTCTCCTGACATAGTTGTCAGAATAGTCGACCATGTCGATCGAGTTCATTGTCATGAAGGGTTTCTATGACGTATATTTATCCCTTCACCATTGGTTTCAAAGTGTCCATCCCAAATATTATAGAAGATATTTGCCGACGGTATAGGATTTGCTTAGGCTAAGTTGCACCGCAGATTTGGAGACTAGTTTACTGCATTCAGATGTTAGCCAATTCTGCCGATTCTCCATTCACTATTGACCACCTATTTTTTCTATATTACCCTAGGGTTTTATGAGGTGGAATTATCCATCTGTACCCTCCAGAAAATCCACAACCTCATTAATGCGGAGGATAACCATGACCGGGGTTGGTTGACCCACTTTATTCTAATCAAGACTGACCAAATCCATTAGCCTTATTCGGATTCTTTCCCGAAAGAGTGGAATTCTTACCGTGAGTACCTTTTTTTTAACAAATTTATTTACTTGGAATTCCAAATAAAGGAAAATCCCTTCCTAATGCAAGTATTATAACTTTTCAACCGTTTTAGTTGAGCCACAACTAATTGAAGGAATTTTTGAGTGGGTGGTAAGCCTTCTTCGTACCTCTCCCAACATCACTAGGTCATGGAAGAGTATCACTTCCACATGGTGGAAGGGGAAATATCACGGTAATCCTTAGCCCTAAATTTTTCTTTTTTACGCACTTCATCCTGGTTTTCCCGGGACTGTTTGTCAACATGTTTTCTCTATTCGCAGGGCTCCTAGTACGAAAGTCCTCGGCCCAAAAAGTGTCAAATCGTGTGGCTGCTTTGTAAAGCATCCTTCAATCTACTTCTAGCATTCTGAAATGAAAGGTTGATGATGCTTCTGATACCCCTATGGGAATTAGTTCTCGGGTAAGAAATCATCGCCGACTCATGGAGTACTGGCAAGAGTTGTAGGTGGAGGACAAGGCAAGCGTCATTCAAATTGATAAGGAGGAGGGAGAAAATAATGAATATACCGATCTAGGAAATCCTCTGAATGATGAAGATGCCTGCCCGGGGATTCCCCTCCGAGATGCTCCAGAAAAAGAGAGAAATGATCCTCCTACCTATCCTTCTAAACATAGCTCAATTACTACTTCTGGTACTGAGGCCAGGACAACCGATTCTCCTCCAAAAAAATCCCCCTACGCTACCCTTGAGGCTTCCCATGTGTACATTGCACACTTGTTTTTACAGATAACATATTTCTTCCTCGTAACTGTCCTCCAAATGTTCGATATTTCTGACAAAATTTCCTTGCTCAGGGTCATGCCCCTGCTCTCTCCAATGCGGATTTGGCTAAGGCGATTGGCCCTTCCTATAAGGAAAAGAAACTAAAGGAATAAATTCATCATCTCAGGGCAGAAGTTAAAGTTTTGTGAGCCGATCTAGGGATTCGGGCTCTCTTCAGTCTTCTCTCCGGTTGTACTTGCAGGATGCAATTGATTCTCTGAAGGATCGAGAGAATTCCCTTCAAGTCCTGACCACTTCTTACGTGACCCTCCAAGGAAGAATGTCCCATCTTGCTACTGACTTAGCCGGTGCCAGGGACAACCCCATACTTTTGAGTATACAATTACTAAACTTCGAGCAAAATATCAAAGATGGAAACTTCGAAGGGACTTGGCCATATTGAAGAGCCGAGTGGATGCTCTTCAGGAAGTAAGTAAACCAGGTTTTGATATTTCTTCAGAGATTTTGGATGTAGAAATCGACCTTACTGAGTTGTCCTTGGAAGCTCTTTGTGAGGACAGAGAGGATTCAAGCGTGGAAGTTGATGAAAACAATTGCAAGAATAATCCAGCAGCCATCTAATGCAGTCAGTCCGGTTATATGTAGTTCGAATATCTAGGAAGTCCCCGGTATCCTGACTATTCGGGCAGTCCCCAATAACGGGTGCTTTTCTTAGAAGCGTTAAAATTTCAAAGACTTCCTCTTCACTCCACTATGGGTATATATGGCCCCCTGTATTTAAGAGTTCATGCTATGAAGACTTGGATACTGGATAGTTCTCTTCGGTAGCAAGACATTTAACATGCTTAATTTGTGATGTTGCCTCATTAAAAAACTTGCCGGAAAAACCCAATTGGGACAAAAACCGGTCAAAGGAAAAAAGAGTGCAGCGCATGCTTTCCCCTACTACACATAGTACTTCTTCAAATGACTTACATTCCAATTACTAGAAAGTGTATTTCTTTGTTGATCTGCTAATTGATAAGCTCATTTACCAACAATACTGGTGACCGTATATGATCATTCCCAGTTTGCTCATAACTTTCTAGCATTACGCTCCCGGGTACTCTGAGTGACTCTCCGGAGCACCAAGTGCCCGAGTTTGAAGTGTCGAATATTTGTGCATCGGTTGTAGTAATGCTTCATTCTCTACTTTTGGACTACAATTCGGACGCATACCGAATCTCGATGTTCCTTAAGAAAATCCAGATGTAAAGACATTGATTCTACATTTGATTCCTCATCAGCCCAGATGTACCTCAAGTTGGGAGTTCCAACTTCTAGCGAGATCAAGGCCTCTGCATCGTAGATGAGGAAAAATGAGTTTCTCCAGTACACATTTTTGTCGTGGTTCGATATGCCCATAATATCTCCGGTAGCTTGGACACCAATTTTCCTATGCAACTTCCAATTTCTTCTTCAAATTCTAGATTATAGTCTTGTTTGTTGACTCTGCTTGTCCATGGGACTAGGATGATATGGGGTAGAGGTGATCCTCTTGATATTCAAGTCATCAAGGAACTGCGTGACCTTGGCTTCGATGAAATTTTAGCCATTGTCACAAGATATCTCCTTAGGGATACCGAAATGACCAATAATATGTTGTCAAATGAAGTTTTTCACCTCTTTCTCTCGTATCTTTACATAAGCTGCAACTTCAATACATTTAGAGAAATAATTTGACATACCTATCCTGGTGCCGCTGGCAAGGGTCCGACAATGTCCATCCCCCACTTCATGAACGGCCACGGAGATACTATCGGATACAGTTCTTCTCCCGGTTAGTGTAACTGTTGTACATGTAGATGACACTTATCGCATTTCCGTACAAATGTCTTCGTATCTTTCTTGATCCGGGACCAATAATAGATGGTCCTCATGAGCTTCCTCATTAGGGATTATGCTCCTGAATGATTTCCACAAATGCCTTCATGGACTTCCCTCATCACGTAATCTATTTCTTCGGGGCCCACACACCGAGCTCTGGGACTATAAAAACACCTACGGTAAAGCTTTCCGTCTATGACACAATATTAGGCAGCTTTGGTCCTCAAAGCTCTAGATGCTTTCGGGTCCTCCGGGAGCTATCCATTCATGACATAGTCTAAGAATTCATTTCTCCAGTCCCAAGTTAGGATGGTTGAATTTATTTTATCATATCTGATGGGATCCAACACGGAATGCAACAACTAAACAACTGATTCGATTTTAGAACCCTCGGCCTCCGTGCTGGAGCCTAAGTTTACGAGTGCATCCGCCTCTAAGTTTTATTCCCATGGTATGTATACCACCATCCATGTTACTTGTTAATCCCAAATGCTGCCACCATTTTGGTTACATTACCTTAATCACTTAGGTGTCTCCTTTTAAGACTACACGTAGATATTCCCACTTATACCTATACTTAGCCCACTTAATCTTGTCCCCCATTATAATTCATCAATTAACCAATCATTGTTGTCTCACTTGATAAGTCCTAAATTAGTTCGGGACTGCAACTTTTTATACACTAAGCTCCTTATTTGCATACGTGAATATGACATAAATTCTCCAAATCTCATGTCTACTTGCATACGTCTAGATGCTCAAACCATCGCCCGAAAGTACGGGGTGTTACATAATTTCTCCCTCAAAAACATTCATCCTCAAATGTTGGGGTGACGTATCTAATCCCCGTCACGTAACCAGAAAATACACTGCTTCTTCACATCATTACATCAGACCCCACATAGTTCGCATGTATTAATTATAATATTATGAAATAGAACTCACCTTATGCTTCTCTCGGAACCTCGGTGTTGGTCTGAAATAGGTATGGATATTTGTGTTTCATCTCCTCTTCCGCCTCCCATATCATTTCTTCTATATTCTTATTCCGCCATAAAACTTTCACGGGGGCTATTTCTTTAGTTCTCACCTTGCGGACTTGTCGATCTAAGATAGAAATAGGAACCTCTTCATATGATAGATCCTCCGTAACCTTCACATCGTCAATTGGCACAATTCGGGAAGGATGTCCAATTCGTAAGCTACTTGGCCGATTCGTCGAATTATGCGATATGGCCCAATATACCTTGGGCTGAGCTTTTCCTTTTTCCCAAATCTCATTACCCCCTTCATAGGCGAGATCTTCAAAAAGAGTCAATCATCTACCTAAAATTCTAAGTCTCGCCGTTGCACATCTGAATACGACTTCTGACGACTCTGAGCAATTAACAACCATTCTTGGATAAGCTTCACCTTCTCTATGGCTTGGTGCACCAGGTCAGGCCCAAATAATTCTAACTCGCCTACTTCGAACCATCCGACAGGAGATCTACATTTTCGTCCGTATAAAGCCTCATATGGAGTCATTTTAATGCTAGCATGATAACTGTTAGTATACGCAAACTCAATAACGGGTAAGTGATCATCCCAACTTTCCTTAAAGTCCAACACACAAGCTCGTAACATGTCATCGAGCGTCTGAATCGTACGCTCGGCCTGCCCGTCTGTCTGAGGGTGGAAAGCTATGCTAAGATTAACCTGGGTGCCTAAACCTTTTTGAAATGATTTCCAGAAGTTAGTTATGAACTGTGCACCTCGGTCAGATATAATAGAAATAGGCACGCCATTGAGGCGAACAATCTCATTAACATATAACTTTGCGTAGTCCTCGGCTGTGTAGGTAGTTTTGACCGCCAAGAAATAAGCTGACTTGGTCAGTCTGTCAATAATTACCCAAATAGAATCAAACTTATGATAAAAGTGAGGTAAACCCATAATAAAATCCATATTAATCATTTTCCATTTCCATATCGGAATCTCAATGTTCTAAGTCAAGCCACCTGGCTTTTGGTGCTCTATATTTACTTGCTGATAATTAGGACACTGAGCTACAAATTCCGCAATGCTTCTCTTCATATCGTTCCACCAATAGATACCCTTGATATCATGATAAATCTTAGTAGATCCAGGGTGAATGGAATATCGTGAGCAATGGACTTCCGTCATAATTTTATCTCGTAATCCCGTTACATTTGGAACACATAAACGGCCCTGGTGCTTGAGAACACCATATTTGTCAATCTCAAAGGTTGTGGTCTTTTTTTGTTGAATGCCTTCTATGATTCTTCCCAAAATGGGGTTTTTCCACTAACGTTCCTTAACTTTAGATATGAGGGACGACTTTGATGTATTCTGAATCACAAAACCACCATCATCTGAATCCATTAGTCGGACTCCGAACTAGCTAACTGATGGAGCTCTCTTATTAACTCCTTTCTCTCGACCTGCACCGGCATCGAGCTGACCATCGACTTACGACTGAGCGCGACTGCTACAATATTAGCTTTACCATGATGATATAAGATGTCCACGTCATAATCCTTCAATAATTCAAGTCACCTCCTTTGTCTCAAGTTCAACTCTTTCTGTTTAAATATGTATTGCAGACTTTTATGATCCGTGAAAATGTCTACATGAACACCATACAAGTAGTGCCGCCAAATTTTCAGTGCATAGACCACCGCGGCCAACTCCAAATTGTGCATCGGATAGTTTTTCTCATGTTTCCTCAATTGCCTTGAAGCATAGGCAATCACTTTACCATGTTGCATTAGCACACATCCTAAACCTACTCCCGAGGCATCACAATACACAACGTAGCCTTCTGGACCCTCTGGGAGAGTAAGGACTGGTGTCGATGTTAGTTTGTCTTTTAACTCTTGGAAGCTATGCTCACAGGTATCGGACCACTGGAACTTTATGGTCTTTTGTGTCAACTTTGTTAATGGTGATGATATAGTAGAAAACAATTCTACAAACCTCCTATAATAGCCGGCTAAGCCCAGAAAGCTACGAACCTCTAATGGAGTCGTGGGCCTCGGCCAATTCTTCACCGATTCAATCTTCTGAGTGTCAACTCATAAACCCTCATTTGACACTATATGACCAAGGAAAGCCACTGAATTCAACCAAAGCTCACACTTAGAGAGCTTAGCATACAACTTATGATCCCGGAGCATATGTAGTACTATTCGCAAATGATCCACGTGCTCCGTCTCTGAGTGAGAGTAAACCAAGATATTATCTATAAATACTATTACAAATACATCCAGAAATTGGAGAAACATGATGTTCATTAGATCCATAAATGTTGTCGGTGCATTTGTGAGTCCAAATGACATTACTAAGAACTCGAAGTGCCCATACCTTGTTCTGAAAGCCGTTTTCGGAATGTCCTTCTCTTTGACCCTTAGCTGATGGTACCCCGACCTTAGGTCGATCTTTGAGAAACATTTTGCTCCTTGTAACTGGTCAAACAAATCATCAATTCTGGGAAGAGGATACTTGTTCTTGATAGTGACTTTGTTTAGCTGCTGATAGTCAATACACATCCGTAACGAGCCATCTTTCATTCGTACAAACAATACCGGCGCACCCCAAGGGGATATGCTGGGCCTAATAAAGCCTTTTTCAAGCAGATCTTTTAATTGCTCATTTAATTCTTTCAATTCAGCTGGAGCCATCCTATAAGGATGAATAGATATCGGCTAAGTGTCTAGCAACACTTCTATACCGAACTCAATCTCCCTCTCAGGATGAAGGCCTGGAAGTTCGTCTGGAAATACATCAAGAAATTCATTAACCATCGGAATGGATTGAGAA
Source organism: Anisodus acutangulus (assembly GCA_029783415.1). Classification (NCBI taxonomy): domain Eukaryota; kingdom Viridiplantae; phylum Streptophyta; class Magnoliopsida; order Solanales; family Solanaceae; genus Anisodus; species Anisodus acutangulus. Next base: position 4,947,992 of record CM056511.1, read on the forward strand.
GTAGGTGGTTCAGAATCAACATCTATAGCCCGAACAAGATGGTATATATAACCTTTGGAGATCATCTTTCTTTCCTTAAGGTATGCAATAAACCTACCTTTTGGCGTCGCCGTATTACCCTTCCATTCAAGGACTGACTCACCTAGAAACTGGAATCTAACAATCTTTGTTCGGCAATCAACATTAGTGTAGCACGATGCCAGCCAATCCATGCCCATAATAACATTAAAATCAACCATTTCTAATTCTACCAAATCTGCTAAGGTCTGATAGCTACAAACTAATACTGCACAATTCCGATAGACCTATCTAGTAACTACCAACTCACTAACTGATGTAGATACCACAAATAGATCTCGTATCAACTCAAGCTTCATACCAAATTTACAGGCAATGAAAGCGGTGATATATGATAGATTAGAGCCTGGATCTAACAATGCATACACATTATGTGAAAAGATTGATAATATACCTGTAATAACATCAGGTGAGGACTCCTGATCCTGTCGACCCATCAATGTGTAGATGCAGTTCTGGCTACCACCGAAGTTAGTTGCTCCACCCCTACCCATGCCACGACCGGATGATGTCTGATGACTTTGCCCTGATGGGCGTACTGAATGTGATGAAGCTGCTGCAAATCCGACTGGCTGGGCCCTAACACCCCGGACTCTTGTCGGGTATTCGCGCATAATATGACCAGGTTGACCACAAGAATAACACCCATATGATCCTTGTTGACATGATCCCGAATGGACGTTACCACACTGCTCGCATCGAGTCAACGGTGGCCTCATCTGACTAGAATCCCCTCTATAATAAGACCCTGATGCTCGTGAGCTCTGACCTGGTCCAGTTTGAACAAACCGATCAACCCTCGACCTTGAAAATATTAATGATGCACTAGCTGTCGGGTAGGATGGACATCTATAAAGCTATGGTCTGGGCCCACCTCTAAACTCTCTTGTGTCACCTACGGATCGAGCCATCTTATGCTGACCCCTATCACGCTCTCGATCTACCCGATGTTGTCTCTTACGATCCTCCATATTATGTGTATAAGTCTGAATGGGAGAAATATCTATATTCGGATTCAGAGAAATCGTAGTACACTCATTAACCAAGTGCGGCCCTAAGCCAGTAACAAACCTATGTACCCAATCACTCATCTCAGCTATAATCGTATGAGCATATCTGGCCAATAAATTAAACTGTAAGCTATATTCTCGAACACTCATGTTGCCATGCTCAAGAAATCTATCTTGTCTAGCCCGTAGAAGCTTGACCGGCAGAAAATGCTGTAAGAATGCCTCTAAAAACTTTCTCCATCCTATTGGTGGAGCACGAGGTCCCCTGGAATGCTCTCATGTCTCATACCAGGTCACCGCGATATCCCGTAGTCTATAAGAAGCAAACTTTACTGACTCAGTATCGGTAGTATCCATTACCTACAAGGTACGCTGTATCTGATCTAGAAAATTATGTGAGTCCGCATTCAAGTCTGATCCCGTGAATACTTGAGGGACTAGGTTGATGAAATCCCGAGCTCTCGCGCTAGCAACTCTATCAGAAGGACTGGGAATCTGACATTGGGCCTTAGCAGCCACTAATCGAGTCAATAATTGTACAACACTTCGCATATCAAGATCCTCATCTGGAGTATCATGTGGAGGAACTGGGGTACTGCAGCCCCACTACGCTCCTCTATAGGTGATGGACTGGGGGAATCATATAAAGGAGTCGCACTGTGGGTTTCATTCTGGCCCTCGCTAGCGGGTGGCACTCGGCTGGTACCTTCTCCCGCAGCCATATTCAACGTCCTCATACTCTAGAACTTTTTCCTTGTTGTAGGCATTGCTGGAACCATAAATAGGAGACGGATTAGAAGTGGAATGCTTATAACTCAGGTCCACTGCATGATCTAGAACAAGAAAGGAAAGTAACCATCCTAAATGCCCGGTAGCCTCCTGTCTATAAGTGTGGTGCACAACACACCCATAAACAAGACTCTATTAGACACGGCTTGTAGACTTTCTAGGATAGATCTGCTCTGATACCATGTTTGTCACGACCCAAATCGGAGGGCCATGAGGGGCACCCTGACCTCACCTGCCGACTACCACTAATCATACGGTTAATATCTAACCATAATTAATTATGGGCCCCAAGGGCCATCCCAAGTACCCTGCTAACACATAGAGGTGATAAACCATGAAGAAGCTACGTAAAACCTTACAAATAGGAGGACTCAATCCATGCATATATACATACTAAGGCCGACAAAGCCATACCTGACTGTTATACACAAGACATTGTCTATAAGCCTCTAAAGAGTACGCAATATCATAAGGTAGGGACAGAGCCCTGCCATACCCATATGTACATGCAAAAAAAATACCGTACCGAAATTAGACCGACACTCTGAAACAAAGGGAGTGCTCCAATATCCGCTGAGTCAGCAACCTACTAATGCGAATCGTCGCCTTGCCTATGTAAGCCTGCGGGAATAAAATGCAGTGTCCCTCGACAAAAGGGACATCAGTACGACTGATGTACCGAGTATGTCAGGCATGAAGAATAGCATAACAGAGACATAAAAGTAAAATTGAGACAAGAAACAACCAACCAGTAGTAAATGCCTCTGAAGGCCATTATATGCATAAGTATCATATCTGTGTAGAATGTCTCTGAGGCCCATAATATGTCTAAATGTCATGCACAATGCGGTCATGCATATACAACGCTATCAAGCCTTTGTGGGCATCAAATCATATCATATTGGCCTCTGAGGGCATAATCATTATCGTGTATATATGTACCAGCTGCAGGTGGTGTGTGTATATAATGCATTCCCTTTCCCCATATCCCATACATATATAATGCATACATATAGTATAATATATAACTCCTTTGAGGTCAAGGTATTTCCATGAATATAATGCATGAATGATATGATAATAAGACACTAAAAGTTTGTCGGAGTGATGTATTATCGATTCATCTCCGATTAACATTATGAATACTAACATCTTTTCTGTATACCTCAATAAATATTTAGCAACATGTTTAGACATGCTTTGACAATTGTAATGAATAACATGAACATTCTTAACTACTAAGAGTAGAGTCATTATGGGACAATATTACGTTTACGTTTCGTACTTAGAACATGTCAAAAGAAATAAGGATTTGCCTTAACATACCTTTAATGTCGAACCTCTACTAACGTGTCAAAATTAACCTCTTCTACACCTTAATCTTAAATGTTAAGAACCAACCATTCTCCCCTCTTGCTTAACCTTATAGAAAGTTTAAATCCAACAACTTGATTGATGTATAATACCTTGAGAGAATTAATATAAACGATGTTGCAATTACACAAATACGTTGTTGCCAATAGATCTTTCAAAAACATGTTATTGCTAACATTCTCTACAAGCTTTAGCCCACTTTAACAAGGTGCCATAACAAGAAAAAGCGTTGCTGCTAGTTTGTAAAGCAAACACTAAGCTGTTGCTCCTATAATTTTCATGAATTGGTACTTATGATTAGCGAAAGGTGATGTCTCTATGTATATATTAAAATGAAAGATGGTGTTACATGCAAAGATCTCAGATAAGTATATATAATGGACCACGATTTTCCCCTCCCATATTAATTACCCCATGTTACTTGTTAATCCCAACTGCTGCCACCATTTTGGTTACATTACCTTAATCACTTAGGTGTCTCCTTTTAAGACTACACGTAGATATTCCCACTTATACCTATACTTAGCCCACTTAATCTTGTCCCCCATTATAATTCATCAATTAACCAATCATTGTTGTCCCACTTGGTAACTCCTAAATTAGTTCGGGATCGCATCTTTTTATACACTAAGCTCCTTATTTGCATACGTGAATATGACATAAATTTTCCAAAGCTCGAGTCTACTTGCATACATCTAGATGCTCAAACCATCGCCTGAAAGTACGGGGAAATACAACTTAAACAAAAACTCTCTCCTCAATCAGCAGAACAATTAGCTCGCTACTGCTCAAGCATTTGGAATAGTACGAAAAAGAATTATAGTACTATTAAAAGGGAAATTTTATCTATAGTGTTATGTATCACAAAATTTCAAGATGATTTTATAAATAAAGAATTCTTGTTAAGAGTTGATTGCAAAGCAAGCAAAAGATGTTTTACAAAAGGATGTTAAAAATTTAGTTTCAAAACATATATTTGTAAGATGACAAGCATTACTATCAAGTTTTGATTTTCAAATAGAATTTATAAAAGAAGACTTTTCTTCACCGGATCGATACTAACTTACCTACCAGATTTTTTAACTAGGAAATTTCTATAGGGAAAACAATGAGACCCACATACACCACCAAACCAACCGGAAATTAGATTAAGCATTTATCCAACAAATACACTGTGTTAGCAGGTTTTCCTGCCTTACCACCAGCCAGTACACCTTCAAAAGGACTCATAACCAGTCAAACCAAATTACAACCATTGACACCCACAAAAACAGCTCGTACGTCTTCAGTTATAAAAACCAAAGACATCTATGCTATGAAAACCCCAAGCAGTTAACCCTAAAAAAACAGATTTCGTCATCAGCATGTTCCCCGAAAAAATTTGAATTCTTTACAACTACTTCATTATCATTTATTGCAATAGAGAGAAAACACCTAGAGCTAAATGTACAAGAGTTATTAAAAATTTGTTATACTAACAGAAATTATGTGGAGATATATAATCTTTTGAAAACCAGAGATTATTATGAATATATATTATCATAAACAGATTCTATAATAGTTGAAAATCATCTTAAGGATAAGAGTGACCCCAATAGTATTATGTATTCTAAATTTACTATTAAAAGAATAATGAGTCCAACAGATTAGCAGCAGATCATTTGCATACTCCGATTTCATTAACAAAACCTTACAGTCCACGAGTTTATAATTATTATGATTACAAGGAAGTTTAGTTCAGTTTTATGTACTTAAGGCCAAAAACTCATTCATGATTTGTTAAATATTGTGAGAAGATGATCAGTTCAGTAATCCCTCGTTAGTTTTATGAATGGTGGAAGATTTTCAGCGGTAATGAAAAAGTCTTATCTGCATCATTTCAACAGTTATATTTGAAAGCCTCTTCAGAAGAAGATGAAAAAGAAGAAGAAGGAGGAGGAGGCAAGTTTTAGAAAGCCTCCACTTTCAAAACAAAGACTTGTTCCTATTCCCATCATTGTAAAATTTTCCTATGTTGTTTTAAGATATCAATAAGAAGATCCTCGTTATCAGTAAGTTATTTTCTTTCAGTATTTTAATTTATTTGTGTTATCATTATTATTAATTTTATGACTATACTTTTATTTAAAGATTCAATTCTAATTATGAGCAGCAGCTTAATCTCTCATTATCCTAAGACATTGTCAAAATTCTGTTACTATGTTCGTGCTATTTTATTTTGTCCCTTTCATTATTCCTGTTTTACTCTTAGGTCTAAGTAACTGAGTAATTTCTAGTTTAGACATTGGCAAGCCCGATTTTCCATTGAATTAGCCCCATCGTTTGCTAGATAGGGCCGGACCCAGAGGGTGTTTCCATCGCTGAAAACTTGAGTTTAAGTAAAATGGGATTAATATCACCGAGACCGAATGGTATCATAAATGATTGTGAATGCAAGGGAGAAATATGTACATGTGAAGTAAGAAGTATTAATGTGATAACTAGAGAAAATAAAGAATTTTTCATTGAATTAATAGATAAAATAGAAGATGAAGAAGTTAAAAGAGAATACTTATTAAAATTAAAAGATTTAATTTTGTAAGATCAATCCACTACCAAAGTGGAACCATTCAGCATGAAAAATGTATTGGAAAAATTTGAGGCAAAAATATCCGATGTGACTATACAAGATCTAAAAGGTGAGATAAAATTCTTGAAAGAAGAAATAAAACAAATAAAACAAAGAGTACTTCTTCTATTCACTTTTACTTATCTAGTATTTTAAAAATAGATTTTCACTTTTACTTGTCATTTTTAGCATATCAAAAGAAGACAATTTCTTTTTTCATATTTTACCCATAGTATTAATTACTCATTTCAAATTATTTTTCAAGTCCATTAAAAATATGTACCAATTGATATGAGTATTATAATAAATCATACACTTCATTTATTATTTCTTAATGATAAATATTGAACACAATAGGCAGATTGCAGCAAAGTGCAAAAAGTATTTATTTGTTAATGAAAGCAGAACAGCAATGACTTTTAAATAGCCTTACAAGAAACAGAAAATACTTAAAATAAGCTAACGTCTCCTTGTAATCAGAGAAGACAGCAAAAGACTGGTTCAAATAGAACAAACTTCTCAAGACTCCTAAAATTTAGGAACTTATTAGCAACTAGAAAGACTACTTCAAAAGGCACGTGACTCTTAACAAATACCTCCCCTAAACTAAACATGCCTACTGCATGTTAGTTTATACCCAAGCTACTTTGAACACCAAGAGCTTCTCTGAGTTTTTCAAACTGATTAAGCTTCAATGGTTTAGTCATGATATCCGCTACTTGCTCATTTGTGCCACAATATTCCATATCAATTGATCCATTACTTGTAAGATTTCTCAAAAAATGAAATCTCACATCTATATGTTTACTTCTTCCATGAAAAACTGGATTCTTTGCAAGCTTAATGGTGGAAGAATTGTCACAAGGCATTTTGACAGAATCAGTTTGTGTACCTTCAATCTTCTTCAAAATTCGTTGCATCCAAATGCTTTGGCAAGCACAAGAGGCAGCAGCAACGTATTCGGCTTCAATAGTTGATAAAGTTACTACAAGTTGTTTTTTTGACGCCTAAGCCACAGCTCCCCCACTTAGCACGAACACATAACCTGAGGTGCTCTTTCGATCGTCTAAATCACCAGCATAATCACTGTCTGTATATGCCATTAGCTCGCTTGTGCATCCCTTTTTATAAAAAATACCAAAATCAGCAGTAGCTTGAATGTATCTCAAAATTCGCTTAGCTGCTAGCATGTGTATCTCCTTTGGATCGGACATAAATCTGCTTATGAGGCATACACTGTACATTATGTCTGGCCTTGTGACTGTCATGTACATTAGACTTCCCACAATCTGTTTGAACAAGGTGTCATTTGCTTTTACTCCGTTCTCCTCTTTTGACAACTTGTTTTCAGGAACTATAGGATTTCTTACTCCATTACAGTTGCTCAACCCGAATTTCTCAAGTATTTCACTTGCATAATTTTTTTGACTAATGTAAATGCCATTAACACCTTGATGCACTTCCACCCCCAAAAAATATTTCATCTCTCCAAGATCAGTCATCTCAAACTCAGTTTGCATAGAGCTTTTAAAATCTTGCATCATGAACAAATCATTACTTGTAAAAATCAGATCATCAACATAAAGACTTACAATCAGAATTTTGTTGTGTTCACGTTTCTTGACAAATAAAGTGTGATCGTCGGAGCTTCTTTCGAATCCATTTTTGATGAAGTAGCCTTCAATCTTACTAAACCATGCTCTTGGGGCTTGTTTTAAGCCATAAAGAGCTTTGTTTAGTTTGTACACCTTGTTCTCCTCTCCTTTCACCTCATATCCTTGTGGTTGAGCAACATAAACATCTTCAGTGAGTTCCCCATGCAAAAAGGCGCTTTTAACATCAAATTGGAACAACTTCCAACCATTTCTTGCTGCCAATGCGACCATCATTCGTATAGTGTCCCATCTTGCTACAGGTGCGAATACTTCATCATAATCAATCCCCTTTTCTTGCGCACACCCTTTGGCCACCAGTCGCGCCTTACACTTGTCAATCTCTCCATTTTCGTTTAATTTTGTTCGATACACCCATTTTACTCCTATCACTTTCACTCCCACAGGCGCCTTTACGAGCTTCCAAGTACAGTTCTTCTCTATTGCCTCGATCTCAAGATCCATTGCATCTCTCCAATTTTTTGACTTCACTGCTTGTTCATAAAACAAAGGATCAGCAGATATATGTAATGCAAAATTTTCTACCTCATCTTCAGAGAGTCCTTCTCCACTTATATAATCATTTAGGTACGTTGGGGCCCTTCGTCCTCGTACAGATGGGGTTGCTGCATCATTACCGGAGGCTGCATCGTCACCGGAGGTGGTATTCTCATCTGTCATTGGATTTGAGGAGGCTGCTGCATCACTAGAGGTGGTATTTTCCTCTAATGTGCCATCTTTATCTGAATTTGCTTCTTCTTCTTCTTCACTTTCTTCATCTTGGTAGAAGGATTGATCATTTTATACCCTTTGGACTCTTCACTGTAGCTAATCAGAACTTGTTTTTGGCTTTTTGCATCTAGTTTTAATCTCCTTGCATCTGGTATATGCATATTTCCAATGCACCCAAAGACCCTAAAATATTCAACATTAGGTTTAGAATTACTCCAGCATTCTTCTGGAGTTTTGTTCTTCAAGGAAGCAGTGGGACTCTAATTGAGAACATGACACGTCCACTTCACAGCATCTGGCCAAAGCATTTTGGGCATTCTTTTTTCTTCAAGCAGGCATCTCACCATATTGAGAATTGTACGGTTTTTGCGCTCCGCAACTCCGTTTTGCTGAGGCGTATATGCTGTTGTGAGCTGTCTCCTTATGCCTTGTGTTTTGCAAAATTCTGAAAATTCTCTAGAGTTGAATTCTCCTCCTCTATCTGTTCTTAAGATGCACATTGATAAACCGCACACTTTCTCCACCATTATTTTGAAATTTTTGAAAGTTATAAATGCTTCACTCTTCTCATTTAGAAAATACACCCACAGCTTTCGACTAAAGTCATCAATGAATGTTAATATGTACCCTTTTTTACTGTAGGAGGCAGGCGAGATGGGACCACAAATGTCGGAGTGTATGAGCTGTAATTTTTTTGTGGCTCTCCAATTGCTCTTCTTTGGCATAACATGTCGATGTTGTTTTCCCAGCATGTAACTTGTACACCTTTTTGCTGGAATTTTAATGTTTGGCAGCCCTCGAACCATTTCTTTATTGTGCAACATCCTCAGAATTTTATAGCTCAGATGCCCATGTCCTTTGTGCCAAATTTCGCTTGATTCTTCAATTTGTGCATTGAAGCAAGAAGATGATTTCATGAGGATGTTTGCAATAACTACAAACATTTTGTTTGCTGTCATTATGCTCTCCATTATAACACCACGGGTCGGATGATACAACTTGCATACTCCATGTTGGATAAGAATGGTGATGCCTCGTTCTTGTAATTGACCTATACTGAGTAGGTTATTACGCAATTCAGGTACATAGAAAATATCACTCACAGTATGAGTTTGGCCTCCAACTTCTAGCTTGATGCTTCCTTTCCCCATCACCATCAGCTTGGAATCATTCCCAAGTTTTACAAAATGCTTAAATGCTTCATCAAGTTGTGTGAACCACTCTTCGTTTCCTGACATGTGGTTCGAACATCCGGAATCAAGAAACCAGATCCCTTCCCTTTTGCCTTGCTTGTCATCAACCTGCGCCATTAACAACATCTCATCTTCATCATTGATCTCGCCATAGTGAGCCTGCTTCACTGAATTAGGACATTCATACTGAAAATGCCCAAAATTGTGACATTTATAACATTCAATAGCAGATTTGTCAAAGAACTGTCTGCCTCTGCCTCTGCCTCTTCCTCGGCCCCGAAATGTGCCTCTGCCTCGTCCACCTCGATCTTCATGTGTAACTTTCAATGTTTGATCTTCTTCTACTGATCATTTCATCCTTTGTTCGTGAATTAAAAGGTTACTTTGGAGTTCATCCACAGTTAAAACATCAACATTATTTGATTCTTCAATTGAACATACTACATAGTTGAATTTTGGAACTAAGGATCGAAGAATCTTTCCTGTGATATCAGCTTCTTTGAGACTCTCACCACATGCTTTCATCCTCTTGCCAATTGAAAGCGTTCTTCCAAAATAGGCATTAACGGTTTCCCCTTCTTTCATCTTCAGGATTTCGAATTCAGTTTTTAGGGTTTGGAGTTGTGCTCTTTTAACCCTTGTTGACCCCTTAAATTTCTGCTTCATTGAGTCCCAAATCTGCTTAGATGTATCATCGTTCAGAATGGTTTTCATAATTCCTCGATCAATGGCTTGATAGAGGTAATTCTTCACCTTCTTGTCTTTCAATTGCTGTTCTGCAATAACCTTAGTTTCTGCTTCTGATGGCTCTCTTCCTGCTGGAATCTCAATTATTCTGTCTTCTACTAGGCTCCAGAATTCCTTTGATCGAAGGAAATTCTCCATTAATTTTGCCCAATGTTCATAGAAGCCATCAAACTTTGGGATAGATGGTTGAACGAAGGCATTATTGTTGCTGCTTTCTGCCATCTCTTCACACTCTTCACTCGTGTTTCTCTCATACTCTTCTCTCGTGTTTCTCTCTCAATCAGACCTGTTTGGTAAGGCTCTGATACCAAATGATAAATATTGAACACAATAGGCAGATTGCAGCAAAGTGCAAAAAGTATTTATTTGTTATGAAAGTAGAACAGCAATGGCTTTTAAATAGCCTTACAAGAAACAGAAAATACTTAAAATAAGCTAACGTCTCCTTGTAATCAGAGAAGACGGCAAAAGACTAGTTCAAATAGAACAAACTTCTCAAGACTTCTAAAATTTAGGAACTTATTAACAACTAGAAAGACTACTTCAAAAGGCACGTGACTCTTAACACTTAAGGGTTGTGCAAAGTTCATAGTGAACAAGTAAAAGTGAACGGATGAAGTATTTTTGTAGAAAAATAGTTTTTGTTTGGCTAAACACTTTTATCATATTAGAGAAGTAATATGTGTTTGACCCTATAAAAACACTTATTTTCTTTTTAAAAAAATTGACACAGCACCTTAATTCTTTTAAATAAACAAAATTTTAAAAAATTAACTAGTAACGCTTTTAACTTCTCAAAAGTTTGATCAAGCATGCAATTAATTTGGTAAGCACATAAGTAACCCAACGCACTCAAGTCTTCTTTTCTTGCCACTTTCAATACCCATGAATCATTTTTCAACAAAAAATTCGAAGCAATTTTCTTTCTCACGTTATTATCAATCTTTTATACATACATTAGATACACTATACACATCAAAATCATTTAACTTTTGGACAATAATGATGACAAGCACAATATATAAATTTCCTTTTATTATTGTGCTTAGTTTTAGTTCATGGATTCTTAATATTTTTCTTCTTAAACAATCTTTCTTTTTTATATAGTGCTTTTTAAAAATAAAATTTTATATAGTGCTTTTTAAAAGTAAAATTTCTAACATGGAAGGTGATGTGGAGCGAGTATACTTCATTGCCTAATTAATGGCAGTTTTGGTATGTCTGTGGAGGTAATAGTTCCACTTCGAATAAGAATAAGAGTAATTAGGAGGTAGTCTGTAAAAATAAAGTGTGTAAATAATTTTTGTGAACAATTTTAGGATGCAACTTATGTATTTTTTCCTTTAAGCTACTCCATCTTTTATCTATTTTACTTTTATTTCTAGTTTGTTCCAAAAATTATTTGACTTTTTATATTTAGCTTTTTTTACCGCATTTTCTTTTTAATGACAGTTCATTATAAAAATAACATGAGAGATTTAAAATCACAATATTTACATAATATTTCCTTATAAAAAAAAATTTACAGAATATTTCTAATCACTGGCATAACTAAAAGTAAGAAAGTGGGTTTAAACTCATTCTTTCGAAAATTATATTTGTGGATATAAATAAAAATATTTTCTTCTGAATGTATATAATCCGTTGAATCCTGAATGTAAGTGAAGCTTCTAAATTTACCTTTTCTTTTGCATTTTCTGAATCTTCTTATAAAAATAACATAAAATATTTAACATCACATATTAAATGAATACTTTTAATCACTAGCGGAGCTAAAAGTAAGACAATGAATCTCTTAACATAAAAAAAACTTCTATTTATTTTATTTATTTATATTTTCTTTTTAAAATTTCTAACTCCATTGTTACTCATGTCCAATTTAATTATACATTGCAACCAATTCGCCATTCCAACTTGAAAGTTAAGTTTTTCAAATTTGGAAAATCAATCCTAAAACACTTTTAAATTCTCTCACAAACTAATAAAATTTTAAGTGAAATACATATTCAAATATAACTTTAATTTTAAAATACTTTCTTTTTTACCTAACTTAACTACTACTTTTTTTTATCCAGTATAACTAAATTTATGTTCAAACACTTACTAAAATAATTCTTTTTCTACATAAAAATTATTCTTGAACTGCTCCTTCGTCTTATATTATTTGTGCACTTTTTTTAAAGAAAATCAAATTATATAAATTTTTATCAATATTTTTTCACCATATTAATATGAGAATAATTATAATTGATAATACTTTTTAAATATTTAAATTATAATTTAAAATATTAAATTAATCTAATCAAATTTAACTTTGAAAATTTGCTAACTTTACCCTCATAAAGTAAAATCAACTAATATGTGACACAGTGAGCAGAACATATTCAGATCATAAAACAAAATTCTTGCCTCAAAACAAAGATAAATTATCCCTTTCATTAGACTTTTGTTGGTGGTATGCCCCACAAACTTCATTAGACACCATGTTTAGTGAATTAAGCAAGATTTCTTACACAACCAACTCAAAAAAAATGTCTTTTTACAACTCTCCAAACTTTCAGTGAACAGTCACAAAAGATTTTCATCAACTCAAGCAAAGTTCAAGAAATGGTAGTAGTAGTAGTAGTACTATTTTTCAAGAACATATAGAAAGCCAAAGAGAAAAAGTATATATATTCTTGAAAATAGTAGATCAAGAAAATGGAACTTACTATAAAGAAAACAAAATGGATGCTACCACTAGCTTTTGCACTTTTAATCTCATTTTTCCTATTCATTTTCACTATTTCTACTAAAACCCCATTTCAAGAATCACTCATTAAAGCTAAAGTTCCAATCTTTGTTGAATCAAAACTACATATACCACCTACTAGACCAATTACAACAATTCCCAGATTAGCATATTTGATATCTGGTTCAAGTGGTGATGGGGAGAGTTTGAAAAGGACATTAAAGTCATTGTACCATCCATTGAACCAATATGTTGTACATTTGGACCTTGAAGCACCAGCTGATGAGAGATTAGAGTTGGTTAATTTTGTAAAAAGGGAACCTTTGTTTGTTAAAGTTGGAAATGTGAGAGTTGTGAGATCTAATTTGGTTACTTATAGAGGGCCAACTATGGTTAGTAATACACTGCATGCTGCTGCTATTTTGCTGAAGGAAGGTGGTGAGTGGGATTGGTTTATTAATCTTAGTGCTTCTGATTATCCTTTGGTTACACAAGATGGTATGTAGTTCAAAACTATGACTTGCTACTATCTTTTTATGTGTGTTTGCATAGTTTGTTTAGTATTTTAATTTTACTTTCATTTGCTGAGATTCTTGTTTTTTCAGATTGAATAAATGTGGTTACTTGCTTGTTATTGATTTTTTTTCTTTTATTGTAATATAGGTAATGCCAACTAGTTTTTAATTTAGGGTGTGTTTGGTATGAAGGAAAATGTCTTCTTGGAAAATAATTGGTTTTCTTACCTTTTTCCGGTTTTTGGTAAGTAAGCAAAAAAAATCGTCCCAAGAGCATTTATATATAGTGTAGGAAAACATTATGGAGGTGGGGGTGAGGAGTGCGGGGGTAGGGGGTGGGTTGGTGAAAGGGTGGGGGTTGGGGGCGGGGTTGTAGAGGAGAAAATGAGCTTGGGATATCACTTATGTTTCCATGAGAAAATTGGAAAAGTTTTCATGGAAAGGTTATCCTCCATACCCTAAGACACTAGACCTATTCCAACAAGATTGACATATATCTTGTTCAAGTGGAGATGGGGAGAGTTTAAAAGGGACATTAAAGTCATTGTACCATCCATTGAACCAATATGTTGTACATTTAGACCTTGAAGCACCAGCTGATGAGAGATTAGAGTTGGCTAATTTTGTAAAAAAGGAACCTTTGTTTGTTGAAGTTGGAAATGTGAGAGTTGTTGTAAGATCTAATTTGGTTACTTATAGAGGACCAACTATGGTTGGTAATACACTTCTGATTATCCTTTGGTGACACAAGGTGGTATGTTGTTAAAACTATTTCTTGCAAATTTTTTATATATCTTTGCCCTTTCGTGTGTGTTTGCTAGTGAATTTCCTTTTCTGAACTAGTTGGCATCGTTTTTTTAATATTTTAATGTCACTTTAATTTGCTGAGATTCTTGGTTTTCAGATTGAATAAGGTGGTACTTGCTTGCTATTGCTTCCTTTCTTTTATTTCTCATATAGGCAATGCCAACTAGTTTTAATTAAGAGTGTGTTCGATATGAAGGAAAATGTCTTCTTGGAAATAAGTGGTTCTTACTGGTGTTTGGCAAGCAAGAAAATATTGTCTCAAAAACATTTATATATAATCTAGACAAATACTATGGGGGTGGGCTGTGGAGGTGGTGGAGGTTGGGGCTGGGGCTGGGGGAGGGGGGGATGAAGTGTATTGGAGGATGGGAAGGAATAAAATGCCACTTAAGGAACTTGTTTTTCCTAATTCCACTAGGGAAGATATTTTTCTCATTTTTAAGGAACTTGTTTTTTTAGAAAAAATATTTTTCAAAAAGTTTTGACCAACCAAACATGGAAAAATTAGAAAAAAATTTCTATCCTGAGAATTAGTTGTTGTTATTGCTCTTACTTCAGGCATGGTGACTCAAGATGGTATGTAGTTGAAACTATTTCTTGCAATCTTTTTATGCTTGCCCTTTTTCTGTGTGTTTGCTAGTGAGTATCCTTTTCTGAACTAGTTGCCATTATTTGTTTAATATTTCAATTTCACCTTCATTTGCTGAGAATCTTGGTTTTCAGATTGGATAAGTGTGGTACTTGCTTGCTATTGCTTCCTTTCTTTTATTTTTCATATAGGCGAAGCACTAGTTTTGATTAAGGGTGTGTTTGGTATGATGGAAAATATTATCCCAAGAGTATTTATATATAATCTAGGACTACACTATGGGGGTGGAAGTAGGGTGGGGGTGGGGGTTGAGGTTGAGGACAATTGGGGGATGGGAGTAGACAATGAGCTTGTAATGCCACTTATAGAACTTGTTTTCCTACTCCCACTAAGACGGTCATTTTCCTAATTTTTAAGAAACTTATTTTCCTAGAGAAAATGTTATCCAAAATATTTTGATCAACCAAACCTGAGAAAATGTTTTCCTCCATATCAAACACACCCTGAGACTTAGTTGTTATTGTTGTTACTTCATTCCTTATACTTGTCAAGAGTCCTTTTAGTTTGGAAAAAAGACTTGTATGTTTGTGTAAATATAAGTGTGGGATTTAAGATAATCCTAATTTGGCTTAAACAACAAATCTTTTATTTAAATGGGATGAGCCTAAATAGAACGTGATGGATACAGAACATTCATGTAACTACCTGACTAGTTCGAATTGAGGTGTACTTGATTGAACTCTTTTTATTTTCTTTCTTTGTGGGGTGGGGGGACTTTGTGTGACGGGGATCGTTGTGAAACCGTTTTAGAATAATTTGCTAATCATATCATCTGACAAATAGATTAGTAAATTTGTTGGATCCAAGCTTGACATTGATCTGAAATTGTTTTAAGCAGCTCGTATTTAATATAAGTGCAGGAACTGGTTCATTGAGAAAAGACTTGTATATTCGTGCAAATATAAATGTGAGATCTTAGAGAATACTAATTTGCCTTAAAAACAACAACTTTTTAGTATTGGAACTAAATGAGTCCCAATAGAATGTAATGGATACAGAATAGGAGAATTAACCTAAATTGCCGTTCACACAACCGCTTAAACTAAAAATAGCTAGAGGATGTATAATATATGGATAATCCAAGTATAATACATGTATAACTGTGTATGATTTTTGTAAACTGGCTAGGAAAAGTAAACAGTGAATCTGACAGGATATTTGTGTAAAGATCAAAATAGAAGAATTAACCTAAGTAGATCCCTACAAGATTTTCATGTACTTGATTGCTACACTAGTTGAATTCCTTTTTTTTTCGTTTGCGGAAGGGAAGGTGCTTTTGTGTGCAGGGGATTGTTGTGCAACACTTTAGCATAACTCTTATGCTAATCCTATCATCTGACTAGTAAATTTGTTGGATCCAAACTGGACATTGATTCGAAATTGTTCTAAGCAGCCTGATGTAATATAAGTGCAAAAACTAGTTCATTGACCTTCTATCTAATGATCCTGTGCCTTGATATTGTGTTTGGCAGATTTACTTCATACTTTATCAACCGTGCCAAGAGAACTTAATTTTATTGAGCATACTAGTGACCTTGGATGGAAGGAGTGTGTAAATCACTTTTCATTTGATCAATCAACCTATTTTTGGTGATTAGATTTAATGATATTGAGTCGGTATGGTTAGCTTACTAAGATTTTATATTTCTGCTTGTAGATACCACAGAGCCAGGCCTGTATTAATTGATTCAGGGTTGTACAGCGTGAATAAATCAGATCTCTTCTGGATCCCACAGAAAAGGAGTATGCCAACAGCATTCAAACTATTCACAGGTGAGAATTTTGTGCATTTTTGTGTTAATCTCAGCTTTCAAAGACGTATTAATTCGTCTAAAGCCTCCAATAAAGCACCTGTAAATTGTTCTTTGAGTTGGTTTTAGGCCTCTTTTCAGCCAACTCTGCCATAAGATCTCCGCGAGTTAGTCATGTTTATTTGGCTGTGTAAACCTGCTTGAATTAACAACTAAGTATCAAACACACTTCAAAAAAATTCCTTTGTATCTTTTAGCTTTATGCATTGAGAATCTATTGGAATTTCCACAAGGGTGACTGTTTTCATCCTATTCCGCTCCTAAACTTCTTCTTCTAACACCAAATGAATTAAAGGGTAAAACTTCATGTGGAGATCATGTTAGCCAGAGGCATATTCTCAAGAAGGTTACACAAAAATATAGATTTTAGGGGAAATATGTTTTTTACAGAAAAGCTTGGGTTTTGTTGTGGGTCTATCGGAAACAGCCTCCATACCTTCCAAGGTAGGGGTAAGATCTGCGTACACTCTATCCTCCCCAGACCCCACTTGTGGGATTACACTGGGTATGTTGTTGTTGTTGTTTGTTGTGGGGGAAGAAATGGTTGTTTTGGAAACAGAACAATGTTAAATTTAAGTGTCACACAAATGACTTTCTTGAAATGGAAGATCTTTGGTTGGTTATCCCTGATGTGGTCTATGAATAATTTTTTTTTAAGTATCTGTGCATGTTGATACCAACAATTCTTCAAATGAGTTAACTCCAAAACCAGGTGCACCTTATCTTTTCTACTACTGTTTGAGAATCAGCTGTCCTTTTTAATTGTCCACATGCATTTAAACTGTTATTTTCTCTTAGTCCAAGTATGATTGCCCCATACTACAATACGATCTCAACACATTTTACAGTGAACTATGTTTGTCGTAACATTAAACATGATTGTTTGAATGTCTTGAGTCATCAAATTGTATGAAACTGGGAAGAATATCAGACCGGACCTGATTACACAAGCTTTTGGCAAAACTATATAAAGATGACTGAACAGAAAAGTTGTTTGAACTGAAAAGGATATCTTGATATGCAGAAACTCTCAAACGTTTGTCTCTATTTCCTTCTACTTGGCTCCTCCTCAAGGGTTTGTGAGAAGGACTTCTGCAAAATAGAAAGATGAAAGCAAAGACACTTCAAACTACCATTTTTTTGGGGTCTTGAATATCAAAATGAATACTTTATCAATGCGGCAGTGGTAGACAAACTCATTTCAAGCATGCACTTTTCTATTGCACTTACATTAAGGGTGTGTTTTGCTATATTTTCCTGGAAAATAAGTGGTTCTTACTTATTTTCTTGTGTTCGGTACATAAGCAAAAATATTATGCAAAAATATTTGTATATAATATAGGTAAATATTATGGGAGATGGGGGTGGGGGTGGGGTAGGGGTGTGGGGGTGGTGGGGATAGGGGCTTTGAGGGTCGGATGTGTTGGAGGGTGGGGAGGAGACAATTATTGTAGAATGTCACTTGTGAAATTTGTTTTCCCTACTTCCTATTTTCCTTATTTTTATGGAACTTGTTTTCCTAGAGAATGTTTTCCTAGAGAATGTTTTCCAAAAATTTTGACCAACCAAATATGAAAAAATTGAAAAACATTTTCTAGCTCCATTCCGAACACACCCTAAGTTTCTTACTTTTGAATAAGTTGTCATAGGTTAAGTTCCCTCTTGTTTTGTTCTGTGTGACCACTCTTTCAATTCTGCATTCTTTGTCACGTCTATGAAACTAGCAATATAAATTCTTGCTTCTATACAATCAAATATCATTATCCATAACCTATCAAAGATTTTGAAAATGCTCCGTTATCACTTTTCCTCAGGCTCTGCTTGGACGATGCTTTCTCGCCCCTTTATGGAGTACCTATTACGGGGGTGGGATAACCTACCGAGGATAGTCTTAATGTACTACGCCGACTTCCTTTCAACACCCGAAGGATATTTCCACACTGTCATATGCAATGCAGAAGAGTTCAAGAACACTACAGTGAATCACGACCTTCATTTTATATCCTGGGACAACCCTCCAAAGCAACATCCACATGTTCTCACTCTTAACGATTACCTGAACATGGTCGACAGCAATGCGTCATTTGCAAGAAAATTCCGCAGGAACGAACCCGTGCTTGACAAGATTGACTCTGAGCTCTTGGAGCGCAAAGTCGACGGTTTTGTTCCTGGTAGTTGGTTTGATGGTGGGGATGCAAATGCTACCATCTCACAGTACATTCTAAGAAACATAACGTCACTGAGACCTGGACCAGGTGCACAGAGAATAAAAAGTCTTATTTCTGGTTTGTTGTCTGATAAAGATTTTAACACAAAGCACTGCCTTTAGTTCCTGACGGGTTGCAAATGGCGTGCTATAATGGACGTCTCACAGTTAAATAACGAATTAGTTGATCGTTGCTTACTGCCCTCGAACGGTGTAATAAGTGGGGGATGGAGCTGCTATACTATATACAGCTATAAGGTTATGTCAGAAGTAGAAATGTATGGTTTATACGGTGTCTTTTTTTAGCCATTGCTTGTATTTTTTGTTGGCCAAATGGCTGATGGGATGTACTATTAGTGAATGAGGCACATTCTTGAAAGGCATGATTAATGCTATGCTACAGTACAATCAAGAATTTAAACAAGAGTTTACAATTATTCTTTGGAAAACCCGGTATTTGTGCTGGTGGGAGATGGTATCTTGTGAAATTAGTTAAGGTGCGCGCAAGCTGGCCTGGACACCATGGTTATAAAAAAAATATTCTTCTAAAAGCTGGGCGGCCCTTGAAATCATCTTCTCAAAGTAAAAATTAGCATTTGAAGGGTTTTTGGTTTAACTTTTATACCTTCAATAGATTGTGTATAACAATAACCTGCATGTTACTTGGAAAGAATGTTGGGATAAAGATTTGAACTCTGGATGTCAAGTGCGAAACAAATAACTTTAACCATGAACACACGACATGAACTTTGGTTTGATTAATTGAAATTGGTCTTAGGCGTAATAGAACTCCCAATTACTACACAATTGTAATAAAATGAAGTTTGTTATAAGACTAATGCTCTCAGGCACTCTTCCTTAGGGGAACACTAGAGATCCCTTCAGGGTGTCTAGGATTCCCTCTTTGGTGGTCTTCTACCATCGGAGACAGTCTCCTCTTTTGAGACATGGTTCGACTGGGTGGAAAGTAACATATTATCTATCAGAGGCATGGTGTTGAGCAGGAGAGCCTTACTTTGGCTTTGTAAAAGACTAAAGCAAGCAACAGAGAACAAAGGGAAAAGCTTCAAATCTTGCAGTTGCCGTGACTTTTCGACAAATATTTATTGTTCACAAAAGTTCAATAAATATGATCGGTTCATATCAGTTATTTCTGTTAAGGGGCAAAGCAGATCAGTTATTATTATACCTGAAAACACATTAAATGAGGGGTGGGGGAGTTCGGTATCAAAAGTGGAAGACTTCATTAAGAGAAATACAGAGAAAAGGGGAGTACTTATTACAACACGGGAGCATAATCTTAATACAATTATTTGGAAGGGGAACTACAAAGAAGATCTACACATAGCAAATGGAGCCAGAAAAAAATGGTAGTAACTAAGGAAGATTCGCTGCTGAAGACCTCCTCAAGCACTAATGACACGAGCATACTCAGCCGATGTCAGGTTCTAAATTGGGCTCAGCAGACATGGAAGGGGGCTCAGAATGTTCAGGTCTATGACATGAATGGATTTCTTTTTCTATCGAATTTCAAACAAGGAAGATTGCAAAACATGTTATCACGGGTGAATGGAGAAGACAAGGCTCGATCTTGAAACTTGATTGGTGGTCACCAACCAAAGGTGCTTACCCAGAAGAAACAAGGTTCGACTGGTTCTGGATAAGAGTGTTAGGGCTTCCATTGCAGCTCTTGAACAAAGAGGTGATGAAGAAGATAGGGGACGACTGTGGGGGTTGGCTAGAAAACGAGGAGGAGACATAACTCAAAAACCATTTGAGATGTAGAAGCACATGCAGATGGTACCAGACATACATTACCAGAGAAATCTTCTAACAGAGGAAATCCATGTTGAGAATTCGATTCAAATGTGTGGTATTTTAATGATGGGAGGGGGAGACATCCATCTGTTCCATGGATGAAAAGATTCACCTTTTCTGGAAGTGTTTGATAGTCAGTTGGTTTTCTATGAACCAATACCTTTATACATAGAATAAGATCTCACAGAATTTTGGTTCATCTTTATGTCAAATATTTGGAGCAACTATAAGGGGATGTGAAAAGGAAGCATATGCTTTGTGTATGAAACTGGACCAAAAGAGATATCTGGAAAGATAAGCAGGAAAGGTCAAAGCCTCAAATAACATCAATTACACAATCTCAAAGGAGCTATGGAACCTATTTTTTTATGTAAATTTTAAGGATTGTGAACCTAGAAGGAGAGGGAGAATTTAGCTATTAGTCATCAATGAGGATACAAGTGGTGTCCGGAATGTGAGGGGGCTCAATAAGGATAAAAAGAGGAGATTAGTCAGGAATTTAATAAGTCAGTGGGGAGCAGATTTGTACATTCTGGTAGAAACTAAAGTGGGAGGTAGCGTAAATAATATAATTCAGAGTATTTGGGATAACAAATGGCGCGAGAGAGGTGCATTTGGAGATTGTGTGGGAGTAGTGGGAGAATACTGATCCTATGGGATAGGAGAGTTTTGGAAGGGGAGATGGTAGAGTGTGGCAGTCAATGTATGACCTGTAAAATGACTGGACAAAATGCAGATTTTACCTGGTTTCTAACAGTTGTCTATGCTGATTGTAAAAAATTGAAAGAAGGGAATCATGGAGGGACCTTGACTCAACAAAGAGAAGGTGGACGGGGCCATGAGTGGTGGGGGTGACTTTAATGTCATTAGATATTTCATGGAGAGAACAAACTGTCAGAGAATCAATGGAGCCATGGCTGAGTTTTCTGAATACATAGAAAAATTAGACCTTGTGGATCCTCCTTTATTTGGAGGATCCTTAACATGGAGAAGAGGGGGAAATCTTAAAAGTGCTTCTAGAATTGATAGATTCCTCTATTTTTCAGAATGGGAGGAACAGTTCACTCTTATTAAACAATCAGTGCTTCCTGAGATAAGATCTGACCACAATCCTATTTTGCTAACTTGTGGAGAGCTGAACTTCAAAAGATCTTATTTTAGATTTGAGAACTGGTGGATGAGAGTAGAAGGGTTAAAGGAACATGTGAAATTGTGGTGGAGATAATTTGCAATAGAAGAGATACGTGGATTTGTTTTGGCTGAACAAACTAAAGAAGCTAAAAGAAAAATTGAAGGAATGGAGTAAGAACAACATGTGCAACTAGAAACATAGAAAGGAGGATATCTTGAATCAATTGGCTAGTTGGGAGGTTCTACAAGAACAAATGATTTTTACAGATGATGAGGTTGTACAGAAAGCAAACTTAACTAAGAAATTTGAGGAAGTAGCAAGAAATGAGGAGATTGTTTGGAACCAAAAGTCCAGGATACAATAGCTGAAGTAGGAAGACAAAAATACAAAATACTTCCACGGGATAGCAACAACTCACAAAAGGGTTAATTCCATTGATAACCTAAAAATGGAGGGTAATGAGGTGACTGATTCTAAGGAGATCAAGCAAGCTATCCAAAACTTTTACAAGACTCTATACCAAGTATTAACGTGTACAATCCATATTGTACCATAATTAGAATATATCTCATATATTGTGTAATATTTAGTGATGTATAATTATGGTAGATATAAGATCCTTATTGTATTCGGATTCCACATTGTACAGTATATATATTTGTATTAATGAGAAAGACTCCCCAAGGGAGACTAATACAATTCCACATGGTATCAGAAGCCAACAATCCTTCCCAACCCAAAACCTAATTTCGGCCGCCCATTCCCCTATTTTCCGGCGCCGAACTGATCGTATACCTTCGATATACGCTGATATACAGCTGTCCGGCCCTCCAATTCTACTAAACAGCCCAGTATACCCCTGGTATACTGCTGATATACAGCCCTCCCTCCGTCCATATCTCTCCAACAAGTCGTATACCCCTTGTATACAGCTTATACACATCGATATACACTATGTATATGGCTGATATACCATCTCTGTCACTATATACTACCCTTATACAACCTCTCTAAGTCGTTATACACTTTGTATACGGTTGTGTCTGCCTCATATATGCCTCGTATACATCATAACCCCCCACCCCCACCCCATTATTGTTTTCTCTCTCCTACTCGATCTCTGGCAGCCACCATGGTCGGAAACCACCACGGATATAGTTGTGGACAGAGGTGCAGCGCTGGCAGCAGTGGGCGAGCTGGGAACTGGGATTTCAGCTTGAGCCCAGCAGCCCCCAGACAGAGCACAACAGTTGTGGCCACCAGAAAATAGCCCAGAAGCTGCGGCCCAAGTCCCAACAACAGTGCCGCTCGACCAACTATTGGGCCAAGGCCATCCGGCCCACCAGCCTTCTGCTCAGCAATGGCCCAGTAGTCTGGTTCCCATCTGACGGCCCACAGAAGCCGGGCCTAATTTCCTGGGGGCCACTTCTCTATTCTAGGCCTTCCCCAATCCAGTTTGGGCTAGACTTTCAGCACATTGACTCCTCGGAAGCCCGATAATGCGTGGTATGTGCACCACGTCTCACCTCACCAATAATTCTGATAATCTTCCTCAAATACGTAATTTAAATACTCCGCAATCTATTATGGTCGAATACGATTATAGCATTCCAATTCAAGGGTTTGGCCACACACTAACCCTACCACTACATCCCCACTTCTTCCTTAAAAATGTCATATATTCCCCGAACATTATCAAGAATCTAATCTCCGTTAGAAAATTTGCCACCGATAATTGCGTTTCAATTAATTTTGACCCATTTGGGTTTTCTATAACAGACCTCCGTACCGGAAAACTCCTTACGAGGTGCAATAGTGAGGGGGCCTCTATCCTTTCCTATCCACGTCTGGTACCAGTGTCACCCCTCCCACATCTCTAAATGCCCAAGTCTCTCCTCCCACCGCTTTAGCCACAATCTCTCCGTCAACCTGGCACAATAGACTCAGACACCCAGGAGCTCCTGTCTTTGATTTTCTCAAAAACAATAATTTAATTCATTGTAAAAATGGGAAACATGTCCAACAGTGTCTTTCTTGTCATTTAGGCAAACATGTTCGCTTTCATTTTCAGTCTTCTTTAACTGTTACGTTTTCTTCTTTTGATATTGTTCATGCAGATTTATGGACATCTCCTGTTATTAGTTCACTGGGTCATAAATTTTATCTTGTGTTATTAGATGACTTTTCACACTTTATCTGGATTTATCCTCTAAAATTCAAGTCTGAAGTTTTTGCCAAATTTCTCGAGTTTCGCACATTTATCAAAACAAAATTTGAAAAATCCATCAAATCATTCCAATGTGATAACAGTCGTGAGTTTAATAATTCCGCATTCCATAATTTTTATACCAATAATGGCATGGTCTTCCGTTTCTCTTGTCCCTACACCTCACCCCAAAATGAAAAAGCCGAATGAATCATCTGTACTATCAATAATATGGTTCGTACCATTCTTTTCCATGCCTCTATCCCCCCATCGTTTTGAGTCTATGCAGTCAAAATGGTATAATATATCCTTAATATTTTGCCTATCAATACTCTTCATAACAAAAACCCCACCGAAATTCTCTACTGTCGGATCCCTTCCTACGATCACCTTAGAATTTTCGGTTGTCTGTGCTACCCAAATCTGGTCTCCACTGCCCATCATAAATTAGTACCTCGTACCACCTCGTGTGTCTTGATAGGTTTTCCTCCTAGTCATAGGGGTTATATGTGCTACGACTTGTCTAATCACAAAATCCATGTCTCTCGTCATGTCACATTTAACGAGACAGTCTTTCCATTTTCGAATATCCAATAATTCTGAAACACAGACTACACTTTCCTTGACAAGTCTAACCTCTCTCCAGTCATCCTCCGTGAACTGTGGCAGTCCACCACCGTCAACCCATCTCCATCACCTACTGCCGCTACCATAGAACGCAACTCTCCGTCTCTGCCACCCGTCTACTCTCTGTTATCGTCATCGTCGATTTCCACTCCGGTCACTGGCAATCGGCCCAACATCTCAGCACCATCTCCGGTCACCTTCCCCATTTTTGTGTCGCCACCTCAATCCCAATGCCACCCTGCAACCACACCAGCTACCGGAAAACCAAATCGTACCACCATAGTCCCACCACCAAACCAGAACAACGGTCCATCCCCGCTACGGACACCGTACCCCAACATCATCGACCTTCCCCGATCACGATCTACCCAAATCAGCAATACCACACAACCCCACCACTGTTTCCAATCTCGACCCACCCAGATCGGTACCACCCACACCAATCAATGTACCTAGTCCACAATCTGATACCCAGCAAAGAGAGAACCAGACCCGACACCCTATTCCAAACCCAAACAGAGAACCTAACCCAACACCTAGCAAACATGCCCAGCCAGCACCCTCGCACCTTATGGAAACCCGTGCCCAACACGCGATTTTCAAAACCAAATTCTAATTTAACTTATCTATACAAACCATATCCCCAATTCCCAAAAGCCCAAAATTAGCCAAACTAGACCCAAATTGGAATACAGCCATGTGTGAAGAGTTTAATGCTTTAACAAAACCGCACACTTGGGATTTGGTTCCTCGACCAGAGGGGGTGAATGTGATCCAATGCATGTGGCTTTTTCGTCACAAATACATAGACAGTGGTGACTTAGAGAGATATAAGGCGAGACTCGTGACTAATGGTACTAATCAGCAGGAGGGCATAGATTGTGGTGAGACATTCAGTCCGGTTGTTAAACCGGCTACCATTCACACAGTTCTGAGCGTTGTTATGGGTAAGCATTGGTTGATCCATCAGCTCGATGTAAAAAATGCATTTCTACATGGGGATTTAAAAAAAATTGTTTACATGCACCAATCGCTTGCCCACAGTATGTATGTCATCTTCGTAAGTCGTTGTATGGTTTGAACAGGCTCCCAGAGCGTGGTATGAGCGCTTTGCCAGGTACATTATGCAAATTGGGTTTGTCTACAGCAAGTGCGATAATTCTCTCTTTATTTTTCATCGGGGTAGTAGTGCCGCTTACTTACTACTATATATGTATGATATTATTCTCACTGCCTCATTTGATGTGTTGAAAAATGAGATTATTGCATTGCTTAAGACCGAATTTGCTATGACTAACTTGGGGAAAATGAGCTATTTTTTGGGGATTTCAGTGACTCACTCTGCATATAATATGTTTTTATATCAGCGCAGGTATGTAGAAGAAATAGTGTACAGGGATAAAATGGCAAACTACAAGATCATTTCTACACCGGTTGACTCTAAATCAAAGCTTAGTGACATTGATGGTAATCCAGTGGCCGACCCCACTCTTTACAGGAGTCTTGCAGGTGCACTACAATATATTACCTTCACCAGGCTTGACATTGCTTATGTCGTTAAGCAGGTATGCTTATTCATGCATGCCCCAGAGAGCCTCATTTTACTGCCCTTAAGCGTATCATTCGATACGTTAATGGTACACTTGACTATGGCTTGCACTTATACCCCTCATCACCGACCAGATTATTATCCTATACATATGTTGATTGTGCAGGCTGTCCGAACACGCGACGCTCCACATTCGGCTACTGTGTGTTTTTAAGGGATAATCTCATCTCTTGGTCTGCCAAGAAGCAAGCCACATTATTCCGGTCGAGTGCAGAAGCATAGTATAGATGAGTTGAAAATGTTGTTCCTGAGATTTGTTGGCTCTGAAACCTCTTTTTGGAGTTTCAGTGTCCCTTGCGTAAAACGCATTTGGTGTGTACTATGATAACATATCCGACAGATACTTATCTCATAAATCGGTTCAACATCAGCGAACCAAACATATTGAGATGGATATTCACTTTGTTCGTGAGAAGGTTGTTCTCGGTCATATTAAGGTCTTGCATGTGCCTTTTTCCTATCAGTACACGGATATCTTCACAAAAAGTCTTCCTAGACAACTATTGACTTCAGATCCAGTCTCATCGTCTGGCCTTCTCCCACTCCGACTGCATGAGTGTATTAACGTGTACAGTCCACATTGTACCATAATTAGAATATATGTCATTTATTGTGTAATATTTAGTGATGTATAATTATGGTAGATATATGATTCTTATTGTATTAGGATTCCACATTGTACACTATATATATTTGTATTAATAAGAAAGACTCCTCAAGGGAGATTAATACAATTCCACACCAAGAAATAGAAGAATGGAGGCCAGACCCGATAGCTTATGATGTCAGAGGGATTATTATGAAAGAGCAAGAGTGGCTTCAAAGACAGTTTGATGAAGCAAAAGTTTTGGAGTGCTTAAAAATGTGTGATATGGAGAAGGCATCAGGTTCTGATGGTTTCCCTATGTTATTCTATTTATCTATGGAAAACAATGAAAGATGATATTTTGAAGACTATACACTACTTTCATGAGAATCAAAAGTTTGAGAGAAGTTTTAATGTTACATTTATAGCATTGATACTAAAAAAAGTAAGAGCAACAGAGTGGATGGACTTCAGGCCTATTAGCCTCATGGGTGGGATGTATAAGATAGTAGAAAAGTTATTACTTGAGAGGCTCAAGAAGGTGGTTGACAAGCTAATAAACAAACATCAAATGACTTTTATAAAAGGGAGAGAGATCATGGATGTTGCACTTTTTGCCATTGAATGTGTGAATTCCAAAATTAAAAGGACAAAAGCAGGTGTTGTCTGTAAACTGGACATAGAGAAAGCTTATAAATATGTTAATTGGAATTTTCTGTTAAGCATCCTTAGACAGAGAGGATTTGGTGAGAAATGGTTGAAATTGATAGATTTTTGTATCAAAACTGTTAGGTTCTCTATTCTTGTGAATGGAGAACCTGTGAGTTTTTTCCATCTGAAATGAGACTTAGGCAGGGTGATCTATGGTCCCCTTTCCTATTCATTATTGCAATGAAGGGTTTTGATAGCTTGATAAGGATAGCTTTGTAGAACAGGTGACATTGTGATATTCTGTGACCCCAAGATTGAATAGATTGGGTACATTAGAATGATCTTGACTCTATTTGAAGCCACTTTAGGATTGAAGGTAAACATGGAAAATTCAGCTTGTTTTCAATTAAGGAGGTACCAAACATACAAGCTCTTGCTCTCATTTTAGGATGTAATATGGAAATTTTGTCTACCATTTATCTTGGCATGCCTCTAGGTAGCAAACACAAAGCTAAGGAAATTTGGAATGGAATAATAATAAAGATAGAAAATAAATTGGCAAAGAGTTATTCTTATCAACTATGTTCTAGACTCTCTTCCCACATATATTATGTCATTATTTCCTTTACCATCCTATGCTCAGAAAAAATTGGATAGACTAAAAAGGGAATTTCTTATGGCATGCATGAAAGGAGGGGAAGGGTTACAAGCTGGTGAAATGACAGAAAACAATGAAAGGTACACGTAGGGTGGATTGGGCATCAAAAACTTGAAAACGTAGAATAATAAGTGGCAGAGGTACAAAAGTAGGGGAAATGCACTATGTAAAGAGGTGATCAAGTATAAGTTTGGTGAACTAAACCCTTGATGTACTAGAGAGAGCACTGAGACTTATAGGGTGAGAGCATGGAACACAATCAGAGCTTTGTGGCCCAGGCTGTAATGTAATATGCAGATAACAATATGAGATGGAAAAGAGTAAAATTCTGGAGAGATGCTTGGAAGGAGCAACCTCCATTGATGGAAGTTTTTCCAAATTTGTTTATTGTCTCTAATAATCTAGATAATACAATAGATGAGATGTGGAGTACACAGGGTTGGAACCTATCCTTCAGGAGATTGCTGAATGATTGAAAAGTGAAAAAGGTTGCCAACATGTTAAGCAGAATTAACGACTTTATTAACATCAACAATGATCCGGACATCTTGAGATGGAGGCATAACAATGATGAATAATTCTCAGTAAAAAGGGCTAACAAAAGGGAGGGTAGTTTGTAGAATAAAGAACAACCAAAGTTATGAAGAAGCATATAGAAGCGCCCAATTCCAAATAAGCTGAAGTGCTTCACATAGCTGGTGGCAATAAAAGCTTGTTTGACATAAGAAGTTTTAAAGAGAAAATGTGTCATCATAATTTCAAGATGTTTCTTGTGCAATGAAACTGATTAAACTAAGAAGCACTTATTTCTACATTGCAATTTCACTACACAAGTGTGGTCCTTATTTCTCAACTTAACAGCCAAGTTTGCGCACCAAGCGCTCGAAGATTAAGAATCAGTCTTTCTAATTGGTCTATGCCTGAACATACTACAGATCTACTTAGTTGTTGGATGAATATGGACGGTAGTAAAGGTTAGAAGAAATGGTGGAGGATAATACCACATTGCATTTGGTGAACAATGTGGAGGGAAAGAATGAGAGATATTTTGAAGATAGATCTAATTCCATTAAGAAAGTTAAATGAAATTGTATAGTATCTTTCTATTTTTTGTATAAAGAGATGGGATTAGAAGGTATAAATCAGTTTATAGATTATTAAAATCCATTAAGTATTTCTATTTACTTCTTGTTTCTGCTATAACACTTTTGAAGGTTTCCAGCATGCCCTTAATGCTGAAAAATACACAATTATCAATTTCAAAAAAAAAATTACTGCACAATTGTATACACGAGATTGTATACAACAATCCTGCTAGTTGTTAGTGAAATTATGTATGTCCTAGAGACAATCTACATTATGGACAAAAATGTACTTGAACACATTCGTATTGTTAATGAGATTAATATTTATGGCATATGCAATTATTGAATTATTGTTTAATTGTTTGCAATTATTCATATATGTGCATCCCTTGAGCTTACGTTGTCATTAATAGAGTGAAATATTAATGATAGAACGTAACTCTCAAAATAGCCTCGACTAATGATCATTGAGAATGAGATATCGATGATATGCTATAAGTCGACATGTGGTCTACAACACATTCTTGGAGAATGTAGTATGTCTCGCAGCTAAGAGTAATGATTACTCGTGATGGACACATGGATACTTTGGAGAAGTATTGGTATACCCTGCCGATAAACTATTTGTTATACATGTCTATAATGTTATCGACATGTGGAATATAAAAGTCCTTTGACTTGAGGTCAATACACACATTGTTTACAGAATGATGTACTTTGACCAAGTTCTAAGCTTAAACTCCTTCTGGATAAGATACGACTTGTGTTGGGTGTATTAGGATGTAAATCAAGGTGGTAGTTGAGCCAAGAATATGATTCATTCCTTGATTGGAAATTCGAGAGAGCACTCAACTTATCAATGTTATTAGGTTGACTAAAGTCACTGGTCAGTGCAAGAGACATATTTAGAATATGGTCTAGTTGTCAACTAATAAATGTGAGATAAAGTGATTAAGCCATTTGGATAGACACTTGGCAAATCCTAAGCTTAATCGAGTGTGTTGCGAATGAAAGGAATTTATAGTTCCGCATAAAGGTTAAGTTTGCTGGATTCATGTAAACGTACTTCACATATTGAGTTCGTCATATGACGCAGTCTAGGAGTTTCGTATGGACCTTAATTAGATTAATATCTATATGTGAAGGCCGGTCACACTATATGCGATTGTTTCTTCGATCTAAGAGTGTATTGAGAAAATATTAAATATTCGATTGAGAATCGAGATATTTAATTCATAATAATTATGAAATATTTCTATTTGATAGAAATTATTTAATTAAGTCAAATTGGATTTTGAATTTAATTAAATGTGTTGGATATATTATATGGGTACTCGGACAAATACATGGAAGCAATTGAGCCATATGGCCTAAAATGGGAGCTTGGACGTCCACTTTGGGCGTGTGAAGAGCTGGTCCACTAAACAATAACATGGGCCATGTTTTCTTGTCTTTATATCAGATTAAGTTTTGTCATGAACTCCTATATATACAACACATACCCCATAATTATAGATAGACAGAAAATAACTTCTCAGTTCCTAAAACAAGATTTCCAAGCTTTCTTGAATAGGAAATACGCTGGAGTTAGATCTGGCAATCGAGGAAACAAATCGTGTGGATACCTTAATGTTGAATCCCGCGTACGAAAACATGTAAGTTTTCTTTTTATCATGTTTTGAACATACAACATGATTATCGCATAAGCCATGCCAAGATTGTTGTTGGGTAAGAAATTTTGAACTTCCGCTGTGCTTACTACTTGTTTACGAACCCAACAAATTCCTACAGTTAGAACATTACAAGTCGGGTCGTGCCTCTATTTACAAAAATGAAGGGCCCAAATATCTAAATAGAAGTTACAAATTCCCGTCTTATTGGGAGTGTTTATCTCTTTATGTATACTTATTCTTGAGGAACACCCTAGGCCTAAGGTGCAGGTTCATCGATGTGGTTTAATTTAGGTCCTAATAATTTTGGTGAGCCAAAAAAGTCATTTTCTTTTGATGATGGTTGTGTTCGAGCCTCTTGTATGAGATTTCACTGGATATGTTGTTATTGTATTTTCTATATCAAAACTAGTCATGCAGTAATTAGTTCAATACTTTTAGTCACTACTAATATGTAATAACACAATATATAAGTTAAATTAACATTTAAGTCAGTATATAATCTAATAAATCATTTAAAAATGGAACTAAGAACTACAATTTTAATTGGTTCATTTTATGTGAACCTATTTATTGAACATAAACTTAATAAAAAATAAATTCTTTTGAAACTTCTGTTACAAATATGTCATAGTATTTGTGTAACTATAAAATCATGTTATTACTAATAAAATAAGGAAATTTAATCTACTATGTGAAAAAGGCTAAAAATATTCCCGTTATGATTTTGGGTAAAATATACCCCTCTATTTTGGAAAAGAACTAAATATTATCCATCTCTTAACGGAAATTCTCAAATCACCCAAAATAACGGAATTTCATTTTTTAACGGCGCTCCAAAATATGAAAAAATTGATAACGTAAGTCCTCCGGGGCATAGTCCAGTGGCAAAGCCCGGGCGCTATAAGGCGCTCTGGCATGAGACAGCGTGTGTTCGATTCCCCGCAAGCACGGAGAAATTCTGCATGTTGGGGAATTTGACCTTGTCTTATTGATCAGTTGTACGTCCCAGAAAACTGGCCACCGGAGCACATCCCGCGATTTACCTGGTGATAGTTGTTGAAGGACCGGTGCTATTACCTCCAGGACGTCTGGGTAATACTAGTGAAGTAGTCAAGCGCAAACCTGAAAACCTGGATTATCAAAAAAATAAAATAAAAATTGATAACGTATTTAAATTAACACCGTTGAACCTTGAACCGGAGTTGAAAAAAATTACTACTAACGCTTGAAAGGGAGAGTTCAACTTCTTATTCCATACATAAACCCTAAAAGGCTAAAACTAGGGTTCTATTTTCCCGCCTTCTTCCTCATTGAAAACTAGGGTTTTTTTCTAAGTTTCCGGTGAAACAATGGTGTCGCCGAAGATTTTGCTATCATTAATCGAATCTACAGTATTGGGACCCACACCACCTACGCCATCGCAGAGGATTGAGTTGCTTCACGCTATTCGTCATTCTCTTCCTTCTTTCCAATCTCTTCTTTCGTATCCGGTAAACTACTTATGTATACATTCAGTTTATTTGGTATTATGTTACTGTAGCTATTGAAGTTAACAAGGAAAAAGACTTAGGTTAGTTATACATCGAGTTTCGAAGTTAATACAGACATATAAGTGTAGCTATTGGAGTATGTTAGTGTAGCTATTGGAGTTTTCTTTCCTATCCGGTAAATTTTTTATACATTTTATTTTGTACGTTAGTGTAGCTATTGAAGTTGAAAAGGAAAAAGACGGAGATTAATTATACACCGAGTTTCAAAGCTAATACAGACCTATAAGTGTAGCTATTGGAGTATGTTAGTGTAGCTATTGAAGTTAAGAAGATAAATGAGTAGGTTAATTATACACCGAGTTCCGAAGCTAATACAGACACATACGTGTAGCTATTGGAGTATGTTTGTGTCCCTTTTTTCCTATCCGGTAAATTTTTTATACATTTTATTTTGTATGTTAGTGTAGCTATTGAAGTTAAGAAGATAAAGGAGTAGGTTAGTTATACACCGAGTTTCGAAGCTAATACATACATATAAGTGTAGCTATTGGAGTATGTTAGTGTCCCTCCTTTCCTATCCGGTAAATTTTTTATACATTTTATTTTGTATGTTAAGTGTAGCTATTGAAGTTAAGAAGGAAAAAGGAGTAGGTTAGTTATACACCGAGCTTCGAAGCTAAAACGGAGGATGTCACGGTCATATTGGGATGTGGGAGATACGAAGAAGCATAACTTTAATTTGAGTTTGATTATGGAGTTAATACCAAATATATGCATCTAATTTGGTATGTTAGTGTAGCTATTTGAGTGAAGAAGGAACAAGGCGTAAGCTAATTATCCACCGAGTTTCAAAGCTAATACATACATATAAGTGTAGCTATTGGAGTATGTTAGTGTCCCTCCTTTCCTATCCGGTAATTTTTTTATACATTTTATTTTGTATGTTAGTGTAGCTATTGAAGTTAAGAAGGAAAAAGGAGTAGGTTAATTATCCACCTAGTTTCGAAGCTAAAACGGAGGATTTCGAGGTCATATTAGGATGTGGGAGATACGAAGAAGCATAACTTTAATTTAATTTAGATTATTGAGTTAATACCAAATATATACATTTTATTTGGTAATGTTAGTGTAGCAATTTGAGTGAAGAAGGAAAAAGGCGTAAGCTAATTATCCACCGAGTTTGGATGCTAATACATACATATAAGTATAGCTATTGGAGTATGTTAGTGTCCCTCCTTTCCTATCTGGGAAATTTTTCATACATTTTATTTTGTATGTTAGTGTAGCTATTGAAGTCAAGAAGGAAAAAGACTTAGGTTAGTTATACACCGAGTTTCGAAGCTAAAACGGAGGATTTCATAGTCATATTAGGATGTGGGAGATACGAAGAAGCATAACTTTTAATTTGAGTTTGATTATTGAGTTAATGGTTAAAAATACGCCTGAACTATCACTTTTTTCTATACATTTTATTTGGTATGTCAGTGTAGCTATTGTAGTGAAGAAGGATTAAAGGCGAAGGCTTAGGTAGCGTTTTGGCCATAGATTTTGTGAAACTTGAAAAACAAAGAAGTTTTTCAAGTTGTGTTGAAAATAGTTTTTGGAACTTGAAGTTGTGTTTGGACATGCATTACTTTTAAATGTCAGTGTAGCTATTGAAGTTAAGAAGGAAAAAGGCGTAGACTTAGCTAGCGTTTGGCCATAGATTTTGTGAAACTTGAAAAAAAAGGAGTTTTTGGCTCTCGTTTGGTAATAGGTTTTGAAGTTGAAACTTGAAACTTGAAAATTTGAGTTTTTCAAGTTGTAATTTTTGGAACTTGAAGTTGTGTTTGGACATGCATTTTACTTGGAATAAGTTTAAAGTTTTGTGAGTGGAAGAATGTATTTTTTTCTTCAAAATCTTTCAAAAACTGATCAAATTCCATGGACAAACAATGTTTTCAATTTTTTTTGACATATTTTCAAAATTTATGGCCAAAGGGGAGCTTAGTTACCCACAGAGTTTCGAAGCTTAAACAGTAGATTTCTCAACCATATAAGAATGTTAGAGATATAAGGAAGCATAACTTTAGTTTGAGTTTGATTATTTATTGTTGGAATGAAATAGGGCAGAACAATGTCCTTATTGAAAAGGCAAAAAAGGAGGTCTCCAATATTGCTGAATGGATATAAAGGATTCATTTAGCCTAGCTGGCCACAATTAGGTTTGGTTTATGGAGCAGTTGATTGAATGATTGATTGAATTAGGTGGTTGTTATGGGTAAACTTCTGTACATTTTATTTGGTATGTCAGTGTAGCTTTTGAAGTGAAGAAGGAAAAATGCGTAGGCTAATTATTATCCACCGTGTTTAGAAGCTAAACAACCGATTTCACAGTCATATAAGAATGTTGGAGATACAAAGAACCATAACTTTAATTTGACTTAGATTATTGAGTTAATGGTCAAAAATACACATGAACTATCACTTTTTTGGAACTATCACTATCTATGTATTAAAACACACCTCAAAGCTGTTTAGGTCAATTATCAACTGTTATCTTTTCCTACCTGAACTATCACCTAGGTGTGTTTTAATACATAGATGGTGGTAGTTCAGGTAGGAAAAGGGACACCTGATGATTTGGGCTTGAAACTCACGAAAAAGGGATAGTTCAAGTGTGTTTTTGAGCATTATCTCTAGATTAATTATTTATTGTTGGAATGAAATAGGCCAAAACAGAGTCTTATTTTTGAAATGGACAGTGATGTGGAAGAATGATAGTGAAAGAATAACGTTATCAGTGCCCAGTCTCACACTTTTTTCCTTAATTTGTAGCCCCCCAAGCCCTCGGACCGAGTTCAAGTCCAGTCCAAAGAAGTGAGACTTCCAGATTCTGGCCCAATTTCACTGGATGATCAGGATGTTCAAATTGTGAGTTCCATCCGATGTTGTATTCTCTTTGTACCCTGTGTAATTTAATTCATGTTTTTTCTTAAAGGATTCCTTTTCATTACTATCAAAGCATCATAATCCCTTGGAAATTAGAACTGGATAACAGAAACTTTTGACGCTAAGCTATCTACTTAAGAACGGGTTTTGCAATATAAAGATCCTAAACCTTGAGAGCTGTATCTCAATGTGAGCTAGAAATCTCTTTCTATGCTATAATTTTGTCCTTTTAATTGATTTACATAGCAGAACCAGTTCAACATCTTTAAGTGTAATCTCCCCCTTTATGCTTTGTATGGCAGTGGGTACTTCTTTTCTTGTTTTAGGTAATTCTACAGTTTATCTTCAGCTGCATAAACTGCATCCAGTGGCCATCAAAAGTAGTTGTAGGTTCAATTTGAAGAGAGATGAGATAATTATGAGGTTGTATTGGACTATTGGTTGTGACGAACTTATTACTGGAAGTGTTTGAGGCGGGAAAGAATTGCTGGGCGTTAATGGAAACAATTCATCACTCGATTACCATAAGTTATTGCACTTTGCTGTTTACACTGGGAGGTGTAAAAGAGCATATTCACAACAGCCATTAATGAGGTGTTCTTGTATGTAAACTATACTCCCTCCGTCCCAAAATACTTGTCATGTTTTGCTTATCGAGAATCCAACTACATGAACGTACTGACATTTTAAGAGGTATTTTCCCACCATATTGATATGAAAAGAATTGCAATTTATAGGAGTTTCTGTATAGTTTTTGAATATCTAAATTTTAATTTTAAAATATTAAATTGATCTAATCCAATTTAGCTATAAAGTTTAGTCAAATTGACTCTCGATAAGCGAAACACGACAAGTATTTAAGGATGGTGGGAGTAATAAATAATGTTATTTATTGTTTTCTTCAAAATGAATGAAACTATCTCAAATATGCAACTAGATTTATTAAGGGAAGAAATACTAATGGTTCTGGTGAGAACATTATCGCCTAAGGGAAAAATACCAAGGGGTCGTTTTGTTGCTGGTTAGAGAAGAGATATTCATGTATTAAAACTAGCATAACTTTTATTCATTGTTTGGTTACAAAAATATGGAAAAATAATATCCACATTGAATCTAGCATAAGTTATATTCATGTCGGGGCGTTCGACCACAAAAGCCATTCATCTTATTAGGAGGTTAGTGGAGCAGTATAGGGAGAGGAAGATAGACTTACATATGGTTTTCATCGACCTCGAGAAGGCATACGACAAAGTTCCTAGGGAGGTTCTATGGGAATGTTTGGAGGTTAGAGGTGTACCTGTGGTGTACACTAGGGCGATCAAGGATATGCATGATGGAGCCAAGACCAGGGTACGGACAGTAGGAGGAGACTCGGAGCACTTTCCAGTGATGATGGGGCTGCACCAGAGATCAACTCTTAGCCATTTTTATTTGCCTTGGTGATGGATGGACTGACGCGACAAATCTAAGGGGAGGTGCCATGGTGTATGTTATTTGCACACGACATAATCCTGATTGATGAGACTCGCAGCGGAGTGAACGCTAAGCTGGAGGTTTGTAGACAAGCTCTGGAGTCTAAAGGGTTCAGACTGAGTAGCACCAAGACAGAATACTTAGAGTGCAAGTTCAGTAACGGGAGCGACCTTGAGACAGGCGTGGAGGTGAGGCTTGGTACTCAGGTCATTCCAAAGAAAGGAAGCTTCAAGTACCTCGAGTCTATTATCCAAGGGGATGGAAAAATTGATGACGATGTCACATATCGCATTGGGATGGGGCAGGGTGGATGAAATGGAGGTTCGCATCTGGAGTCTTATGCGACAAAAAAGTGCCATCAAATCTTAATGGCAAGTTCTATAGGACGGTGGTTAGACCGACTATGTTGTATGGGGCGGAGTGTTGACCAGTCAAGACTTGACACATCCAAAAGATAAAAGTTGCGGAGATGAGAATGCTGAAATGGATGTGTGGGCGTACAAGTAGGGATATGATTAGAAATGATGATATTCGGGACAGAGTGAGAGTGGCCTCGGTGGAGGAGAAGATGTGAGAAGTGAGGTTGAGATGGTTTGGACATATGTAGAGGAGTGACACAAATGGCCCAATGCGGATGCGTGAGAGGTTGGTCATGGACGGATTCAGGAGGGGTAGAGGTAGGGTGAAGAAGTATTGGGGAGAGGTGATTAGACATGATATGACGCATGTGCAACTTACTGAGGACATGACCTTAAATATGGGGTTGTGGAGGACACAGATTAGGGTAGACGGTAGTCGAGCGTAGTCCTACTTATGCTTGCAAACTGGTAGTTGTAGTGTTATTATTGTAGGCCCGCTTAGCCTATCATACTAATAGGCGCATTATTGTTTTATAGTCCATGATAGTTTGATTTCTACTGCTATGTATTCTTTAGTGTACTTTGTTTAGCTTTTTTACCCGCGCTAGTAACTGCTTACTTTTCAGAATGCGCTATCATGACTTATTCGCTTTTGATACCATCATTTTCATACTGCTTTAAATTTTTTTTGACCAGTCTGTCTGACTGTTTCTCTTGCTTTGCTTTTGCTTTGTTTGTGCTTATGCTTTATCTTGAGTCGAGGGTATTTCAGAAACAGCCGCTCTACCTACTAAGGTAGAAGTAAGATCTATTACACTATACCCTCCCCAGACCCACGTTGTGGGATTTCACTGGGTATGTTGTTGTTGTAATCTAGCATAAGTTATACAATGTTTGGTTGGTTTTTTCTCTTTTTCGCGTAAAACATAGCATTGCTAATATAATGTCTGGTTCATATTTTTCTTCTCTGCATAACTAATACATGTATAAGTCATGAGGGAATTTCTGTACTATTTTATGCAAGGTAGAAGATGGAATAACTAATACATGAATAACTAAAATCTTGCATAACTACTCCCCGCATAACTAATTCCTTCATTACTAATACATGTATGCATAACCCTAATTAGCAACCAAATGACCCCAAGTGTTCTGGTGAGAACATTATCCCGTAAATTCATCATTTCTATGACAGTATAACCTTTTTCTCTCTCTTTAGATTTTTCCCACCTCCTTTCCATTCTTTAAAGTTTTCCTGCCTCCCTTATGTCTTAAGACATGCTATGAATTTTTTTAGAAGTAAAGAGTAATTTGAAAATACAAGTTTTCTGGTTATTACTATAAATTTTCAGTTTCTTTCACTTTCTATTTTCTTTCTACCCCCTTCGTTCTTTTCAAATGTTTCAGGCCCTCTATTTTTTTTCAAGTTTGGCATAATTTTTTGCAAGTTGGGGTAATTATTTAGCACATGCAAGGAGGTGCTGGGATCACAGTAAGTGCAATGGGTTAAGTTCCTATTCAAAAGTGTAGGAGCCAACATCTTGTCATGTATGGTTTTTTGAAGTTACACAATTATCTAAAAGTTCTAAAGAAAAATATTTTACGATACGAAGTGGTAAAAATGTCTAAGGAGATAAATGTTATAATAGTTCATTTGCCTAAGCCCTTTTTCTTTTTACTCCTTGCTATCTATCCCTTCCATTCATTACAAATTTATACTAGTCGGTGCTTAATGTTCGGTTGCTCAGCTAAGTCTTAACTAAAATGAATGCAAAGAGCACTTTTCCAAGTTCACTAGATAGAGCATCATCTTGGTGCTGATTTTAATGAATTTATTATCATTGTACTAGTAAAAAAGAACCACACTTGTACAAGATAAGTTGGAATGGCAGGTTGGGCAGGGTGAAGCCTTAGGTGAAGGTTGCAGAAACTTTTAGGTGGGGCAGGGAATATATTCCACTGTGCCAAGGTACATGTGGTGATTTTTCTCCTGGAATTGAAACAACTTATTCTTTCTGACACAATTCAACATAAAAAGTTTGGTAGGGCAAAACTTTAGATTATAGAATTCTTTACTCCCCTCGCCTGACCGCATCTTGACCTACTGGGATCGCTAGTGTCAAGTGAAGTCAATGTAGGTATTAGAGGAATTCAAGCAAGATTTACTGATGCAACTAATGGATATAGTGATTAGAGAAATATTAGGGGAAGAGATTAGAGGAAGAGAGAGACAAGAATCACCTAGAATCAACTTAAAAAACAATTGTGAAGCGTGTGAGTGGTAGCATGTATCCTGTCGAATTAGTCGAGGTGCATTTAAGCCGGCCCGAACTCCACGGTAATAAAAATATATTGTGGTAAATGGTAACATGAACACATAATGGTGGAGTTTAAACGTATTATATTTGCTTCGTCTTTGGATAGAAGACTTCATTTTATCTCCATGTGCATATTGTAAATTTCTCTTTCACATTTGTTTTGGTGTTGCGAACCATTTGCATTGTCTAATTTGTTATTTGATATTTAGGCCCTAAAGTTGAGTGATGATCTGCATCTTAATGAAGTAGACTCTGTTCGGTTGCTTGTTTCTGCCAATCAAGAGGTAAGTCATTCTCTTTATTTGTTTGTCTTGTAGAATTTTTGTAGAATTTTTGAAACTTCTTATGTAATCAGTTCGCTCATTGTAAAGAGTAATATACAATTTATAGGGTCCAAGTTTCCTAAGTGATGGAATTCAATTTAAGAAGTTTTTGATGATAGAAGAACTACACAATACAAAAGTTAAGCTTCTCCTGTTTGATAATATCTTTTCCCTCTCTTAGGAAATGGGCCTACTTTCAAACTCTTTCGTATGGTCCTAACTCCGATGAGCTATTAGTTCGATGCCCATTTCTTTCCTTTTTAG
Source organism: Anisodus acutangulus (assembly GCA_029783415.1). Classification (NCBI taxonomy): domain Eukaryota; kingdom Viridiplantae; phylum Streptophyta; class Magnoliopsida; order Solanales; family Solanaceae; genus Anisodus; species Anisodus acutangulus. The sequence goes on from CM056511.1 coordinate 4,988,097, forward strand.
CTATGGTGAAGAAACCTTTCTTCATTTCCGGTGATAAATCCTTTAAGCTATTTGATATTAGTGATGATGATAACTATATGGTTTTTAGTAATAGAATGTTGCTGGAGATTTCCAGCAGAGTCAAAATTGACAAAGAAACTTGCGATTGGTATGCCAAGCTTGAAAAATGGTTTCACAGGGATTGGGAAATCGATGCAGGAGATGGAGTAGGAAAATTTTAGCATACACATATAGTCTCTTCTAAAATTTCAATTTCGATAGCTTTGGTCGCTATGTTAGGATTGAGACTTGGTTGGGTGAAAGGAAATTTGCTGCTCCCTCTGTTCCAGTTTGTGTGACCTTGTTGCTATTTGGAGAGTCGAGGGATGCTTTTTTTGACCACAATTTTTTCAAATACTTTTTGCATATTTTGAAGTTAACTATTGTGACTTATTGTACTTTTTATGTATCTTCTAAATATGTAATTTTGTTTCACAAAGATTGAAGATTCTATGTTTGAATTCACACTAAAAATTGATTGATTTGGCTCTCATACTCCGAATTAGGTCATATAAGGTGGAACAAAGAGAGTATCATTATTCGGGAGGAATGTTTCAACTTGGGATGAGGAGACAACAGATAAAATCCTATGTTTCTTGGGCATTGCTCTTAATCCAAAATACAATCTTTTCGCCCAAGACAACAGAAGACAATGATCATTTTCTATCTAAGTGCCTTGATAGGGTGCTTCAATGATCCTTTTGATCTTAGTCCCAACCCTGAAGTGATACAAAAATGTTTCATAAAGCAAATCAGTGCTGGTATCAAAATAACAACTTTAAAGTACAACCGATTCTTGTTTGACCTCTCATCAAGGCAAAAGCAGTAAAAGTCTAGACAAGTGAGTGGTTTTGGAACAAAAGTAAACTATCACTCTGGAAGGGAGGTCGCCTATAGTTGGGTCGGAGCTCACAAACAAAGATTCAGAACATCGTTGGGTCAAGGCATTTGGTATTCCACTCCATGCCTGGGAAACGAACACTTATGGCATCATTGGAGATCTGTGTGGGTGATTTATTAGCATTGACGAAGACACAAAGTATAGGTCCCTTCTCCAATGACCTAGAATATGTATTAAGGGTTCTCATTCTTATGCGCCAATGAAGATGGATCTTATTATTGGGGACTGTTGCTTTGAAATCTCAATTCTAGCAGATGCTATTGTGAAGCCAAAGTCGATAGGAAAAGTCAATACTCCTGGTGTAAAGATCAGAGGGTGACTGTCTAATCCACTCCCTCGAGCCATGCTATTATCCCCGACGTCCCATCCTCTAGCAGCCTTTTCGCGCTGAGGACTTCTAATTCAAAATTGGGCACATATGAGAAGCTTTTCAATCGAGTCCAACAAGAGTTATTGAGAATTCTAACTTGGGCCCAACTTGTAGACACCATTTTTTTTATCAAGTTTTGACAACACTTATTATCATACAGAAGGCCTAAAACTGAACGCCCAACAAATGATCAATAAGGGAAAGAAAGAATGGAGGCCATTCTATGTGATTTCAGATTCAAGGCACTGAATTTGGATAATTTTTTAGAAGAGCAAAAAGTAACATTGCAGTTCCAATCCTTCTCAAAATAATATTTTTTTCCTTCTCAATAAACATTGCAGTTCCAAACACCACATCCGAAGCCACGTTTTGTAGAGGCTCAGAGGTAGGCGACATAGCTAAACTAGAAAAGGAACTCAACTCTTATCTTCCACGCTCTTTTGTGATGGCATAATCAAGTCTGATTAGTATTTCTAACATTGACTTGTCATTATACTCTTTCCCTCGGTGCGAAGAAATTGCCATTTCACGATCTGACAGTGATAGAATCATCGAAATGGTCCAAGCTAGTAATGGGCAAGACTTGTAAAGCATTTTAGATTAATGTGAATCGGTTCAAACAGGAGGTGCTAGACATGATTCTAAGAATGGAACAAAGGAGATAATTCCATCAACAACAGAAGGCAGTAGGCAAGAAAGTTAGGAAAAGCAAGGACAACGATAATGATGAGTTGGATAAATTGATTGTGGTATCAATTATGGTAATAAGAGTAGTCGAGAAATGGGTAGGTTCTACATATCCTTTTCTGGAGGAAGATTAAAGTCTTATCTTGGAATGTTTCGTGGCTGAATGGCCAAAATAAAAGAGACTATCAAACACTAAAGCGCAAATGGAAAATTGATATTATTTGCCTTCAAGTGAGTAAAATGTAAGAGTGGTCATCAGATTTGGGGTAATCACTGTGCAAATTAGGTGGAGCTAAAGCCAAATGGTATGAGTGGAGGCATCATAATTTTATGGGACAAGAGGCAGTGGAGTATTGTGGGTTCTCAGCAAGGGCTTTCTTCTCAAAGGGGGGATTTATTCCCGCAAGGGTGTATTTTCCTTGAACCAATTCACAAAGAGAAAAATGTGGTATGAACTTTCAGCTTTAGAGGGCTTTAAAATGCGCAGTGGGTCTTAAAGGGGTGATGCTAATGCAGGTAGATATGAGTCAGAGAGACGCAATTGCACTTGGAGGTCCAGAGCGATAAAATCCTTCTCAGATATCATTAAAGACCTAGGCATCGTAGATCTACCACTTTAGGGGGCCTTCTACACCTGGTTAGATGGGAGGATGATATCCATGCTTTAAGAATTAACAGATATCTTATCTCTCTTGAGTGGAATGACAACTTCAAAGCAGTGAAACAACTAGCATGCCAATTCTCCTAGAAAGTGGAGATTGGGAAGCTAATCCCTCCTATTTTAAGTGTGAAAATATGTGGTTAAAAGCAGAAGCTTTTCTATATAAAGTCAAGGCTTGGGGTTAGGGTTACACAATTAATGGGAGCCCATACTTCATCCTCATGCAAAAACTCAAGAGTCTCAAATAAAGACATTACAACTTGGAATAAGGAAGTCTACGACAAAGTGGATGAAAGGAAAACTAAAGCTCTAGATGAGTTCCTTGTTCTTGTAACAGGAACATGCTTCTGTCACAAGTAGAGAAAACTCAAATGTTCTACTTAAAATTGGAATTACGACAATTTGCCAAAATAGAGGAGATTTTATGGAGATAAAATCTAGATGTCTTTGGTTGAGACAGGGGACAGGAACACCAAACAACAACAACAACATACCCAGTGAAATCCCACAAAGTGGGGTTTGGGGAGGGTAGAGTGTACGCAGACCTGAGGTTGTTTTCGGTAGACCTCGGCACAAGGACATGCAACTCAAATTAGTGTAAACAAGCAATGACAAAATACTAAAAAAAAAATCTAACTCCCATAGGAGGAACAACTGCATTAATATGCTCGGGGGGGGGGTGAATAATAGAGGATATTGATCTGTTCAAAGGTGATATGCTAGACTTCTATCAAGAACTCTACACTTAGCATGTATCACGGAGACAAACTGTATATTTTGATGGTTTAATCAGTATTACAGTGGGGGAAATAGTTGCCTTCATCAATTCATGTGCTCCTGATAAAGCACGGGCATATGGCTATACTATGACCTTTCACATGGCTTGTCCTTGAGACATCATCAATAGAAGTCACGGGGGCCTATGCCATTTCCATCAAAGTTGTTTTTTTGTCAGGTCTTGCAATGCTTCTTCAGTAGCACTGTTTCCCAAGAAGAAAACTGCATTGAACCTGGGGATTACAGACTAATCAACCTTATATTGCAGCAAAGACTAAACAAATTGGCTAATGAAAGTGATAGAGAAGCTTGTTTCAAATCACCAAAATGCCTTCCTTCAAAACAGACAGATTACTGATGCAACCTTCATTGCCAGTGAAATTTTAGACTAGAAATTAAATAGTGGTGAAACAGACAACAACAACACCCCTAGTGTAATCCCACAAAGAGAGTGGTGAAACAGACATACACATAAAGAAAGAAAGCATTTGATCAAGACTTGGTCGTATCTTATATCTATACTGAGGAAAATGGGATTTGGGGATAGATCGATTAGGTGGATTAAATACAACATCTCCACATTGAAACTTTTAGTTCTATGTAATAAGACCCCAGTCTGGTCCTTTTCTCCCCAAAAAGCCTCAGGTAGGTGGACCCTCTCTCACCGTTCTTTTTCATCACCGCCATGGAATGATTTAGCAAAATGTTGGATAAGGCTAACTCTAATGCAGTAGCTTAAAGGTTTTGAGGTAGGCAGGGTCTCTAGGAATTCAATTACCATTTCACATTTGCTTTATGTAAATGATACATTGATTTCTATGGGGCAGAATCATCCCAGATGTTCTATAAACTTCACACTCCTAATCTTTAAGGCTTTGTTTTTGTCTTCTCATCAACATGTTGAAAAGTACAATATATACAGTTCCTAACATCGGGTAGTTGGCAGGCACTCTAGGTTGTAGCACTGGTTTACTTCCAACTAAGTGCTTGCAATTGCCACTAGGTGCTAAGTTCAGATTAACATAAATCTGGTATGGGGTTATTGAAAAGTTTGATAGAAGACTAACTCGATTGTCTAAATTTGAAATCTGAGTCAATTTAAGCTTCAACAACTCTTTTGTACTGTATTTTTTAATGTTGGCCTTGTTTCCCCTCCTTTGTGGAAATTTGTAATGTTTCCTCTTTTACTTCTCTTTGTTATTGGAAGATTTGCCTTGCTGCTCTTTCTGAACAATTATGTTTGCCGGCTCTAGTCTCTGCCCTTATTGGAACAAGGTAGTCTCTTTGAGCCATGTGCATTGTAGTCATCGGCTTTTAGGCTTCTTTCTAGACACCACCAACAGTTGCACTTGCACTTGCACCTAGGATTGATTTTTCTGCGTCCTTGTATCTTTGTTTGTTTGGAGGAAGCCTCCACAGAGATCTCTCACCTCCTTAAATAGTTGGTTCGACCGAAGGTGTGGCAGAATTAGCCTCATTTTCACAGCTCTAGGTTGTTGATTGACTTGATGCAACTGTCAATTCGGGACAAAAAGTCCTATAACAGGGAATTCCATCATTCTCCCGCTTTTCTACTTCGATCATTTTTCCTGTGTATCTAGATAGGAACTACAAAATGATATATATCTTATTCACGTCTCTCTGCTTGACGTTGGCTAAGAGTTCTCACTTAGCTTTAACCCACTTTTCTATTTCGTTCTTGCTGGCTACCTCCAATGAGATTTAACTAATGACGAATCAAGAGAATCTTTTTGGAGATCACTGTAGGCTTTCCTTGAGATTGCGTTGGCATATATTGAATTCTTCCCCCCCTGCATGTATGAACTTTTTATCTTTTGACTATTGGAACATCCTTGGGGCTTGGATGTAATTTTTTAGAAACAATGTATCACAATCAACTCCCTCTTTTTTCAAATTTCTCAATCGTGCTCACAAATCTGCCCACCTAATGTTGAGTCCTAGGTATGGTATGATTTGCCCTTTCTTCTATGATGTATCACAACCCTATCACAAGTTTGAACTATCGAGAGATTCTGTTCACTACACCATGTCTCTGTGCGAGATTTCAAACCATGATGTGGATAGCTCAGTAATCTTAAATGTTTCAAAGTGAAGTTTCTCTCTCTAGACATCTCCCTGATTTAAGTGCATTTAGTTTTAGGAGTTGATTGGTTTTCAATCACCACCTCTTAAGTTCCTTTCAATACAAAAATTTTCGTATATCACTTTATTTTATGACCAATTTTCACTCTCTTTCCAATTATTGATGCATGCAGTGGGGATTAATGGGACGTGAGCCATTAGAGATATTCCGCCTTGCAGCTGGACTGTGGTATACAGAGAGAAGAGATCTTATAACAGCATTTTACACACTGTTGAGGGTATACTTCATTCTTAGTTTCAAGGGATAGAGAAGTTTATCTCTCTTTTTTTAAAAATTTATCTCTTGTTAGCTGCTTGTTAGATATGACTAAAGTGATTTTGCAGGCTGTTGTCCTTGACCAAGGACTTGAACTTGATCTTATAGCAGATATTCAGAGATTTTTGGACGATCTCATTAATGCTGGAGTTAGAAAGTGGTTGATTTCACTCGTAAAGGTTGTTAGATTAACTTAATTGTCTTTCATGTCTATCCCCTCTAGTTACATCTATTCATTTTTGACCATCTTTATTGACAGAGCTTAGATAGACAATTTTTCTTGTCCGATGAGTGTTTTATTTATGTAGGTTTTCCTTCAAGTCAATTGTTAAATTTTTCAGTAGTACGTCAGTAAGTATGAGCAGAAGTCATATTTTGCTGTAAAGTATCTTCTAGTGTCATCTAAATTAAATTTCAGGTTATTTCAAAACCTAGGACGGTGGTCCTCCTTCCGATGATTCTGAGAATGTTCCTTCAGTGCATGTGATCATGTGAAACATGAGTTTATAATTTTGTTCGTTGTTCATTTTGACAGAAGCGAGGTGAATGAATTATATGCTGATGGTTTCTTGATATTATTATATGTTGAGTATACTTTTAGGAACTCAATCGAGAAGAGCCAGCTGGTTTGGGCGGGCCCAACTGTGAACGCTATATTCTTGATTCAAGAGGAGCTTTGGTGGAAAGGAGAGCTGTTGTTTCCAGGGAAAGGCTCATTCTGGCTCATTGCCTTGTCCTTTCTGTTTTGGTTGTGCGTGCAAGTAAGTTATGGATGGTTATATTTTGATCTTCTGTTTGTTCACTTCCAAAATTTTCTAGTCATAGAAGTTGTTTTTATTAGGACATACTTATAGTAGCATTATTCTTTTTATTTTTGAATGCGCGGGCTAGTAAGTTATGAGTGGCTTAAGTGCACTCCCAAAAAGGATTTAGTTATGCAAGGGCATATTTGTTGATTAGAAGTTACTCTTTAGCTCCTTGTTTGTGTTAAGACTGTGGCCGTGCCTTTCTATTTCTAGGCTTCTTTCTTTCGCGTGCATCATCAAATGGAAAAAATGGTAGTTCCATTTAAGAGAGGCCTTATCTTTTCTTCGTTCTATTTGGGCTTGCATGGTTTCAGGGAAAGATGTTTGTGCCATAGCTGATTTCCCGTCAAATCCTGTAATGGACCAATGTGAGGGTTAATCATTCTTATATTTTCTTTTAGTTCATCTTGATGATGACTGATACATCTTGTTTGTGCATAACCAAGAGTAATTTTCATGTTTAAGAGGCTTGGTATTTTATACAACAAGCACTTATCTAACCTAGCTTTGTCACATTATTACTGAAGACTGCATGCTCAATTGCTCATAATATCAGTTATATGTTTCTGAAGTTATGGGCTCTATGCTCATAAATGTTAGTTAAATGTTTTTGAAGTAATCTACATTGGAGTTCAATCATTCCTCATCTGCTATATCTGCTTGTCTGGCCTTATTTTTCTGCATACGACTCCAATATTGAAGTCAAAACATCCTCAATGTGCTTTTGCACTGACATAGAAGAGACTCTACTCATTTGATTCTTAAATTAATATTGTGGTTCTCCCCTTTCCATTTGCCTGAGCCTTGGGGCGTAGTTAATCGATACTTGTGCTGGTGGGACGTAGTAGGTTCTCGATGGAATAGTTGAGGTGCCCGCAAATTGGTCCGGCTACCACTGTTATGAAATGATATTTGGGTTCCCCCCGTTATGATTCTCTGTATGACTTTGTCCCCCTGAATGGGTGTACTTTTAATGAAGATTCCAATGTGCTTTTAACAGCACAAATGAAGCAATGTTTCTTAGCCCGTGTTTCAAGTTTCATGTGTAGTCAGGAATAGCATGTATGCCTGGACTGCTCCACATCTCGTTTATTCTCCTATAAAAGCGATTTAGTTATTCTGTAATTGCTTATTTCTTTCTGAAAAAGTAATTATGTTTTTCTCTTTGTAGGCCCTAAAGATGTGAAGGATGTCTTTTCTGCTCTCAAGGATAGTGCAGCAGGGCTTAGTGGTAGCACTGACACTTTAAGCCATCAGGTTTTTACAGTTTTTGACCTTGTTTTTTTCAAGCTTAATGATGAATAACTGATTATGAAATTAGAAGAAGTAATAATACACTGGCTTGGCTGGGAAGTTAAAGTATCAGATCTTAGGCATTTAATAGATGGTTGTTTTTGCAGCTGTATCTTTTCGCATAAGAACCTTGTAACTTCTGCAAGTGCCACTTTATGCTCAGTCATCATATGTTATTATCTTCATTTGTTAACCGTCTTGATATATATCAAATTACGTGAAGTTCATACTTTCATTATTTGCAAGAATTGGATTTTAAAGCTCAGCCTCAGTTTGTGTATAACATCTCAATTGTTGTGCCTTTTAAGAGTACCAGCCTTCTGATTTTATGGGTTTGCCTCTAGAATTATCCAGCTTTAGATTTTCTTTACATTCTCCTTTTCTTTTTCAAATGCTGAATAGAGGACAGAATGAAAGTATGCTCTATCTTGAACTGCATGCCATGTGTACCCTCTAGCTATCCCTTTTTCTTGTTCTTTAGTAGTTTGCTCTATACTTCTATCTAATCCTCCTTTGAAAAAACTGCAGATAACATATAGCCTTCTCTTCTCCCTTGTGGTGGCTCTCATATCAGATGCATTGAGTGCAGTACCTGATAAAACATCGGTCTTGTCTCATGATGCGTCCTTTAGGCATGAATTCCAGGAATCTGTAAGCAGACAACCATCTTTAAATGTTTGACAACCAGTGATTTGTCATTTCAAAACCCTCTATTACTTTTTTTTTCTAGGTAATGGTCGCTGGGAATGATCCTGTTGTTGAGGGCTATGTTGATTGCGTAAGGAGTGCGTGGGTTGTACATCTAATGTTAATACACGGCGGACTTGATGGAAAAGACACATCAGCAAGTTCTTCATCAAATAATGATATAAGGAACATCTATTCATGCTTGGAAGTTATATTCTCCAACAATGTCTTCCTGTCTTGGTTGAATAAGATCCTCCTAACTCCTGCCTATCAGGTGAGAATTGACTTGTATCTGATTATCAACTATTGAAGTTTTATCTTAGCAATTCTCCTTACCCCTGTCAATTTTTTTGGTCTAACATGACATGTGATTTACTCTCCCCAACTCCTGCCTATCAGGTGAGAATTGACTTGTATCTGATTATCAACTATTGAAGTTTTATCTTAGCAATTCTCCTTACCCCTGTCAATTTTTTTGGTCTAACATGACATGTGATTTACTCCCCCCCCTCCAAAAAAAACTCAACTTTTCTCTTTTTATTGTTCGAGGATCCGACACGGGAGCAACTACATTTTTGGAGTGTCCGAGCAACATAGATTCGACCAAACTCTGAGATTCTGCAATCTCCCAATTGCAAGTTCTTGTTAAACCTCAAATTCCCAATGGACTTCGATCCCTAGCAAATACTCCATAGCCATTGTACTGGTATCTCCTTTTGGCATGAGAATCTTACATGTTTAGGCATGTGATTCTCAAGATGCTATTCCAGCATCACCTCTGTCCCAGGAACTCCCGTTACTCACCCTGAATGATTTGTTCCCATTAAACTTATCTCACCCCTTCAAGATTTTTCTCCGTAGCCCGCACCCATAGGGAAGTGAAACACTTTTAGTCCATCTCCCTTCCAAAACTCCATATTTTTTGCAATCACCCCTTTCCAAAAGGCATTCTCCTCCACATCGAGTTTCAATAGCCACTTTCCTAGTGACGCCTTGTTAAAACCTCTAGATCTTTAATCCCAAATGCACACCAATTTACCATGTGAAACTTCCTCTACCTGGTTGATCCCTCTAAAGTTTCTTCAAATTTCCTGTAAAGCTGACTGGAGCATGTAGCAACGGCATGAAATATGCAGGAACACAAAATAAAAACTCGATGATTGCGTTCTTGATTAACACTTACTTTCCTCTTTGGATAGATACCCCTTTTGCCAACCAGCGAGGCTCTTTTCTACCCTCTTAATCACCAGATTCTAAGCTACTTGGTTTTTATTAGATGCTGCTAGCGGTAAATCAAGATAAGTGTAGGAAGAGCCCCAACCTTACAATTTAATATCTGTTCTAGGACCTAAATGATTGGGATGATCTCACAATTTCTGAGATTGATATTTAGGTCAATCATGTCAACACTTGTCAAGTGAGCATTTGTCAGCATCACATAACACTAAAGTATTATCCGCAACCAAAAGGTGTGAAACCCTCACAGTACATCATCTAGCAACCGTTGCAAAAAAGTCCTCAAGTAACCTCTTGCTACAACTCTATGCATCATCCTGGTCAATGCTTCCATCTGACGTTACTAGAATGAACAACATACGGGAAGTGTCGCCTTGTCTCACACACAAGGATAGCAATTGGGGCAGGGCAGCGTGGGGCGGGGCAGGGAAATCACATAATAAGGCAGGGGAACAAATAAACGGGGCAGGGCGGGGTAGAGCAAAATCTAATTTTTGGAAATTTGTAGTAGGGCAGGGCGGGGCGGATCGAGCAAAATAGAATTGACCCATTTATTTGATCTCTTCCCAATTCATAATGAAGAGCCATGAACTGCTGTTGTTTTCTGAATCTCAAGCTAACCGTTTCAGATTCTGAAGTACAGAGATTAATAGAATACGATCCGTTAGAGTTACTTTCATTTTTTTATGGAACAGTAATATTCTAAGATATTCCATTTTTTATCTCATTGATGGCATATAGATATTTTGATATCTAGCAGTGCACTAAATCGTTTATCTTTAAAGTTCAGAAAAATGGATAAGATTAAGAAATTAAAGGAGGAAAAAGGTGATTATGCTCCGTAAAATCAATTTTCTTTTAATAATGCATACCATCAATTTTAGTTGTTTATGTCTTATAAGCTTCAATCAGTAGTTTACTGTGTAGTAAAATAAACAAAAATGCTAGGTACGTAGAAAAAAGTTTGAATGTACTATACGTAAAAACAAGTTTGAATGTACTGCATTTCCAGATCTTGATAAATAGGGCATGCTGAGAAGTTGAAAATAAAGAGGAGAAATGAAAGATCACATAAACGGGGCGGGGTGGGGCAGGGCAGGGCACAGGACATTTGTTTGAGAAATGCTAAACAGGGCAGGGCGGGTCGATATCTAAGCAGGTCAAAGCTTGCCCCACCCTAACCTGCCCTAACCCGCCCTATTTTCATCCCTACTCATACACCTCTCGGACTACCCAAAACGCCACATGGGTTACCATTCATGAGGACTGAATACCTGGCTGTTGAGATGCAAAATTTTGCAAAATTTGATCCATTTCCTCCATCTTGCACCAAAACCCATCTTCAATATAATGAAATCAAGAAACTCACAGATAACATGATCATAAGCCTTCTTAAGATCTAGTTTGTGCAAAATCCGTGGTTCTCCTTGCTTTTTTTTCGAACCAGTCACTTCATTTGCAGCTAGTGTTGTATCTAGAATTTGTTTGCCATCCAGAAAAACATTTTGCAAAGTAGATCTCTGTCCCAATATATGTGATACACATTCCTTTTTAGTCTGTTCCAAAAAGAATGATACATTTCTATAATTAGAAATAATTTAACTTAAAACTTTTCATTTTACCCTTAGTGAAATGATTTACGGCCACACAAATATCTATTACTTATTTTGGACCACAAGTTTCAAAAGTTTTCCTTTCTTTCTTAAACTCCATGCCAAGTCAAACTACATCATATAAATTGGGACGGAGGGAGTACGAACATTTTGCAAAGTAGATTCTACTCATACAAGACCTTTAATCTATTAGATAACATCTTAAGGGGTCGTTTGGTTGGAAGTATTAGAAAATATAAAGCATGCATTAGCTTTGTGTATTACTAATACCTTGTTTGGTATACTTTTCAACCTATCCATAACTAATGCAAGTATTAGTTATACACTCTATTTGGTATTATCCTATGTATAACTAATACATAGCAAACCATTGTATTAGCAATGCAATGGGTTTTAATACATGCATAAATATGGCTAAAGTCACAATTGCCCTTGAAATTCCTCAAAACTTTTTCCAATTATTAAGTTGGGGGATATTTTTGTAAGCAACCAATTTCTTTTTAAAATTATGTAATGCATGTTAATTTTAATACACCAAACTAAATATAATCTTATGTGCACCATATGGATAGATAAAGAGGAGAGCTTTTCAAGGAGTAGAGAATGATCTTTATACACTTGAGGAGTAGCCTCTTATCACCTTTTTGGTTCACCCACGAGGTGCCTATAAGCACAGAAGATTGGATGTCTATCGTAGAAAATCATAAATTTTTGTGAAGTTTTCTACTTTCTACTATACTACTAGCCTACGTGCATTTTTTTCCTCTTCATTAATAAACTTTATTACTTTATCAAAAGAATAGGAAAAAGATCCCATTACTTTAGTGCATCCCATTTTCTACATAATGTATTGAATATTGGTTGCTGGCCTACTGCCCCTTAGGTAATTTTGCTGTTATTTCTTTTTTGTACACTGCCTCGTGATGAGTCACCTGCCTTATGATGTTTTACTCCTGTAGTTGTCATGGATAATTGGCACGTTCTTGAGCTGTATAACAAATACATGGTTCTGATAGCATATTATGCTTGTGGTTTGACCCTATTTTCGTAATTGTCTTAGTCCTTCCATTTTGTAATTATCTCAAGTTTCTTTACTGTCTCTTATGGGCAGAATGACGATGAGGACATGATCTACATGTACAATGCCTATTTGCATAAGATGATAACGTGCCTTTTGTCTCATCCACTGGCCAAGGACAAGGTTTGTTTAGTTTCTTTTCTGCAATGATTTTAGTTTCTTTTGAGGGTAAATGGTTGTAATTGCCTATAAAAAAGAAGTTATGCTCGTTATTTCCACCCAATTGTGTAGTTTCTTTCTTTTTAAGGCAAGTTCAATTAAAGGAGTCTGAGTCTTGGTTTGCTTGCTGTCCAGCCCCACCTGCTGGGATTTTGGTACACTTCCATATGAGTTCATGCCCTTTAAAGGGAAAGCATATATTTACACATTTACTAAATTGTATTTATGTGGTGTGTAGATGCCCATGTATGGTTGGGCGCTCTAGATTGTATTGATTTTTCGTTTCTATACGTGGGATTCTGGGGTGAACTAGGATTCATGTTGGGTTTCTGATTTGATTCATTGCTTGAATATTAACAACACATATCTTTATTTTCTCTAATCATTTCGTTCTTTATATTGTTGACTTGAATCCGTTACAAATCCTAAAGTATATTGCTTGAGTCTTTGCTTCCTCTATCACATGTGCTATCAGGTACGGAGAGGAAAGCTTTTGATAAATTAGAGAAAGATTTTGAGTACTGGAGGAGTAGCCTCTTGTCCCTTATTTCTTTTTGGTGCCTCTTGTCCCTTATTTCTTTTTGGTGCACTGCATGGATGTGCTTTTTGTTGTTCTATTCAATCTGTACTCGCTGGGATTTCTTGAAGGAATTTTTTTAATCGGAAAGATTATTTTCTTGTATGAGCTGAAGAACTGAGATTAATGTGCATTGTTTGGTTAAAATTTTCAGATGGTTTGAACATACCATCATGAATATAGGCATTCCATCATGAATATAGGCTGTGCTTGTTGGAATGTTGGTTTGTCGAAAAGAAGCTTTGACTTGGTATCAAGTAATCTTCTGAGATTATTTTGTGGTGGGGGTTTAGGCTTGTCTATGAGATGTTTGTCATTTACCGAGTGGGAGCATAGCTATTGGTGTCCTCTTCATTTATTTTTAATTTCTTACTCGCTTTTTTATTGCAGGTTAAAGAAGCCAAAGAGAAGGCTATGATAGCACTTGGTCCGTACCACTTGTCTACTACACATGATTATGCTGTGGATGGAATTGGGCATTTCCAAAAGGCCGCTGAACCTGCACCACAAATTTTTGTCTCTCTCTTGGAGTTTGTGAGTGAAATTTACCAGGTTAGTGCCTTTTCCTGCTATCCTTTCTCTTCTTTTTTGGGATGGTTGGTGGGTGGTTTCTATCTTATGCTGATGTTCTCTTTGAATTGGAGTCTTCTGTTACATAATGGACCTTTTGGCAATGTTATCAAAAGCGAAAAGCGGAAAAAAGCTTTAAGGTTTGTTGGGGGATTAAGCACAAATAAGGTGTGGGCTTTAACGGAAAAAGGCATAAATGGAGAAAATATACAAATATATATGTGTAGTCCAAGACTAATAATAATAATAAGCATGAGTAACAAATATATGAACAAAGAAATTGAAGAAAAAATACGATAATGCGAAATATCAATTATTTAGAATCGCCTCTTCAGAAGATGCTCATTGGCATGGAAAAGTATGTCTTAAAGCCTTGATGACGATACTGAAGCGTGCATTAAGAGAGGTGAAGCGGTCAGCATGTTTTATGCCTTGCTTCAGGGCTTAAGATATGCATTGTTGCATGACTTTATCACAACATATCTATCTCTTAAACCTATTCGAAGTGAGATTGACCCATTACAGTAGGTGTTTTTATGTGGTTTTTGAAGGGAGTTAATGATTATTTTATCGACATTGTTTGGCTATTTCTTGTGCGGAGTGACAAATTTCTTTGTATATAGTATGCATTGCCTTGAGGTTGTTTTAGTGAAGTTAAGAATGAGGTTGTAGAGATGAACCTAAATTTGTGGTATAGCAGTCAATGAAGTTGGAACGAAAGCCATGGAAGTCCAAGACCCAGGGGTGTTACCTAATTGTCAATAAAGTTGGTGCAAACCTTGATGGATCAGGGTTCAAATCCCAGTAGAGACAAAAACACTAAGTTATTTCTTCTCCCAAGCCTTTGTAGGTAGAGTTGCTCGATACATATGTTGGTGAGAGGTAGCCAGTACTTGGTGGAATAATCGAGGTGTGCACAAGTTTCTCGGCACCACCGTTATTAAAATACAAGAAAGAAAGCCATGGAAAACCATGATTCTAATTCTAGTAGAGACAATATTGCTAGGTGATATTTTCCTATCTGCCTAACCCTTGGTGGGGCCTTGGTTATCTTGTACTAACTAATGGGAGGATGCATGTAGTCGATGGAATAGTTGAGGTGCATGCAAGCCGGCCATGCCACCACCATTATATTAAAAAAAGTTAGAAACAAATGAAGTTGTGGTGACAAAACTTACATACTGCTTTTGTTTTTCCCAGTGTCGTCAAAGGCTCATTTAAGGCGCGGTTAAGCCCTGAAGCTCAGAAAAGCTCTTTGCCTCGCCTAAGCTGCGCTTCAGTGTAGGCAAGGCACTAAGTCGTGCGCCTCATTGCCCATGAGTTCTATCTTGAATTGAGTGGTTATAAACAACCAAATATAATCGGCATATATAAGTGTATTAGTTGTTAAGGAAAACATTATGATTGAATTCATTACTTTTTTTTCGAAACACATATTTTTATTTTTTTCAATCATTGCACTTTTTTTTTTCTTTATCAAGCCCACATTTAAGTTGTGATTTGTGCTTAAATCCATAATAGACCTGGAGCGTTTTTAGGGATTTTCACCATTGACACTGGTTTTTCCCATTTTTGTGCTGTTGTCTTTTCCGTGTATTGTTTGTCGTCTTGTCTTACTTTGACTTCCTTGTTTGTGATCTTTTATTAGAAAGAACCTGAGCTGCTGTCTGGTAATGATGTTTTGTGGACTTTTGTCAACTTTGCCGGAGAGGAGCACACTAACTTTCAGACACTTGTAGCATTTTTAAGAATGCTGAGTACCTTGGTATGTAAGTTTGGCTATATTGCCAAGTTGGTGAATGTTTCATCTCTTCTAATGATAAACTAGCTTCAACAAAGTTTGTGATTGTCATTCATTGAATCCAGGCTTCTAGTGCTGAAGGTGCTTCCAAAGTTTTTGAGTTACTTCAGGGAAAGACATTCCGTTCTATCGGATGGAGCACTTTATTTGATTGCTTATCAATTTATGAGGAAAAGTTCAAACAAGCCCTGCAAAGTCCTGGGGCAGTTCTGCCAGAGATACAGGAAGGAGATGCCAAGGCACTTGTTGCTTACTTGAATGTTCTGCAAAAGGTGAGTGGTGTCACTGGCCTGCCTCATTTTTATCTATGTTCTTTACAGTTTACATTATAGACCAGAATGCAATGCGGTTGAAATGTTATCTCAACTAATTTTATGTCTTGTTTTGGGGAGCTTTGTATGGGAACATATCTTCATAGCTATATACTCCCTCTGTCCCAAAAAGATTGTCCTACTTTCCTTATTAGTTTGTCCCAAAAAGATTGGCACCTTTCTATATTTAGAAACAATTTAACTTTATGAGATGATTTACAGACACAAATCTCTAAGGTTTGTTTTGGACCACACATTCAAAAGTCTTGTTTTATTTCTTAAACTCTGTGCCAAATCAAACTAGGACAATCTTTTTGGGACGGAGGGAGTAATATATATTCATAATTACCTAGTTCTTTAGTTGCCACAAAGTCCTAAAATCCCTGTATTTTGGAGAGTCCTGGTTGATTGTAATGAATTTTGGATAAGCTGCAAAGCTGGTGGTTAAGATTATATCATAGAGAATAGGATAACATAATAGGCTTCATATTTCTCCCTGCTTGTGTTGTCTTGTCTTATTTATGAAAAATTATATGAGGAACTCTGTGTCTGGTTAGGAAATTCTAGGATATATTATATGCCAAAATTTGTTTAATCTAATGCTCAATTCATAATGTTCTCTGACTTAGTGGTTTCTCTTCATTGCCCCACTACCCCCCCCCCCAACACACACACACACACACACATACAAAAAAAATCAGCTAAGGAAAAAAAAAGGCCTCTCTGCTATGTGATCTATATTATTTATAACCACATGTTTACACCATTTAAACAAAAATCCAGAAGGTACTTGAGCTGATTTACTGGTCTTCATTCACCATTAAAACAACTGCTGTTCTTTTCCTGTAGCGCCCATAGCATGCAGGGGGGGGGGGAGCATACCATAAATTTGTTTTGCTTTTCTGCGCCGTTACCCCCTTTCTGTCTGTGGAATGTTTGAGTTAAAATTTAGGGTTACACACTTAAGAGATTAAAAGTATAGGACAAAATTTCGCATCTTTTGGATAACCAAGAAATCTGCTGTATTCAGCTTCGGAACCTGGTGATAATGGGTTCATCCTTCTACTATTCTCCACTTAGATACAAGACTTGGTTCACCAGCCATGATTCAAGAATAAATTCAACATCTCCCTTGCTACCGAACAACGAAGGCAATGATGATTTACATATCCAGTCTGACATGACGTAAGTAGCATCTAGTGAAATGCCAATCTTAAAAAAGTTAACCGCTGTCGTACTTTTTTTTGGTTCAAAAGAATATACCCAGAACGAGCTAGCCATGGAATGCTCTTGATTTTCCAAATGAAGCTTTCATGGTTGGCAGAGTACTATATTGCTTTTTGATAAGGTAAATAATTTTATTAATGATGGGAAAATCTTCTATGTACAAGCAGTATACCAAGGCAGAGGACAACATTGTGTATTCAGATTTAACTGAGTAAATTTCTTCACCATGTTTTGTCCACGACAGAGCGTCTCTGCCCTTATTTACCAATTTCTTCTTTGCCTACTTACCTAATAGCTTAAGTAGACACTCTGTTTCTCATTCTTTCTAGAGCGTCACAAGAATGATAATTCAGCTTTTACCTTCTCTACATTTACCCACAGTTGCATCACGTTGTACAGCCAAACTCTATATCTTTTTTTTTGGGGGGAGGGGGGATTCATCTATCAAGGGGCTATGCAAAGCAAGCATTCATCCAGAATTTAACCTTCTAGACACTCCAGTACCGAACTTTTTATGAGTTTGGTTATCTGGATTCTGGCCATTTTCCTTATATTCATCCACAGTATGCAACCATATGTGTATATATTGTACTTCCACTAAACCCTATAATAAACTGTGGCAGAAATGAAACAATATTTAATTCTTCTCTCAAGTTATCAATCGAGAGATCATTCAACATCTGATTTGAACCATTTTCAGGACATTATACATGAAATTCTGTCTACATATGTTTTCTGCGCTGGTGAGCAGATATAACAGGCTTGAGATGGTTTTTTGTGTGCTGCAGGTAGTTGAAAATGCGAATCCCGTAGAAAGGAAGAATTGGTTCCCTGATATTGAGCCATTGTTCAAACTCCTTGGTTATGAAAATGTCCCTCCTTATCTTAAGGTAAGTCCTCTGTTTTTCATGTGACTCTTGGTTTAGTTGCTGTTTCAGTTTCATGGTTAGATCCTGCCACTGAGTTCTGCTACTAATTATTTTTCGTACTTGTGATTATTAGGGTGCATTAAGAAATGCCATAGCTACTTTTGTTCAAGTATCACCAGTTCTGAAAGATACAACTTGGAGGTATTTAGAGCAATATGATCTACCTGTAGTTGTGGGAAACACAACACAATTCTTGACAACACAGGTCGGTGGTATCTGTGTTTTTTACTCTACCTTGCAGGCTATTTGATTTTTTTTTATATAACAAAGTAATAATTATTTAATATAATTGGGGAAGTCTCGTGTACATACGGTTGAGCTGTTCAATTGATTAAGAGCTTGATTCAGATGATCTACATTGCCGGGGTGGTGTCGGAATGGGTTGGTTGGGCGGTAATAAAGGAAAAGATAAGACCATCAATCTGCTGGAGTGAAGTTGCAATTTTGGTTTTTCTAATACGTCGATTGTTTTTCATGGTCTAATGCATTGGCATTTCCTTCCCAAGACAATTCCTTATTCTCTCCCATCTTCCTTCTGCTTCGTCTATTTTCTAGGGAAACTATCTCATTGAAAACTTTTTTCATGCAGGTTTATGATATGCGATTTGAGCTGAATGAAATAGAAGCTAGAAGGGAGCAATATCCTTCAACTATATCATTCATTAACTTGTTGAATACACTAATTGCCGCGGAAAAGGATGTTAGTGATAGAGGGCATAGGTATTGGGCTTTTGGTGACTGCACATTTAATATTCTTTGGCAATTGTATTGTTTCTCATTTGAGCTACACATTTGCAGATTCATTGGCATCTTTAAATTCATTTATGATCATGTCTTTGGACCATTCCCGCAGAGAGCCTATGCTGATCCTTGTGAGAAGTGGCAGCTTGTCATAGCTTGCCTCAAACATTTCCAGATGCAAGTCTTATCTCAATTTTCTCTATGGCCCTCCCTATATTTTTATCTTTTCCCTCTTGGGCCTTGTCTGTGAGGGGTTTGATCGTTGCTTATAGATTTATGAAAGAAGTTGCTAACTTTCATGTCCAATAATGTTATTTGCAGGATGCTGAGTATGTATAGTATCAGAGATGAGGATATAGACAGTGTTGTGGACCAATCTCAACTGTCAGAAGCAGGGCAATCTGCTCCACTGCAGATGCAGCTGCCTGTAATAGTGTTGATGAAAGTATTAATTCCTCAAACTATACTGTTATTTAGTGTGTCTTTGTCCTGTTTGATGCTATCTGATTTTGTTTCAAGTTTTAAATATTTTTCTTTTTAAGTTTCATAAATAATACTTCTTCCATCCCAATTTATGTGTCACTGTTTGAATAGGCACTAGGCACAAAGTTTAAGAAAGAAAGACTTCTGAAACTTGTTGTCTAAAATAAGCCATAAACATTAGTGTGACTAAATCATCTCATCAAGGGTGAAATGGCAAGTTTAAAGTTAAATTGTTTCTAAATTTAGAAAGGTGTTCTTTTTGGACAAATTAAAAAGGAAATTGTGCCACATAAACTGTGACAGTGGGAGCAAGTATTTGCTAGTATTTGTATGCATCAAGTTACTATTGCCATACTTACCGTTGGCAACTCAGTTATGTAAAATCTTTTAATGTCATGCAGGATTTTATGAGTGGTAAAACTGTGTTCCGGAATATCATGAGTATTCTTTCTCCAGGAGTCAATTATCTAATTTCTGAAGGAACAAGTCAAATTTACGGGCAACTTCTTGAAAAAGCTGTGCTGCTCTCTCTGGAAATCGTAAATCTCGTATTGGAGAAAGATTTAGCTGTGTCTGAGTTTTGGCGTCCTTTGTATCAGGTAAGAATCCAAGACTTCATCTCGAGTTTCCTGCCTTTTCTTTTCTATAGCCTAAACTCCACTGGAAGAAGCTGCTAACTTGAATGAATATAAGCTTTTGCTAATTTAATCGTAATCACTGTTTGCAGATTACACCCGATTACCAATTGTGAAGTGTCATAGGTGTGTTCGGTATGAAGGAAAATGTTTCTATGGAAAATATTGTCTTGGAAAATGTTTTCCAGTGGGTTTCTTGCTTATTTTTTTGTGTTCGGTATGGGGTGGGATGGGGTGGGGTGGGGGTGGGTGGTAGGGATGGGTGAGGGTGGGGGATCAGTGGTTGTGGGGTAGAGGTGAAGATGAGGTGCGTCGAGGGTGGGGGGAGACAATCAATGTGGAATGCCACTTGTGGAACTTGTTTTTCCTACCTTCTATTAGGGAAGTCTGTTTCCTCATTTTTAAGGAACTTATTTTTCTAGAGAAAATGTTTTCCATAATTTTTGAGCAACTGAACATGAGAAAATTGGAAAATATTTTCCTTCATACTGAACACACCCATAATGGTTGTTATTTTACAACTAGTTAAAACGATCTTAGCTTAGATGCTTTGACTTTGGGTTGGTATATGTAGTAATTAAATAATTGTAGTACCCATTTTTATTTTTATTTAGATTGTTTTATTTATTTATATGCTTGTTCGTGATTAAAAAAATTTAATACCAAAAAATATAGGTGTTGTTTTGCATGAGGGGGACTAGGGAGTATACTGAAATAATTTGTCGGGTTCAATGGTTGTCTACAATTGTTGACAGTATTTTTCTCATACATTAAACTGGAGAAATAATTCTGACTATCTAATTGCGGGAAAGAACCTATCTAACTAAATCGGACTTATCCTAATTGATACACAGTATGATTTAGAATAGCTTTTACCCCTCCCCATCAAGCTGGTGCATAGAAGTCATCTGTGCAAAGCTTGTTACAAATGTAACTAATAAAGGGATTAGTGAGGGACATGGGAAAGTATATGCATGCTGATCATTTGACATCACAAATTTTGCAACGATGTATGCTAAAAGTATCTTTCTTTAAGGCAGAATACATAAGCAGCCCTTTGAACTCCTCAAAATTTTTTATTTAAACATTTGAACTTGCGGTTGTTACCTATTGAACACATGACCTATGCACAAATTTATCACATGCGGCGGATACGGCAATGTGATAAATGTCAATAGAGTTCAAAACCCTTGATTAGTTCCCGTAATTAGATAGACAGAATAATCATGCAGGTTGAGGGCATATTCATAATCAGACTAAAAAGGGTTTTGAACTTTATTCACATTATATTTGTTGAAATAAGTGAAGTCTCTTATAATCATGATTTTACTTCATATGTGTTGCTTAATCACAATATTTGTCATTTCCTTTGTCCAAATAATTATTAAATTCTTCATTTATGCTATTCTTTTCGTGCATTACATATATGTGTGTGTGTGTGTGTGTGTGTGTATATATATATATATATATATATATATATATACAACAACATACTCAGTGAAATCCACACCATGGGGTCTGGGGAGGATAGAGTGTACACAGACCTTACCTCCACCTTGGTAGATAGAACGACTGTTTCCGGGAGACCTCCGGCTCAAGAGAAAGCATAGTCACAAGCAAAGCATAGCAAAACAAAGCAAGAGAGACGGTCAGACCGAGATGATAAATTAAATCAGATGATAAAATTGAGTACGCCATGGTAGCACATTCTATCAACCGGAAGCAGTAGCTAACACAGCTAAATAGGATAAACAAAGTACACTAAAGAACACATAACAACAAAAATCAAACTATAGGGGACTATAAAGCAATAATGCGCCTATAAGCGTGATAGGCTAATCGAGCCTACAGTAATAACACTACACTATCATTTTGTAAGCGTAAGTAGAACTACGCTCGACTACCTACTACCCTTCTACCCTAATTCGTCGTGTCATCCACAACCCCCCTATCTCAGGTCATGTCTTCAGTAAGTTGTACCTGCGCCATATCCCGTCTAATCACATCTCCCCAATACTTCTTCGGCCTACCTCTACCCCTGCTGAACCCGTCTATGGCCAACCTCTCACACCTTCCCACTGGGGCATCCATGTCTCCTCTGTACATGCCCAAACCATCTCAACCTCGCTTCCCGCATCTTATCCTCCACCGAGGCCACTCCCACTTTACCCCCGATATCATCATTTCTAATCCTATATCTCCTTGTATGCCCACACATCCATCTCAGCATCCTCATCTCCTCAACTTTCATCTTTTGTATGTGCGAAGTCTTGACTGGCCAACACTCCGCCCCATACAACATAGTCGGTCTAACCACCACCCTATAAAACTTGCCTTTAAGTTTTGGTGGCACCTTTTTGTCGCACAAGACTCCAGATGCGAGCCTCCATTTCATCCACCCTGCCCCAATACGATGTGTGACATCGTCATCAATCTCTCAATTTCCTTGGATAATAGACCCTAGGTACTTCAAGCTTCCTTTTCTTGGAATGACCTGAGTACCAAGTCTCAAGGTTGCTCCCTTTGTTGAACTTGCATTTCAAATATTCTGTCTTGGTCCTACTCAACCTGAACCCTTTAGATTCCAAAGTCTTGTCTCCAAACCTCCAGCCTGCCGTTCACTCCGCTGCGAGTCTCATCAATCAGGACTATGTCGTCTGCGAATAATATACACCATGGTACCTGCTCTTGGATTTGTCGCGTCAGTCCGTCTATCATTAAGGCAAATAGGAATGGGCTAAGAGCTGAACTCTGGTGCAGCCCCATCATCACTGGAAAGTGCTCCGAGTCTCCTCCTACTGTCCGTACCGTAGTCCTGCTCCATCATACATATTCTTGATCGCCCTAGTGTACGCCACATGTACACCTCTAACCTCCAAACATTCCCATAGAACCTCCCTAGGGACTGTCTTATGCCTTCTCGAGGTCGATGAAAATCATATGTAAATCTTTCTTCCTCTCCCTATACTGCTCCACCAACCTCCTTATAAGATGAATAGCTTCATTAGTCGAACGCCCCGGCATGAATTCAAACTGGTTCTCAGAAAACTCCCCGTCTTAAAAACGACGTTAAACAACCCAGTCAGCCACTCCAGACCTTCCCTGCCTGCGCTCTTCCAAAATTCAACTGAGATCTCATCAGGCCCGATCGCTTGTCCCCTGTGCATCCTACGAACAACACCCTTCACCTCCTCAACCTTAATTCTTCTACAATACCCAAAATCCCGGTGCCTACCAGAATGCTCCAGATCTCCCTGCACAATGTCTCCGTCTCCTTTTTCGTTCAAGAGTTTATAGAAGTAAGACTGCCACCTCCGCCTAATATGTGCTTCCTCCACCAGTACTTGCCGTCCTCGTCCTTGATGCACCTCACGTGGTCTACGTCACGGGCCCTCCTCTCTCTTGCCTTGGCTAGTCTGTACAACTTTTTATCCCTGCCCCTCTCCTCTAATTCCACATACAGGCGTTCAAAAGCCGCCGTTTTCGCCGCCGTAACCGCTAGTTTTGCCTCCTTCCTCGCCATCTTATACAGTTCCCTATTCGTCCACTTCTCCACCTCATCCTTGCTTTCTACCAATATAAGACCACTTTGCATATATATATTCACGTTAGTCCATGATCTAAGACCACTTTGCACATGAAACTCTTGCATACCAGGGTGTCCATTTACCCTTTTTACCTTTGACATCTCTGGTAGCTACAGGGGAAGGAATTGTATTAAAGGATTTAGAATTCGGTTTCTTGAATGTCTTGGTTAGGTTTTTTAGGTTTATTCTTGGTCTCTTACACTCCTTATTGGCTTGCCGCCATCTTTTGCTGTATTTTCTGGTAATACAATTTATTTTTCCCATATAAACAATTTGTAAGGCAGGATATGATGACCTATTCTATCTTAACATTATTTACCAAAAGAGTTTATCCAAGCATGTTAATTTGTGAACCTTTGTCTAGTGGAAACTGGTTCCGTAGTGGCCAGAACATACAGGAATAGTTTTTGCCATGCTTTTAGTTTTATGTACTATCAGTGCCACTTTACAGGGTAACATTGTTTTGTCTTCGCCACTGGCAGCATTATTAAATGTTTAATTTCTCGAGTAAGTTACAGGTGGTTCAGGGAAGAACACAAGGGAAACACTTTCATAGATGGAGAGTAATGACATTAAACGAATCAACGTTTCTGCAATGAATATTTTTTAACTGATTCCGCTTTGCTGCATGTGAGCATGTTTACGCACTAGTTAAACTTAAATGATTTTGTTGGAGTTGCTAGGCTGCATGTTGTTGCCTTTTCCTTGATGTCAGCTCATTGTCTAACTGTTGCTTCTTGTCTATGCAGCCTCTAGATGTCATTCTCTCACAAGATCAGAACCAAGTTGTGGCTTTATTAGAGTATGTTAGATATGATTTGCAGCCCCGTATTCAACAATCGTCTATCAAAATAATGAAC
The DNA here is from genome assembly GCA_029783415.1 of Anisodus acutangulus. Taxonomy (NCBI): domain Eukaryota; kingdom Viridiplantae; phylum Streptophyta; class Magnoliopsida; order Solanales; family Solanaceae; genus Anisodus; species Anisodus acutangulus. The sequence goes on from CM056511.1 coordinate 5,012,544, forward strand.
ATCCTAAGGTAATCCTTTCATCCTCTCTTTTTTTTTTCCATTTCTACCCCCTTAGCCACAAATCTGTCTTTCTCCAAGTCCTGATTGTTCAAACAACATGATTAAATGCATTGGTTGAAATTTTACTCCTTCGTGTCAACACTATTACTTTTACCTATTCAAGTAAGGGCATTTACCTTTTACAATACATTTTTTTAATGTTTATAGTACTATTTTGCATCTTCTTGATGCCATCAATGAAGCTACTTATTTCATAAAAAAAGAGCATTTATCTTTTACAGTTTACCACCTTTTCTCTTCCCTTCTAATTAGTTTTATGGATAGCACAAACTATTGTAAGGCAACCCAAAGAAGAAATGTGGCATCATATTAAGTATTAAGAAAGGATTGGAATGTGTCATGTTACGTACCAATTTCTGATATCGATGATGCTTTTACGTGGATGGCAGTTCTCGCATGGTTGGGCTTGTTCAGTTGCTCTTAAAATCCAATGCCGCAGGGTGCTTGGTTGAGGATTATGCTGCCTGCTTAGAGCTGCGATCTGAAGAATGTCAAATTATAGAGGATTGTCGTGAAGATTCAGGTGTTCTCATACTACAAGTAAGTTCCTGGATCTAAGACCTTCAGAATTGGAAGATGATAGGTTTTACTCTCTAGCAACAAGTCTTGATCCTGTATTCTTTAGCCAAATTTCACTGGAACGATAGGAATGGAGGAGAATGTTGTTTAGCTGAAAACTTTGAATGAGGTGGAGTCTGTCTTCTGTATTAGTTGGTATTGTACTGTGTAATTGTAAGTTGTATCCCTAATCTACTTGGATAATGTGCTATTGGGGAAACTTGAACCTTTTATTTTAACTTCGAAGAAAAGAACTTCCAATAACATTTTAAGAAGGCACTCGACCCCGCGCATAGCGGGAGCTTAGTGCACCGGGCTGCCCCCCTTTTTTTTTACTGTATTGCTATATGCAATATAAGTTATAATTGAGAAATCTATAAGTAAACACAATTGATAGCATCAATTTCCCAAAACTTGCTATGGTATTTGCATATGTTGATAGAATAGAACTTCTAAACTCTTTGTGAACAAACTATAATTTGAAATAGTAATACTGCGTGTGCCCTTGGAACGTCAAGATAAGTGTCTGTCCACCATAGTGTTGTGAATTTTCCGCAGTTGGCTTTTATAACTGATTTCTGCTTTCAATTTCACATATTTCTGCATTTTATATTTGTAATGTGTACATTTTTCTTACTAAATGTAACACACTATTTTTCTTCTTCGTGAGTTTCTTGAGTCCTGACCCCTAATTTAAATATTAAGCTTCCCTGTTTCTTTTTTATTAATTTGAAGTCTTCTCTCCCTTTTTTCCCAATAAGAAATTGAATTTCTCGTTTTTCTCTTTAGGCAATCATTGTCTGTGGGTTCCTGAACTTGGGACATTATGAAGAAACTAAGTTGTACCTTTTACCAAAGCTTCGTATTCCTCAAATGAGTCTGCCTAATCAATTTGAATGGAAAGTTATGTTCTTACTTAGGTGTCGGTGTAGCATCCTGAAAAGAATCTGTAACTATAGTCAAATACATATGTATTTCTTCACTTTCTTTTTGTTGCAATACAGCTTCATATGTAGAAGCTGTGTTTGATCTTTTCAGCACATAACATGACATGTAATGGTGCTAATTCTACATGGGAAAAGGTGCAAATATATCCCTCAACTTTGTGATTTAGAGCAGATATATCCCTTGTTAAAAAAGTGGTGGATATATACCCCGCCGTTACAAAATGGTGCAAATATACCCCCTGCCGTTACACAAATGGTGCAAATATACCCTTTTCACTGACGGAATTTTTCTAAAAAATCATTTAGCTTATTTTTTTAATTAAAAAGTGTCTCGTCGCTTTAAAAAAAAGCCTACCCATTCTTTTAGTAGACATATTTTCCTAAAGACACATGGTAATTTTTTTTTCCTGGTGGATCGGGTCTGATTTGTTTAAAAAAATATCTCTGTGGCTTTAAAAAAAGTAAGTTTACCTATTTTTTTAAACGAACCAGACCCGACCCACCCGGGAAAAAATTTACCATGTGGCTTTAGAAAAATATGTCTTCTAAAAAATGGGTAGCCTTTTTTTAAAGGCCCGTGGCATTTTTTTTAATTCAAAAATAAGCTAAATGATTTTTTTAAAAAAATTTCCGTTAGCAAAAAGGGTATATTTGCACCATTTTGTAACGGCAGGGGTATATATCCACCACTTTTTGAACGAGGGGTATATCTGCTCTAAATCGCAAAGTTGAGGGGTATATTTGCACCTTTCCCAATTCTACATACGCACCAGCATTCACTTGATGCCGGATATCAATAAAATCATCCTTTTCTGATAATTTTTTTACTTATCACAGAACGAATTTGCTCAAAGCTGGTGCTCTTTTCCTTTTAAATTTTGGTTAGGATCATTGTCTGTTTCTTCAATTGCAGCTGCTTATTGATAATATTAGCCGGCCTGCCCCGAATATCACACATCTATTACTCAAATTTGATGTCGATGGCGCTGTTGAGAGGACCGTGCTTCATCCAAAATTTCACTATAGGTTCTATTTCAATTGATATATATATATTTTTAACTCCTTTGCTCCTTTGTTTTACTCAAGGACTTGAAATTCGTTCTTTCTACTGCAGTTGCTTGAAGATCATTCTTGATGTGTTGGAAAAACTTCTGAAACCCGATGTCAATGCTTTGCTCCATGAATTTGCATTTCAGGTTGGAATGGTTTGATCATTGTATCGGGGTGTATGTTCTTGTTTATTTGTCTTTTTCATGTGAAAAAAGATTGTCTATTGACTTTAAGCTGCAGAGGATTTGTCAGTCTATGTTCTTGGAAACTGCTATAACTCCTACTTTGGTGAGCTTACAATTTGTTACTATATGCAGCTTCTTTATGAGTTATGTACCGATCCCCTGACTTGTAATCCTATGATGGATTTGTTGAGCACCAAAAAGTATTGGTTCTTTGTACAGGTGCGACTGTGTAGATTGAAATTTTGTATATTACTCCACATTTAAGAATAGATCTTTTTTCTTCTGGATCAATATTTATCTCAAATATTTGCTTAAATTTATCTTTACAGCATTTGGATATAATTGGTATTGCTCCGCTTCCCAAAAGGAATAGTAGTCTGGCACTTCGTATCAGTTCCCTTCATCAGGTCTGTTTTTGAGCTAGTGGTTCTTCGTTCGTTCCTCTAATTAACTAGGGGAATTTGCTTCAAATTTTTCTTCAACATTGCTTACTTGATCTAATTAATTGGTTTCACATGCCCCGTGTTTCTTCAGAGAGCATGGTTGTTGAAGCTGCTAACAATAGAATTGCATGCGGCTTACATGTCTAGTTCCACTCATCGAGAAGCTTGTCAAAGTATTCTATCTCAACTATTTGGAGAGGGAATTTTTGAACCCGATTATGATCTTGGTGTATCTTCTCCCTATCGTCAAATCAGTCCTGGAGTGAATGGAGCCAGAATGATTAGTAAAACTAAGGTAAAGTTTTTACTGCTCACTGTGTCATGAGTATATCAAGGAATATGGTTACATCCTGTGGTTTTTGCACTGTTCTTGTTGGATTGTTTAATACTTATGATTTGTTTCGTTCGGTGGAATAAAATGGATATATAGTGTATAATCTAAGTTAGTTTGGTTTTAAACTGGATAAACTTGGATAGAGTTTTGTTTCTAGTTTTAACCTTGACCTTCATAATATAAAATTTTGAAAAGGGCTTTGGCAGAAAGGTGATTTGTCATATTATTTGTTTTATCCATGTCTGGCTATTCCGTGGATTGTTATCCTACATTGGATGTGGTATAAAAGCTTAAGCTATTAGGAAAAGCACACTTTTATCTACTTAATTTTGTCGTCAACACGCTCCCTCATATGCGGCCTGCTTCTTTTTCATGTGCCAATTACATGCAATTCTTTTTGGTCTTTAATAATTGGGTGGCGATGGGAGACTCGAACCCAGGATCTCTGCATATTCTGGTACTGTATTGAAATGTCTGGCGATCTCATCTGAAAGCTCAAACAGTTAGAGAGAGCACACTTTTATTTATTTATGTCTTCAATTTCGAAAATAAAAATTCAACCAAACAAAGTATAAAATGATACCAAATTTAATACCGGGATTATTTTGTAATCCGGGTAACCAAATGAGCCCTTATTGCGGTATTCCTTCCTTGCCACTTGTGTTTTCTTCATAAGTTCAATTTTATTATTAATATTGTTTGGATAAAATCCTTCCTTTTTTGTATAAGTAAGATAAGTATCTTCTGTTTTCATTATTACAGAAAGTTAGAACAACTTCCATTTACATTTATGTATAGGTATTGGAGTTACTTGAAGTTGTCCAGTTTAAGTCTCCTGATACCGTGTTGAAATCTTCACAAGCAGTTGCAAGCACGAAATATGGGTTTCTGGTAGGAACCTTGTTGGGTTTGGATCAGTTTTCTTTTATTTTTTTGGGAGTAGTCTTTTCATTTTCTGGCATTCTGCAGGCTGAAGACATACTTACCAATCCTGCTACCTCTGAAAATGGTGGTGTTTATTATTACTCAGAACGTGGAGACCGTTTAATTGATCTAGCTGCATTTCGTGACAAATTATGGCAGGTGCAGCATTTCTTAGCACTCCAACTTTTCCTTTTGTTTGTCCCTTTATTTTATTAAGCCACGTGAGACTATTTTTACCCATTGGAGGTGCAGCATAACTTTTCTTCTAAGTTTTTATCCCTCTTTCAGAAATACAACTTGTTTAATCCCCAGCATAGCTCCGTTAATACTGAAGTTGAGCTAAATGAAATTCGAGATACAATCCAACAGCTGTTACGATGGGGTTGGAAATACAACAAAAATCTTGAAGAACAAGCAGCTCAGCTTCATATGTTAACTGGCTGGTCTCAAATTGTTGAGGTCACATTTCTTCTCCTTTGTCACTTTGTTCTCCATTTGTCGGTATGCTTTGGTGTATGTGAGTGTGTTGGGGCTAACATATCCTGCTTATGCAATTTTTCTTCTAGGTCTCTGCCTCCAGAAAATTATCCTCTCTTCCCAACCGTTCTGAAATATTGTTTCAGTGAGTGACCATGTCGTTTTTGTTTTAGTTTTATTGCTAATCTGTGATCCCGTCTCACTTTTACTTCCATGCATAGGTTGCTTGATGCCTCTCTCAGTGCTTCTGGTTCTCCCGACTGCTCATTGAAGATGGCACTGATACTGACGCAGGTTGTACTTCTATCATCTTCTTGGTTTGTTGAAGTGGTGACACCATGTATTTCAGTTACCTCGATTATTATTCTCATTTTGCTTAAGATATTTGTGTAGGTTGGTGTCACATGCATGGCCAAGCTACGTGATGAAAGATTCTTATGCCCTAGTGGTTTAAACTCTGATACTGTCACTTGTCTTGACATCATGATGACAAAACAATTATCTAATGGAGCATGCCATTCTATTCTATTCAAGCTCTCACTGGCAATTCTTAGAAATGAATCATCAGAAGCATTGAGGAGGCGGTATAATGCTTCATATTTGATTAATCTATTCCTTTATTTGTCTGTAGAGACAAAAGGAAGTCTCTGACTTTTGTTGTTTGTTTGTTAATTACAGCCAATATGCTTTGCTCCTTAGCTATATCCAGTACTGTCAGCATATGCTAGATCCTGATCTTCAAACCACAGTTATGCAATTATTGACAATGGATGAACAGGAAAATGATGATCTGGATCTTGAAAAGGTTTTACAATCTTAGTGGGGAAACAGCTCATTGCACCTGCCTCTTGTTATATTGTTACTGGATCAATTTAACACAATGATGTAGAGAGTTTTTATTTCAATTTTTCATTCTGGTCCATCTTAAACTTGAACAGATTGTCAAAGATCAGACGGAAATGGCACATGCAAATTTTTCAATAATAAGGAAGGAAGCTCAATCACTTCTAGATCTGGTGGGTAACACAGATTCTTAATTTTATTTGTTGTTTCTTCTGATGCTGATCTATATCTGGGCTTGTGACCGGTAACGTGAGCAAGCTCACATAGGCGGATTTAACTTCTCTCGTTCATCTGCGCAAGTTATTTTCTTTAATGTATATCATTATAACTCTATTTCTCCACTTTCTATGATTATCATAATTCATCTACTTTGTACTCGATCAAACTAACAAATTTGATTTCCTGTTCCTTTTCCACTGTATCTAATACAGTACTGCTCCAGATTTTCCTTTTGCATTTTGAAGTGTATATGTTTTACAATTGCTTTCCTGCTGCTCTAGCTTACCGATTTTTCTTATTGTTTCACTCTTAAAACAGATCATAAAAGATGCAACCCATGGCAGTGAATCTGGAAAGACTATCTCGCTCTATGTTTTGGATGCTTTAATTTGCATTGATCATGAAAAGTTTTTCTTAAGCCAACTGCAAAGCAGAGGCTTTTTGAGGTCTTGCCTTATGAACATCAATAACTTTTCTCAGGTATTTGATACATTATCCGAATAAGATCTCTGTTGATATCTGGGCGTTCTTGCATTTACTTCAAGTATTACTGTTATACATCTCTGTTTTCCTGTTGGAGCATCTGATCTCTTCTCCTCTAAATTCTTTTTTTAGGTGTAAAATCTCTTCAACTAAATTTCATTTACAGGTTTCCATTATTTCCTCCTAGTTTCCATTATTTTCTTCTATTTTTCTCAGGTTTCAATATTTATTACTCCCTCTGTCCGAATTTATGTGACACTTTTCTTTTTAGTCCGTCCCAAAAAGAATGTTACATTTCTTTATTTTGCAACAATTTAACTTTAACCTTAAACTTTTACGCGCCTTTAATATATTTGTGTAATATAAAATTATAGATAAATGAAGCATCAGTTTGTCAAAGGCTCATTTAAGGCGCGCTTAAGCCCTGAAGCAACTCCGGGAGGGCGCTTTGCCTCGCTTAAGCTACGCTTCAGTGTATGTAAGGGCACTAAGGCGTGCGCCTCATTACCCATGAGTTCTATCTTGAATTGAGTTGTAATAAACAGCCATACAAATAGGCAAGTGTATTAGTTGTTAAGGAAAATTACGATTGATTTTTTTTTAATGTTACCGTTGTTCAAACAAAAATTACGATTGAATTCGTTACTTTTTTTTTGGAATTACATATATTTTTTTTATTTTTTTCAATCGTTGCGCTTTGTGCTTAAATCCCTAATAGACCTGAATCACTTTTTAGAGCTTTTCACCTTGGAACACATTGTGAAGCATATGAGTTCTTAGGTATTAACTCCAGTAGATCTATATCAACCACACAAATACAAAGGGTTGCGTTTCTTTTTGTTGTTGTTGATGATGTTTTACATTTATTTTGGATCTTTATTAAAAAACTTTGTATTCTTTTTCTTGTGTAAGTGAGTCTTTGTTCAAAGTGCGCTAATAAAAGCAAAGGAAAATCATGATTATGTCAAAGCTCATGCAGCCTCGTTAGGAAGAAAGAAAAAATGTGTAGTTTTTTTTTTTTATATATCTACTTTTTGTGGGTTTTATCTCCCATCAGGATGGTGGGCTATCTTTGGAGTCAATGCAGCGTGTCTGCACTCTTGAAGCGGAACTTGCTCTTCTTCTGAGAATTAGCCACAAGTATGGGAAATCTGGGGCCCAGGTGCTTTTTTCAATGGGTGCGTTTGAGCACATATCTGCCTGTAAGGCACTGAACATGCAATTGAAGGTATTTGTTCTTCTCTTCATGTGATTTGGTTCGCAATGTCCTTTTTGACTAAATTGTTCAATCTTTTACCAGGGAAGCTACCGGCGCATGGATGGAAAATTTGGAAGAGATTTGTCAGTTGATGTTGATAAACAACGAATGATCATAGCTCCAATCTTGAGATTGGTGTTTTCACTTACTTCATTGGTTGATGCATCTGATTTTTTTGAGGTTTGCTTCGTTTACCTTTTGTAGAAAGAAAAGAAGAATTAACCTTTATAGTTGATTTAACTAATTATATGGTTCTAGAACATGAGATCTCTGAATGCACTTCTGGCAATTTGGCACTAATGCACATGATGCAATCATTTTTCTTTTAAAAAGAAACTTTGTTTTTGGATAGGGTGGGCTCATGGAAATGAGGAAGGGGAAAATAGAACTGGAAAGGCCTTTTAGTGTGGCTGATATCCTGTATCACTTATGTGCAGTTGCAACCACTAGGCTCAACCACAATTCCGACAGTCATAAACTCCCTCCCAAATTTTTTTGGTGGAATTTGATTGGACGTAGAGTGGAAGAAAGAAACAAATGCTTTTGTTTTTGCATCCAGTGGGCCTATTAGAGTCATGTTAATTCCTATAAGGGTAAAATGGGATGTAAAAAAGTTAAAAAATTCTAAATCTAGAAAGTCCCAATCTTTTCGGGATGGACGTTAAAGGAAAAAAGGCCGAACAAATTGGGAGATAGGTATAGTATCTTTAAAGTAATTGAGCAATATGACTGAATTTAAATGTCATGACGAACTTCCTTAAAAATTATTTCTTTCGCCAGTTTTTCCTCATTTGACCTCACTTTTCTGTGTGTATTTAGTCCTTATGACATGGAAACACTATTACATCCTAGGTCAAGTGTCAGTGGAATCTTGCCAGCTAAAGTAACATTTTCTTGCTCTTATGTCGGAGAATGTAATGTAAAAAGGTTGTTCTTGGTTAGGAAAAGCTCAACACTTCTGTAGTTATTTCTCACGCAGCAGATATTATGTATTCCGGAGTAACTAATAGATCTCTCTTCCTTGACTCCAATTGTCATCCCTAATTCTACAGTATCTCTTTTTTATTTATTAATTTAGTGTATATAAAATTATTATTATTATTGAAAGATTTTGCTGTTTAATTTGCTTTTGTTCTATGCGCACAAATAAAGTACTCATTATTTCCTCTATTTTTCTGCTTCTCCTTATTGCGCTCGTGCTTCTCATTCCTGTTGATTTTTGGAATTTTCTAATTATCTTAAAATCTGTCATTTTAATTACGTGGGTGACTAGCAGGTTAAAAATAAAGTAGTACGTGAAGTCATTGAATTTGTAAGAAGTCATCAATTACTTTTTGATCAAATCCTGGTGGAAGATCTTTCTGATGCTGATGACTTGACAATGGAACAAATAAATCTGGTTGTTGGCATACTTATAAAGGTACACATATGCGTACAGTTTGCTTGGCATACTGTCTTTTAGGTATATTACTGATGTTTTAGCCATTTAAATTGCCACTTGCTAGTCTTGTCTCTATTCTAACACTTTTTCTCGACGTACTTTTAAACTGTAAACCTGTGTAGATTTGGCCATATGAAGAGACCGATGAATATGGTTTTGTTCAAGGACTTTTTGTGATGATGCGTTTTCATTTCTCTCGTGAGCCAGACTCTTTTATTACAAACCAATCCATACGTTTTCTGGAGGTAATACGAATTTCCAGGTTTAGCTTGATTGTGTATTCTGGAGGCAAGATGCATACAGCGGTGAAGGTTGTATAGTCATAGACTTTCTCAGTTGTGTTTCCTTTTGTATGTCTTATCAGGAACGGCGGAAGGGAGAAGTGAATGCCTCTCGTCTTTGCTTTAGCCTGAGCTCTTACCTCTGTTTTCTTGTAACAAAGAAGTCTTTAAGATTGCCGGTACATCAAAATTGGCTTGTTTAACGATTTTCCTGCTTAGTAACTTTTAAATTAATGCTTAGGCATGGAATGCTTATGTCTTTTTCTCTTGCTGGTGCCTTGAGAATACAAAATGGCATGTCTCAAAATTTTGTTCACTGTATTTGGATCAGGTCTCAGATGGTCCAATGGACTATCGCACTTCTGCTGGTCAGCAACAGCCAACCTTGAGTTTACTTGGTTTTCTTCTCAACTCTCTGACTACAGCATTGGAAAGAGCTACTGAAGACAGATATTTACTGCTTAGCAAGGTGAAAGATACGTGTTTTGGCTACTGAATAAAGAAATAATATTGATTATCTGAGCTCTAAATCTCTTTATTTTCCCAGATTCAAGATATAAATGAACTATCAAGACAGGAAGTGGATGAAATCATTGATATGTGTGTTCCCAAGGGCTGTATCTCATCGTCCGAAAACATTCAAAAAAGGTACATGCAGCTTCATGTAATACAATTGGATGGTGGTGGATATACTGACTAGGAGAGCATAGTTAAGATTTTGTTTTCTCATGTTTCTCCTGTAATGTCTGAGAGATTCAGGTGGAGTGTTGAAATAAGTAGAGCTTGAATTGGTTGTACAGATTAGTTAGTTCTGTTAGAAAGATAATTAGTTACTAATACTAGAATCTCTTCTTCCTAACTTCAGAAGCTTGTTAATGGCGGACCTAGGTTGGGTTTTAACAATCTATAGTTCTATTGGAGGACTAGAGGATCTAACGCTGTCTGTGCTGAGGCAAAATTTGCTATTTGTCTTTTACTTCCTGTGTGTGTGTGTCTCTCTCATTTAGTGTCTATAAGCTTCCTATTACTGCAACTCCATCTGTCCAACTCATGTGTTCTGGTCTATCTCTCTTTTAATTGCTGATAGATTAATAGTTCTTTCGCACCAGCTCTGGTGGCAGTGATGACAGCACCAAAAGAATAACTACTAGAACTGTTTCAGGACATAATATATCCTTTTAATTTCTTTAATCTCTTTAAGGCACAGAATAGATTCTGTTTGGAGGTCAAATCTTAGAAAGTACACTCAACTTTTATTTCATTAATCTCTGTTGCAAAATGTAGATTTTGTTGATCATCACATGTTATATGTACAGTCATATGTCTCAAAATTATTATGCTGACTGGATGATCTAACATTGCTAATCCCTTTAGTATGCTAATCAGCCTAATTTTCTGATTGGTTATATTCCAGGAGATATGTCGCTATGTTGGAGATGTGCCAGATTGTTGGAGATAGGAATCAACTTATGACACTATTACTTCTACTGGCGGAAAACGTGATGAATATTATCCTTGTCCATTTTCAGGATGGGTATGATTATTACTAAAATTTTCTTCCTTTCATGGTTGTGCAAATTCTGCTTGGTTAACTTCAATTGGCCATTGCAGTTCTTTCGAATGCGGCACCAAACCCTACTCAAAAGACGACTTGAATTTTCTGTGTGGAAAGTTAATTTCAGCTTTGGAGAGGCTTGAATTGCTAAGTGAGGTATGCTAACTGAAACGCCTTCCTTCTCAGTGTAGCCTCTTAGTTCTGCTCTTTTGCATAGTCTTAAGTTAGCTTCTAAGGTTACTAGTCCTCTTTAAAGACATAACTTTCTATGATTCTTAGTATGTTGTCCCAGTCAGAGTTTCACGAGCAGCTATGTTCAGCAATATGTAAACTTTCTATACCTACATGCCAATGCTTGTAATAATTCTTGCCCGTAGTGTGTAATGTGTGGGTTAGCTGTGTGTTATGGGTTCGAATCCTACCGTAGACAAAAGTTTCGTACTTAAGTGTGGAAGGATAGAGGGGCGGGCCCATTATTCACCAAGTTCTGAACCGTGCACCATTTGTCCTCGGGAATTTTTCGATTATAAAAAAGAAGAGCTTGTAATATTTCTCTTGTTCAGCCATGTTTTGCAATCTGTAAATTTTTTATACCCGCCTAGCAATGCTTGTTGTAATTTTGGGAATTTAACATTTCATTTTCATCTTTTATTTGCTTGCAGGATAAAACAGGTCATGACCTTAAAGTGTTCCGAAGATTAGCTAGTTCTCTGAAAGAAATATTGATTCAGAAGTCACCTGCTTGAGTGTGCGTCTCCCTCGTTTTTTCTTCAAAACTTCTAGCATAGGTGGTATGATGAATTTTGATGGCTTGTAATGTAATTGTATATTATGTTTTTATAGTTTTTTCTATGTATTTCCTCCAGTCTATTGTACATATTGTATATCACACAACAGGTTCTAGTGTGCAATTCATATCCCATTTTCAAGGAGCTTTTGTTTAGGTTGTTCCTAGTTTGTAGACTGGAATTGGATTTCTCCATTTAGAATTTACAGAAAAAAATAGCGGAAGTGAAGAAAACACTAAAATATCCGTGAAGTTTATATTGTTATATTAAGTGAGGAAGTGATCTATGATCAATTTTATTTGAATCAAGATACTGATCCTACAAAGATTTATGTTTTATTTTTACTGATCTGCTGTGTTAGTTTTTATCAAACTCATGCGGAAAGGATAATATAGCTAAAGAACATTTGCAACAAGCCATAGACATTATCTTCCCAAATTAAAGATGCATCCTTGAATGGTGACGTACAATTTCTACATTTGTATTCTTAGGTTGGTTCTTATATATAGCCCTATTAAATGAAAACAGTCTGAACGATGGGTTTCACATTAGAAATTGTAATTTGGTAAAACTAATTTAAGTTGCATGATCTGTAAAAATATTAAGGTAGCTTGGAGATTCGCCCATAGATAGTCTCATTATGAATTTTTCTTTTTAAAAAAAAAGCATGAATAGTGATTGAAAAAGTAAATTTATATAGGCATGAAGTCTTTCTTAAGTTTGTCAAAAAGATGGTTGGAAAAAGTTTACTATTTGACAGCGACACTAGTGATGTGAGAGAGACTAACAATTGGACGTGTGAAATTTCTCGGGGTCACTTATTAACTCACCAAAAATTGACTCTCTCCTCCCTCCCTGAGATAGACTTACAATTGGAGCATTCTCATCTCTGCCACCTGCATCTTATGAACGTGAGCGTTCTTAATTGGTCAACATTTTGCCCATACAACAATGCTGGTCTAACCACTATTCTGTAGAACTTTCCTTTCTGCCTAAGCGACACTTTCTTATTGCAAAACACACCCAAAGCGAGCCTTTATTTCATCAATTCTGTTCCAATACAGTGTGCGACATCATCGTCAATCTCACCGTCTCCTTGTATTATGGACCCTAGGTCCTTGAAGCTTCCTCTTTTAGGTATAGCTTGTGCCTCGATCTTCACTTCCACATCTGTCTCGTGCGTCACGTCACTGAACTTGCACTCTATGTACTCCGTCTTAGTCCCGCTTAACTTGAAACCTTTAGATTCTAGGGTCGTTCTTCAAACTTTCAGCCTATCGTTAACTCCACTACACGTCTCATCAATCAAAATTATATCATCTGCAAATAACAAATACCACGGAACCTCTTCTTGAATATGTCGCGTCAATTCGTCTATCACTAAGGCAAATAGAAACGGGCTAAGGGCTGATCCCTGGTGCAACTCCATTATGATCGAAAAGTGCTCTGAGTCACCTCCTACTGTCCTAAGTCTGGTCTTGGCACCCTCATACATGTCCTTAATTGCCCTGATATAAGCCACATGCACACCCCTAAACTCCAAAAATATCTCCAAAGTACCTCTCTAGGGACTTTATCATATGCCTTCTCCAGGTCAATGAACATCATATGTAAATTTCCATTTTTGTCCCTATACGGCTCCATCAATCGCCTGACAAGATGAATAACTTCAGTAGTCGATCACCCAGTATGAATCCGAACTGGTTCTCGGATATCAAAAACCCCCTCCTCATATGCAAATAACAAATGCCACGGAACCTAATAACTTCAGTAGTCGTTCGCTTCCTTCTTCGCTGCCTTATACCTCTTCTTATTCCTCCTTATGTCCTCCTCGTCAGTGCTTTCCACTAGCGATGCATACGTAACCTTCTCGGCTTCTACTTTTTTAGACCTCCTTATTCCACCACCAGTCGTCTCTACGCCCACCTGAGTTAGCTCTCACGATCCCTAGCACCTCTTTAGCTGCTTCCCTAATGCATTCAGGTGACCTAGCCTACATAGTATCAGCGTCTCCACTGCTCTCAATCCCCCAACTTCTCTCTCATCTCTTTAGCTTTGACCTCAGTTAGGCCTTCCCATCTAATATGTGGCCGGTCATGAACAACCATTTTCTTCTTCCTTATCTCAATCTCTAAGTCCATAACCACGAGCTTATGTTTGGTTGTAAGATTCTCGCTCGGGATAACCTTGCAGTCCTTGCAAATACCCTTATCACCCTTCTTAAGGAGCAGGTAATCTATCCGAGTCTTAAGTGCTCCTCCCTCTTTCGGAAGCTCGAGTTAGCTATGACCAACTCAAAAGCATTCGCGAAGTCTAAAAGGGAAACTTCTCCCTCATTTCTATCCCCGAAGTCGAACCCGCATGCACCTCATCACATCCTTCTGAAGTAGACCTTATATGACCATTAAAATCTCCCCCTAACACTAGTTTATCGGTCTGCGGGATACCCCCTCACAACTTCGTCCAATTCCTCCCAAAAGCATATTTTATCCTCTTCAGTTGTAACACCCCGTAATTTTGGGCGATGGTTTGAACAGCTAGATGTATGCAAGTAGACTTGAGGCCGAGGAAATTGGTTATATTGAGGTATTCACATCATGAGCTTAGTATATAAAAGGATGCGGTCCCGAAATAATTTAAGAATTTAAAAAGGATGTGACAATGATGACTAGTAATAATATTTGGGGTGTGCCAAAAATGATTACTATTTAAGTGAATTGAGATGGAGAAATTAATTATGTGTATAATTGATAAGTGGTTAAATTGAGGATTGTAGTGGAAGACACGTAATTAATTAAGATTAGTGGATAAATATTATGTGGACACCAATTAGGTTTGGACTACAATTTTCCAAGTGTCAATAAGATGACTAAGGGATGCATTAGACTTGATGAGTCATATGCACATAATGTGCAATAATAACAAGTGTAAAGGCATATGATATTAACATTGATTCTATGTTAACTTAGTAGAAATTCTTGTATCATTCTTTCCATACATAAAGACAAAGCAAAGAAGTTGATTGTTTATACGGGTATCAAGCCAAGAAATAGATAGAAAGACCCATGCTGCTAATCTGTCAAATAACAGCATACGAGTTGCAATCTCCGACTCAACTCTATCAGGGGGTAAAATTGAAAATGTTGATAGTGGTGCAGAGACAGCAACGGGTTATCCAAATGATAAGGTTCATGGGACCAGTAAAACAAAATTGAGTAGGTTACCTTTAATTGAATTGAGAGACTACAATGAAACATCTTCAGGAAGTGACACAATATTGGCTAAAAATAAACAATGTGATTCACACAATGATATTCCAAATGATCCATTCTTTTTAGAAGCTAATTAGCAAATATGATCGTTCCATCATTTGGTAATGAAATATAGTAGTTGAGTGTCTCAATTTGGCTTCTAACCTTTAAAGCTTAGATTCAAGGTTAATGTCTATCGGGAGGGTTGACTCATCGTAGTCATCTGAGAATTGAATTAAGGTATGTTAAGACAAATCATTCCTTTCTTTTTGGCATATTCTATGTAATGAAACGTAACCATAATATTATTCCATAAATTATTCTACTATTAGTAGTTAAGAATGTGCATGTTATTGATTCATATGTTGAAAGCATGCCTAAATATGTTCCTAAATTCTTATGGTATCTGGGAAAGATGTTGATATTCCAATGTTAGCCGAAGGTACATGTTAATATTCCCAATATTAGCCGAAGGTACAAGGATATTATGTCATCCGATAAGTTCAGAATATTTCATTGTCATTCATGCATTTTTATTTGCATTATTTTCATGTATTACCCGGACCCACATGTGTTATATACACTACTATATGGTATTAATATATATATATATATATATATATATGTAGGGGATGTGGAAAAGGAAATGGCGTTATATACGCGTCACCACCTGCAGCTGGTACATATATCACGAAAAGGAAGATGCCCAATGAGGCCAATATGATAATGATTATGCACACATAGGCCGATTTGATATGATGCCCACATAGGCTGTTATGGGAAGGAATATGCCCATGTGTGGCCAATATATATATATGTATACCGCATTTGCATTGTGTATGCCATTTAGGCATATTATGGCCCTAAAAGGCATTCACCACAAGTCGGTTGTTACTATCGGCTGTTTCTGTTTCAGTTATTGTTATATCCCTGTTATACTATTGTTCATGTCTGACATACTCGGTACATCAGTCATACTGACATCCCTTTTGTCGGGGGACGCTGCGTTTCATACCCGCAGGTCCATGTTAGTAGGTTGCTTACTCAGCAAATTTTGGAGCACTCCCTTTACTTTCGAGTGTCGGTCTAATCTCGGTATGGTATATTTTTGCATGTACATATGGGTATGGCGGGGCCCTGTCCCGACCTTTTGATATTGTGTACTTATTAGAGGTTTGTAGACAGATGTCCTGTGTATAGTTGTCATATATGGCCTTGTCGGCATTGATATGCGTATATATATAAGTTGGGCTTTCCTGTATATTATTTCCATATGTCAGCAGGGTACCGAGTGACGACCCTTGTGGCCGTGATTAACTATGACTAGATGTTAAATGTACGGTTAGGGGTACCCGACGGGTAAGGTTCGGGTGCCCGTGGTGACCTTCCGGTTTGGGTCGTGACAACTTGGTATCAAAGCAGGTATGTCCTAGGGAGTCTATAAGCCGTGTCTAGTACAGTCTTATTTATGGGTGTGTTGTGCACCACATTTATAGACAGGAGGCTATAGGGCATTTAGGATGATGTTTACCTTCTTTCTTGATCTAGAATCGTGCTATAGAGATGAGTTGGAAAAAATCTCTTTGTAAACCTTAACGTGTTTATGATTACAGTAATGCATTTTTCTAATAGGGCTATGATTAGCAGGGAGATTGAGGTTGGATTGAGTGTATATGCGAGCAATAAGCTCTCTATTGAGACAGATCCGTCAAAGGATATGAGTAAGTTACTTTCCCAGGTATCGACGAATCTAGTAGTACCAGAGGTGTTGAAGGAAGCTGCCGTACCATCAGTCTTATCCCCGGTTCCATCTAATAAAGATGTAAGGAAAGCGGTCCAAGTATTGAATCAATTGGTTGTTCTCCCAGGCACGACATCATCCTGGAGCATCTAATAGAGATAGGCCCTTGAGGGGTCAGAGAGCTCATAACCTATAGAATTTATTAGTCAGGGATCGCCAATATTTAAAAGGATTTAAAGATGCCAATATCTCAGGGTCAAAGTTGTAAAGGTCGAGTGAAACCGTCCCGACCATCTTGTAGTTAGTGTGGTCAAGCGCATGCCGGATTATGCCGCAAAGGTACATGGGGTTGGTTTAGTGTGGCAGCCATGGCCACGACGTTCCGAAGTGTCCTATGTTGATGTACAAAGGTAAGGATAAGATGACTATGAGTTGTACAGATGAAAAAGCAGAAGACATCATTGGAAGGTTTAGTAAGTTATGAAAATCTACACGCTTTATAGCGACTCGTGCTGATTAAAATGAGGGAATATGTTATGTACGTGCGACCAAAATTATAATGTCTTACCCATAATAGATTGGGAATTGTCCCAGGACATCATTAACGAGAATGGATTGCCCCAACCGAATCATGTGAAGAGTGACCATCAGTAAATTCAAGAAGATCACGTAAAGTGACGTACTCGGAATAGTGAGCCCAAGTCATATATAAGGATCGAGTTATCCACAGTGGTGGAAGGGGACATAAGCCTCTCGTCCTTGCGTAAAGGGCGATACCGCGTATTATTGAGAATTACATGTATCAATGTTAGTAAGCTAAGGTATGCTCTAGGTATTGGACTGGTATGGTCCTCACCTTCATTGTGCAGCATGTTACAATTTTAAATAACCTCTGCATAACATAGCTTGTTGGGGGCAATTGAGGATGAGAACTATGGAACAATCAAATAATGGTTGTAAGAAATATGAATACAATTAATAAGTATGAATGGAATGGTATGATCAAATATCAAGGCAGAAATGTTTTTCATTTAATGACGAGTAGAAGGAAGGATTATGACAAGAAGGATAAAAAGTGAATAAGATTATAGTTATGCAGGTTTCACAAAGGTATGATTACTCTAGAACAACATAAGGACCAACGGTAGATGAGGGACAGTAAGAACTCTTCGGCCAAATGTGACGAACCTCTGATGTTCAGGAAGATAATATGAGAAATACTTTGAGAGTTTGAGGTAAGAGACCCCTCAAGGCAACTTGAAATAGAAATGTAAAGGTAAGACGAATAAGCACTCGGTCGATAGGAAATCTATTAATGATAAGACAAGAAAGCTTGACAAGTTATGGGATAATGTAACACCGTGAATTGGATCTAAACATACGAAGCATCGGTTCTACAACATATGAAATCATACCTCTCAGAAAGTATGTAAACGGAAGTAACAATGAGTAAAGCTCGAGATTAGCACCTAAATATGTGAAAAGGGGCCAATGACGCATATGGATACAAGGTAGACATTAAAGATATATGTCAAGAGATAATGACATTATAATGAAGATAAAACATCAGGCAAATACAGATGTCTATGAGCATTTTGAACTGACCAAAGGTTCTACGAGATAGACAAAGTAATGGGTTTACAACTTAACAAGATCGAGGAAATCTTTTCCCAATGCGCCATTGACAGAAAGTCTTAGCCATGAGGCAAGCGCATGAGTTTCGTACACTGGTTAAAACGCAATTTGAAAAAGGCATAAAATCGTTTCAATGTGATAATGGACTAGAGTTTAATAATTCTCTATTTCATAAATTTTGTGTGGCTAACTGCATGTTTTTTTATTTCTCGTGCCCATATACCTCCCCTCAAAATGGTAAAGCCGAAAGAATTCTCCGAACTATTAATAACATGATTCGTACTCTCCTTTTTCATGCGTCTCTCCCTCCAACTTTTTGGGTATATGCACTAAAAATGGTAGAATACTTTCTCAACATTCTACCTACCCGTACGATTCAAACTAGGACACCTACCACTGTTCAGTCAAACCCCGATCGGGGCACTGCCACCTCTGGCATCTCCCCCGTTATCCCCAGCCAACTGCGTCAGTCCAACACCGTAACCCCATCACTGCCACCTGCCGTTGTCACCACGATAATGTCTCTGCGCCTCTGTCACCGCCTCTATCTCTGTCACACTTGTCGCCGATTGCCACCGCCTCCGGTAATCGGCAAAACATCTTTGGATCACCACCGGTAATCATCCATACCACCAATCGGAACCAACCACCACAGCCTACTGTATCACAGCCTCCAGAAACCACTATAGCCGCTAACCCAGTCAACCACCCCTCCACCGGAACCCTACCATTCATTGGAACCACGACCACAACTACTCTCAGTACCCGCAATACCAACACAACACCAACACACCACCGGTACAGTCCCAACCCACCACGGATACCATACCCAACATCACCCGACCCATTGTCTCACCCAATGCCTTGTCCTGTCGATAACACCTGTCACCGTTCGGTACCCACTCACCCAATGGAAACTCGTGCCCAACACGGGATTTTCAGGCCCAAAGTCCAGTTTAACTTATTAACATAAACAATTTCCCCAATTCCCAAAAACCCAAAACTAGCCAAACTTGACTCTAATTGGAATGCGGAATATGTGTGGTTTAATGCTTTAACGAAACATCACACATGGAATTTGGTTCCTAGACCGGAGGGGGTGAATGTAATCCGTTGCATGTGGCTTTTTCACCACAAATACAAAGATAGTGTTGATCTTGAGAGATATAAGGCAAGACTTGTGGCTAATTGCACAAATCAGCAGGAGAGTGTTGATTGTGGTGAGACTTTCAGTTCGGTTATTAAACATGCCATGATTCCCACAATTCTGAATATTGATATGGGTAAGCACTGGCCGATTCATCCGCTTGATGTAAATAATGCCTATCTATATGGGGATTTAAAAGAAACTGTTTACATGCACCAGCCGCCTGGTTTTGTCCATCCTGCAGCCCCTCAGTATGTATGTCATCTCCGTAAGACATTTTATGGCTTGAAACAGGCCCCTCGAGCGTGATATGATCGCTTTGCACAGTATCTTATAGATTGGGTTTGTATGCAGCAAGTGCGATAATTTTCTGTTTATTTTTCATAGAGGTAGTAGCATTTCATATTTGTTATTGTATGTGGATGATATTGTGCTCACTGCCTCATCTGAGCTGTTGAAAAATGAGATCATTACACTGCTCAAAACAGAATTTGCTATGACTGACTTGGGGAAGTTGAGCTATTTTTTGGGGATCTCAGTGACTAGATCTGCAGACACTATGTTTCTTTGTCAACGTAAGTATGCAGAGGAGATTGTGTACAACGCTAAAATGGCAAATTGCAAGATCGTGTTTACTTCAGTTGACTCTAAATCAAAGCTCAGTGCTTTGGATGGTGATCCAATGTCAGATCCCACTCTCTATCAGAGTCTTGTAGGTGTCCTACAGTACCTCACTTTCACCAGGCCTGATATTGCTTATGTTGTTCAGCAGGTATGCTTATTTATGCATGTCCCAAGGAGCCTCACTTTACTGCCCTCAAACGTATCATTCGATATGTTAAAGGCACACTTGATTATGGTTTGCATCTATACCCCTCCGCACCGAACAAGTTGTTGTCATATACAGATGCTAAATTGGGCAGGTTGTCCAGACACGCGACGCTCCACCCTATGCTATTGTGTGTTCTTAGGAGATGATCTTATTTCTTGGTCTGCCAAGAGGCAACCCACATTACCCCATTCGAGTGCAGAAGCAGAAAACAAAGGCGTTGCTAATATTGTTGCTGAGATCTGTAGGCTCTGAAACCTTCTTTTGGAGCTTCAGTGTCCATTACGTAAGGCTTCTTTGGTTTATTGTGATAATATATCCGCCATATATCTGTCTCATAATCCGGTTCAACATCAACAAACCAAACACATTGAGATGGACATCCACTTTGTTCGTGAGCAGGTTGCTCTCGGTCATGTTAGGGTATTGCATGTGGCTTCTTCATATCAGTATGCAGATATATTCACCAAGGGCCTTCCTAGACAGTTATTCCTCGACTTTCAGATCCAGTCTTAGCATCTGGCTTTCTCCTGCTCCGACTGAGGGGGTGTATTAGCACGTGTGTACCACTATTATATTTATCATATTTAGGGTTATGTAATTATGGTAGAACTAGGATCTCTGTTGTATAGGGATTCCACATTGTACACCTATATATATTTGTATTAATGATAAAGGTTTTCCAAAGAAGATTAATACACTCTTACAATATTAACATGCCTAAAGGGTAACGGATTGAAGCCATTTATAGAGTATATTCTTAGATATTTTGAGTTGGGCTAGGTTTTGCCGCTGTATATATTATTAACTGGCCTAAAGTGTAACGGCTAAAACTAAGCCATTTATTGAGTATACTTTTAGATACCAATTGCGTTTAGGGAAAAGGACAAAAGTGGTCATTCGGCTCAAACTAATGACAATCGGATGACCCAAGATGTTTAAAACTCATTAGCTAGCCTTTTTAAAATAATTCTAGTTTTAGTTTTTTTTTCAATTAATTTCAGTATGTGTAGAGAAATTGTATCATTGTTGTATGAAAATCTATCATATGTATAGAAACTGTATCATTGTTGTATAAAATATATATTCCTACGGTATGTGTTTAGAAAATGTATTATTATTATATAATTTCTGTTTAATAAATATATAATTAACATATACTTACTAATTATACACATATAAAATTATATATATTGTAATATATAGTAATTATATAATCTGTTTACACCATTATTATAGATTATTATTAGTTCTTTCTGTCCCAACCTATATGATACACTTTAGTTGATAGAAAGAAAAAGACACTGGAGTTCTTAATTTCGGAGCGGACATTCTCATCTCAGAAAGTAGCTTTTAATTTCAGCCCACTACAGTGACAAAGATTTGAAAGTTTTAAAATTAAAAATATATATATCATGAAGCCTAATGGTCAGGTTTGGAAAATCAAAAAGAAAAAAGAGATTGTATGAATTTTAATTATAAAATATCATTACTCAAAATATTTAATTACTAAATAATATGTCATAATTTTATACTACTGGGGTTGTTTTTTGATATTTTAAAATATATGCAATATTAATCCAACTCATTTTTACTAACTGATTTAATATCAAGGGAGGTTTATTGTCCCATTCAGATATGAATGAGGTATTGTTTCCCACCAAATATGTTAAGCGGGTAAAGTAGACTTCACTCTTTAAATTTTGTGAGTTTAATTTTTAAAGTTTTTAGCATTCATGTACTCATTATATTTTTAAGATTATAAGTTCATATCTACTATTTATTATAATTTTAATAAATTTTACACATTAAATTATGTATTCCCTCAATAGTACTGAGTTCATATAACCCGATTGATAACATTGAATCCACCTGTCTACTATATCCCTGAATGGAATGAATACTCTCATATATATAATCGTGTCCAAATATGCATAGCATAATGGATACATGATGAGATTATGATCCAATTCAGATGTGATTTAACAATATTTAAGTTTTCTTTTTGTTTTTTCGCATGTGAGGTACTTTTAGAGATTGATGAGACTAGGATTAATTTTTGAATTGTTTTTTCTTTGGAAAATATTTTTGAAGTATAAATTTTTGAAATTCATTTATGTTTAAATTAATTTAATAATAGTACATAATAAAATAAGACCTCTCTATAACAATATCGTAATTTTTTTTTTGAAATATATATATTTGTTCTCTATAACAACATCTCGCTATAGTCACCAAAAAAAATATTCAAACAACTTTTAGTTTAATGTCTCTATTCAGCAGACATGATTATTGACAATAACTTATTGAATCCATCCGTGGATATAATAAGGCTCAAACGAAGCGAGAGTGGTAATAAACTATTACCGTTCAATTCATGTAATGAACTCAATTCATGGCGGAAAGCATCCACGCTGGTTTTTCTGACCGCGGCAGGAGTACAGATGGGGACTCGGCTTTCAGCAAACACCCAGAACCTCTGCGGCCCAGCAGCATGGGAGCCCTACCGACGGGCCACTGTCACCAGGCCCAAGCTTCTGCAGCCCTACAGTGGTCCAGCAGCCTGCTACCGACGGGCCATTGTCATCGGGCCCAATTGCATGCAGCCCAACAGTGGCCCAACAGTTTGGGATCAGCACCAACGGGCCACAACTATCCGGACCAATGTCTTGGAGACAACAGTCCGCTCCAGGCCTTCCCCAATCCAATTTGGGCCAGACTTTTGGCACATTGACTCCTCGGAAGCCCTATAATGTGTGGTATATGGATACGGGCGCCACGTCTCACCTCACAAATAATTCTGGTAATCTTCCTCAAATGCGAAATTTAAATACTCCACAATCTATTATGGTTGGAAACGGTCATCGTATTCCAATTTAAGGTTTTGGCCACACTCTAACCCCAACACCGCATCCCTACTTCTCCCTAAATAACATATTATATTCCCCAAAAATTATCAAAAACCTAATCTCCGTTAGAAAATTTTCCACAGATAATTCTGTATCAATTAATTTTGACCCGTTTGGGTTTTCTATAACGGACCTACGTACCGAGAAACTCATTAGATGATGAAATAGTGAGGGGGTCCTCTATCCTTTCTTATCCACGTCTGTTGCTAGTGTCACCCCTTCCACGTCTCTAACTGCCCAAGTCTCTCCTCCCACCGCTTTAGCAACAATCTCTCCGTCAACCTGGCACAATATACTTGGAAATCCAGGAGCTCTTGCTTTTAATTTTCTTCGGAACAATAATTTAATTCGTTGTTCTAGTGGGAAACCTGCCCAACAATATTTTTCTTGCTCTTTAGGCAAACACGTTCGCCTCTATTTTCAGTCTTCTTTAAGTGTTACGTTTTCTCCGTTTGACATTGTTCATGCCGATTTATTGACATCTCCTGTTATTAGTTCACTGAGTCATAAATTTTATCTTGTGTTATTAGATGACTTTTCTCACTTATTTGTATTTACCCTCTAAAATTCAATGAAGTTTTTACCAAGTTTTTTGAGTTTCATAACTTTATCAAAATACAATTTGAAAAATTCATCAAATCATTCCAATGTGACAACGGTCGTGAGTTTAATAATTATGCGTTTCATAATTTTTGCACCAATAATGTCATGGTATTCCATTTCTCATGTCCCCACACCTTACCCCAAAACGAAAAAGCCGAACGAATCCTCCGTACTATCAACAACATGGTTCGTGCCATTCTTTTCCATACCTCTCTACCCCCGTCGTTTTGGGTTTATGCAGTTAAAATGGTAGCATACATCCTTAATATTTTACCTACTAGTACTCTTCACAACAAAACACCCACCGAAATTCTCTACCGTCGGATCCCTTCCTATGATTACCTTAGAATTTTCGGTTGCCTGTGCTATCCAAATCTTGCCAACACTACTCCTCATAAATTAGCACCTCGTACCACCACGTGTGTCTTCTTAAGATTCCCACCCAATCATATGTGGTATTTGTGTTATGACATGTCTTCCCTTAATATCATCGTTTCCCATCATGTCACGTTTAACGAAGCAATCTTCTCATTCACCAATCACCAAAAATTCCAGACTACCGATTACGCATTCCTTAAGGAGTCCGAACCCTCCCGTTCTGTCCGCAACCTGCTCAATCACCCAATTACTGTATCGCCGCCACCACCTCCGGCAGATACTACAACCCCCAGTCACCACCACTTGCCCACTCTCTGTCACCATCACCGCCAATTGCCACCACCACCGGCAATTGGCCCACCCTCTCAGTGCCTTCATCGGTCCCCATCCCCGCCACTGTATCATAACCGCAGCACCAACACCACCACACATCCACACCAACTACCGTCAACCCACCTCCTACACCCGACTTCCCACCAATTAACCAGAACACCGGTACCCTCCCACCTCCGACACCGTACCCCACACTGCCAACCTCATCCAGTCTCGATCTACAGAGATCGGTGACGCCACCCAACTTAGCCACTGTTCCCGATCTCTACAAACCCAGATCGGCGTCGACACCAACAATCGCCCATGTACCTAGTGACCAGACCGACACCCCACCCCCATACCCAATTCTGAGACCACACAATGAACACCACTAGACTCCAAACCAATCCAAATCACTCGACCCGACACCCAACAACCATACCTAGCCCGCACCCTCGTACCGTATGGAAACCCGTGCCCACGGGATTTTTAAACCCAATGTCCAATTTAACCTGTCTACACAAACCATTTCTCTAATTCCCAAAAGCCTAAATTAGCCAAACTAGACCCATATTGGAATGCGGCTATTGTGAGGAGTTTAATGCTTTAACGAAACAGCATACTTGGGATTTGGTTCCTCGACATGAGGGGGTGAATGTGATCCATTGCATGTGGATTTTCGTCACAAGTACCTAAACAATGGTGACTTAGAAAGATATAAGGCAAGACTTGTGGCTAAATGGTACAAATCAGCAGGAGGACATTGATTGTGGTAAGACATTCAGTCCGATTGTTAAACTGGCTACCATTCGTACAGTTCTGAGCATTGATATGGGTAAGCATTGGCCGATTCGTCAGCTTGATGTAAAAAATGCATTTCTACATGGGGATGTAAAAGAAACTATTTACATGCACCAACCGCCCGGTTTCGTCCATCCAGCAGCCCCTCAGTATGTATGTTGTCTCCTTAAGTCACTCTATGGTTTGAAATAGACCCCTAGAGCGTGGTATGATCGTTTTGCACAGTACATTATGCAAATTGGGTTTTCATGCAGCAAGTGTGATAATTCTCTATTTATTTTCTATAGAGGCAGTAGCATTGTTTATTTATTGTTATAAGTGGATGACATTGTTCTTATTGCTTCTTCCGATGTGTTGAAAAATGAGATAATTGCACTGCTCAAAACCGAATTTGCTATGACTGATTTGGGGAAGTTGAGCTATTTTTTGGAGATCTCAGTGACTAGATCTGCAGACACTGTGTTTCTTTACCAGCGTAAGTATGTAGAGGAGATCGTGTACAGGGCTAAGATGGAAAATTGCAAAATCATATCCACTCCAGTTGACTCTAAATCAAAACTTAGTGCAGTGGATGGTAATCCAGTGACAGATCCTACTATTTACAAGAGTCTAGCAGGTGCACTTCAGTATCTCATTTTCACCAGGCCTGATATTACTTATGTTGTTCAGTATGTATTCTTGTTTATGCATTCCCCCAGGGAGACTCATTTTATTGATCTTAAACGTATAATTCGATATGTTAAGGGCACACTTAATAATTATGGATTACACATATACCCCTTCAGACCAAACATGTTATTATCATATATGGATGTTGATTGGGCAGGCTGTACGGACACGCGACGCTCCACATCCGGCTACTGTGTATTTTTGGGGAATAATCTCATCTCATGTTCTGCCAAGCGGCAAATCACATTATCTCATTCGAGTGCAGAAGCATAATATAGAGGAATTGCTAATGTTGTTACTAAGATCTGTTGGCTTCAAAACCTTATTTTGGAGCTTCAATGTCTATTACGTAAAGCGTATCTGGTGTACTGTGATAACATATCCTCTATATACTTATCTCACAATCCGGTTCAACATCAGCGAACTAAGCATATTGAGATGGACATCCACTTTGTTCGTGAGAAGGTTGCTCTCGGTCATGTTAATGTATTGCATGTGCCCTCTTCTTATCAGTACGCGGATAACTTCACGAAGGGTCTTCCGAGACAGCTGTTCATTGACTTCAGATCCAGTCTCAGCGTCCGGTCTCCTCTCGCTCCGACTGAGAGGGTGTATTAACGTGTACAATCCCTACACAATAATTAGAATATATCCCATATATTGTGTAAATATTTAGTGATATATAATTATGATAACTATATGATGTTTATTGTATTAGAGTTCTACATTGTACACTATATATATATTTATATTAGTGAGAAAATCTCCTTAAGGGAGATTAATACAATTCTACATTGTTCTCTATAACAACATCTCGCTATAGTCACCAAAAAATATTCAAACAACTTTTAGTTTAATGTCTCTATTCAACAAATATGATTATTGGCAATAACTTATTGAATTCATCAATGGATATAATAAGGCTCAAACGAAGCGAGAGTGGTAATAAAATATTACCGTTCAATTCATGTGATGAACCGAACATCGTTAGATCGACCCGAATTCTGCAAAGCATTCTCTTACCTCTCTGCTTGTTTTCATTTCCTTCTTTTTTTAGAATATACCTGTCCTGCTATCTTTGCTCTTGTTTGGACGCTGAAAATTTCTTTCTTTTAGCTAAGATTTTTATTCACCTTTTATCATTCCTTCTTTAAAGTCTTTGTGTGGATTTCTAGTCGGGGGATAGATCTATGTGG
Organism: Anisodus acutangulus; assembly: GCA_029783415.1. Classification (NCBI taxonomy): domain Eukaryota; kingdom Viridiplantae; phylum Streptophyta; class Magnoliopsida; order Solanales; family Solanaceae; genus Anisodus; species Anisodus acutangulus. Next base: position 5,039,861 of record CM056511.1, read on the forward strand.
CTAATTAGGCGACAAATGTTATAAAGAGGTTTTACTGTAGTTATGAAAAATAACGAGAACAATCTAACTTGCTTTTAGTTTTTCGAAATGCTTTAAAATTTTGTTTCCAATCATATTCAAACTAAACATGCCAAACAAGGCTGCTTCCTGTCAGTTCACATTTGGAGATGAAAAAAATAATTAAAAAGTACTAAGAAAAGCAGACAAAGTGTTTTTACAGGACTCATAAAAGTCATGAGGACCAAGTTAAAAGTCATCTTTGTAACCACCTTGTAGGGAATTGTTGGGTTCGTAAATCAAATAGTAAGCACAGTGCAAGTTTAAAATTTTCTTACCCAACAATAATACTGGCATGACTTATACGATAATCATGTTGTATGTTCAAAACATGATAATATAAAACTTACGGGTTTTTGTACGCGGGATTCAACACTAAGGAATCCACGCAATTTATTTTCTCGACTGCAAAATCTAACTCCAGTGTATCTCCAATTCAAGAAAGCTATGGAATCTTGCTTTAGGAACGGAGAAGTTATTTTCTATAGCCCAATAATTATGGGGTATGTGTTGTTTATATAAGAGTTCAGGACAAAACCTAAACAGTTATAAAACAGAAAAACCTGGGCCCATGTTAATGTTCAGTGGACCAGCCCAGCTGGTCCACTTCACACGCCCCAGTTGGACGACCAAGGTCCCAATTTTGGGCTAGTAATTTCTGGCCCAATTGCTTCCCCGGATTTGTCCGATTACCCATATAATATATCCAACGCATTTAATTAAATCTGAAATTCAATTTGACTTAATTAAATAATTTCTATCAAATAGGAGTATTCCATAATTATTATAAATTAAATATCTCGATTCTCAATCGAATATTTAATACTTTCTCAATACACTCTTAGATCGAAGAAACAATCGCATAGAGTGTGATCCTATAGGCCTTCACATATCGACATTAATCTAATTAAGGTCCATACGAAACTCCTAGACTGCGTCGTATGACGAACTCAATATGTGAAGTACTTTTACATGAATCCAACAAACTTAACCTTTATGCGGAACTATAAATTTCTTTCATTCGCGATTCACTCGATTAAGCTTAGGATTTGCCAAGTGTCTATCAAAATGTCTTAATCACTTTATCTCACATTTATTAGTTGATAACTAGACCATATTCTAAATATGTCTCTTGCATTGGCCAATGACTTTAGTCAACCTAATAACATTGAGAAGTTGAGTGCTCTCTCGAATTTCCAATCGAGGAATGAATCCTATTCTTGGCTAAACTATCACCTTGATTTACATCCTGATGCACCCAACACAAGCCGTATCTTATCCAGAAGGACTTTAAGCTTAGAACTTGGACAAAGTACATCATTCTGAAACAAGGTGCGTATTCATCTCAAGTCAAATGACCTTTATATTCCACACGCCGATAACACTATAGACATGCATAACAAATAGTTTATCGGCAGGGTATACCAATACTTCTCCAAAGTATCCATGTGTCCATCACGAGTAACCATTACTCGTAGCTGTGAGACATACTACATTCTCCAAGAATGTGATGCAGACCACATGTCGACTTATAGCATATCATCGATATCCATTCTCGATGATTATTAGTCGAGGTTATTTTGAGAGTTACGTTCTATCATTAATATCTCTATTAATGACAACGTAAGCTCAAGAGATGCACATATATGAATAATAGCAAACAAGCAAACAATAATTCAATAATTACAAATGTGTTCAAGTACATTTTCCCCCTAATATAGATTGTCTCTAGTACATACATACTTTCAATCTCCCACTTGGCCTAGAGCCAATCTCCAATGTATCTAATACCCATGTTTTTTAAATGAACATTATTCTTAGCTAAGCTTAATGGTTTAGTAAATGGATCAGCTAGATTATCATCTGTGGGAATATAGTCTAGATCTATTTCTTTAGATTCCACCATCTCTCTGAGTATGTGGTATTTCCTCTGTACATGCTTGTTTCTGTTTGTTGATCTTGGTTCCTTAGCTTGCGCAATCGCACCAGTGTTGTCACAATATATCGTTATTGGATGACTGGCACTTGGAACAACCCCTAGTTCTTTTGAGAACTTAGATATCGAGATAGCTTCTTTACCAACTTCTGATCCAATAATGTACTCGGCTTCAGTCGTCGAATCAGTAGTGGTTTCTTTCTTGGAACTTTTCCAACTTACTGCTCCACCATTGAAAATGAAGGCATATCCAGACTGTGACTTGAAGTCATCAATATCTGTTTGGAAGTTAGCATCAGTGTACCCATTAGCGACTAGATTCTCTTGCCCACCATAGACTAAGAAATATTCTTTTGTTCGTCTAAGATATTTAAGAATATTCTTGACAACTTTTCAGTGTTCTTCCCCAGGATTCTACTGAAATTTGCAAGTCATGCTAAGTGCAAAAGCCACATCTGGCCTAGTGCAGGTCATGACATACATGAATGATCCTACAGCTGAAGCATATGGGATCCTCTTCATGCATTCAAGTTCTGTAACAATAGAAGGACTATACTTCTTAGATAACTTGATGCCTTGACCCATATGAAGACCTCATCTCTTGGAGTTTTCCATTGAGAAACGTCTTAGCAATTTGTCTATGTATGTAGACTGTGGCAGCCCTAACAATCTATTAGGTCTATCTCTGTAGATCATAATTCTAAGAATATAGCAGGCTTCACCTAAGTCATTCATCATGAAGGTGTTGGATAACCATTCCTTCACTGATTGCATAAGGGACTTATCGTTTTTCATTGTTAATATGTCATCTACATATATGATAATGAAAATAATACTCCCTTCATTGCGTTTACTATAAACACATGGATCCTTCTTGCTTCAAACGATTTGATAGCTTTGTCAAAGCAAATATTCCAACCCCCCGAGGCTTGCTTAAGTCCATAAATGGACTTTTGTAGTTTGCATACTGCTTTGGGTTTTGACTTAGATGTAAAACCTTCAGGTTGTATCATATACACTTCCTCAATTAGATTTCCATTGAGGAAAGCAGTCTTAACATCCATCTGCCAAATCTCATAATCATAGTATGCAACTATTGCAAGCAAAATCCGAATGGACTTAATCTTTGCAACTGGCGAAAATATTTCATCATAATCGGCCCCAGGCCTCTGATTGTAACCTTTTGCTACCAACCTAGCCTTGTAGGTTTGCACCTTGCCAAATGCATCGATCTTCTTTTTGAAGACCCATTTGCATCCTATGGGTCTAACCAGTTTGCAAATTAACCAAGTTCCAAACTTGATTGGCATACATTGAGTCCATTTCAGATTTCATGGCTTCTTGCCATCTTTGCGAGTCAATGTATAACATAGCCTCGATGTAGGTTGTAGGTTCATCATCATCAGTAATATCTATCTCATTTTGACTTTCAACAAGGAGATTAAGTCTTTCAGGCTGATGATGAGTCCTAGTGGACCTACGTAGTTAGTTATTTTGCATTTTTGTGGTTCTTGTATTCTAATCATGTGAAGGTTCTTGTGTGTTTCCACCACTATGAGAGTTTTCATAAATATCATCTACATGTGTTTCCTGAATGGAAGGATGTACAACCATTGTTTCATCTTCCATTGATTGTGTACGAGAATCTTGCATTTCTGCATCAATCCTCACATCACTCCCACTGGCTGAAGGTTGTACTCTAAGTAACACACCTTCACCAAATACTCCCACTGAATTCTTGTCTAAGTCATTCGACAAGGATTCAACCTCTATGTTGCTTTGTAGTTCTTGAATTTCTTCAAGTTCTATCTTATTGTAATTCTGTTCCTTGTAGATATAGTCTTCCTCAAGAAAAGTTGCATTTTTGAAAACAATGACTTTATGTTCTCCAGGAAGATAGAAATAGTATCCTCTCATTTCCTTAGGATATCCCACAAAGTAACATTTCTCACTTTTAAATTCCAACTTATCAGTAAGCATCTTCTTTACATATGCATGACAGCTCCAGGCTCGTATATGTGTAAGAGCAGACTTCTTGCCATGCCATATCTCATATGACATTTTCTCTACTGACTTTGAAAGAACTCTATTCAGAATATAGATTGAGTTTTGTAAAGCATAGCCTCAAAGGTATATTGGAAGAGCTGAAAAACTCATCATGAATTCAAATTAGAAGAGCATTTCAGGTATCTTGATGATGTAGCAATTAATTTGAGACCATGCATGAACTTTTTGATACGTTAGAAAAGGTGAGATTACATATTCTAACTTGTCACAAAGTAAGAAAATATTATCTCTTGTACATCAACCCTCTCCGGAACAAGTCGATCCACTCTTATTTTTCTTTCTTCTTTTATAAGTTATAACCTTCTTTTCTTTTAATTCGCGTAGTGTAATTTTTGCTCGCTTTTTGCTCTTTTACTACGTGTAATTCATCGATTTCTTTATTGCGTTCTTGACACACTATATATAGCTATAATTCATTAAAGCTGCTTTTGTGGTTTTAATGGGTTCTCCTATTGTGTGTCCTTTTTTTATGCTTCATATTGACACTGGCTTGTTTTCAGAAATTTTAATAGTAGTTATCTTCTACTCTCTCTATCTTAATTTATGTGACTTTTTTGTTCGAGATTCAAATTATGTATAGTTTAACCAATATTTAATTAAAATATATTTTTTATATTAATATAAGAAAAATTATAATTTAGACTATTTTTTGTATTGTTTTTAAATTTATAAATTTTAATTTTTAAAATATTGAGATAATCTAATCTAATTTAATTTAAAAAATTAATCAATATTAACAATGGAGAAGTGAGAAGTGTCTCGTGAGACAGAAGGAGACAATTTAATTTAAAAAGAAAGTAACTGAAAAAGAAACTATGATGCGATGGTTATTGAAGCGATCATGTCGGCTATTGAATTTTAAACTAGCACAATATTGGCATAAGTATTAATTATTAAGTACTCAGCACGTGTTAGAATAAAGTAGCAAACCAAGAGGAAAATAATTAAAATTAATAATCCCAATTTATTAATGTATTTTTATTTGATATGCACTTTAAAAAATAAAGGAAGATTTTTGAATCTTATGGTCTAAAATAAGCCAAAGATATTTGTGTGGTTATGAGATCATCTCGTTTTGCGTAAAACATAAAATTTAAAGTTAAATTATTATCAAATAAGATGTCATTCTTTTTGAGACGTACTAAAAAGAAAAATGAGTCATTTTTTTTTAACAGGAGTAATAATTTTATAAATTATTAGGACCAATCAATAAATTGGTTACATTCAGATAATTAGGGTAAAAAAAGATGAATGAAACTTTTGGAAGAAAAAAAAAAAGGCAACGAGTGATCAGCAGATTAGTGTCAAAATGGGGAAAAAAATGAAAAAGGGAATTCTTCTAAATTATAGTTTTCGATGAGCGGCAAACGTTTTTCACTATTTTTCATTTTCTTTTCAATAAGGGTAAGATATATATATATATAGTAAAGAAAGAAATTAAGTTACAACAGAACAACTTTGATGGTACTTAAACCTATCTAGACACATGTGAAATTACAACCATGAGACTACAAATAGATTTCATTAATCCGTATACGGTCTTAAAATAAGCATTGAATATCAAGTGGAAAACTATCAAATCAATAATACTAATAATAAAATAATATTAGTTCAGTAGGATATAATCTATTTGATCTAACATTGAACCTAACATCGGACCTCCCCCGGAGATATATGATAAATTTGTTCGTTTTGCTCAAAATTTTCTTTACTTTCTAGTCACCTTTGGGAGAAAAAAATATATTTCTTATTGTCTCACAAAAGTGGACCCAAAAGTGTAAGATTTGAATTCACTTTTATGTGAGACAAAAAAAAACTAATGTCAGGTCAGTTGTGTGAGTCACATACTAAAATTTTTTGCGGAGATAGAGATCGATAGAGACCTGTGCCATTTGGAGCTTTGAGTTGTCCAAAATTATCTATTAAAAATATGTAGTATTGATTGTTGTGCTTCCTGTATAGCGTCAGCTTATTGTTCAACTTGAATATTGAAATGTTTTGCGCGAGCGCTCCCCGTAAAAGATGATGACTTTGTTCGCAAGGCTCGAACTTGATGGCATTCCTCCAATTGGAAGGAATTTATTTCTTCTATTTTGTTCCGTAAGACATTTTTGTCATCGGACTCGCAATTATAAGAATTATAGCTTATATTAAAATAACAAAAGAAATCGACTTGTTGTTCGTAATTTTGAATATATGTTGCGTGATGAAAGGAATTACATTTGGTGAAACGTGTGCAATAACTTGTTAGAGAGCTAATAGGAGCCTCTAGATAATAAAGTTTGTTGTTACCATCTTCACAAGCTTGAAGTATTATTATGTCATGTGAAACAAATTGAGATTACAAAAGATAGTTGCAACAACCAACACAAATTTTGGGCTCGTGCTCAGCACGGACAACCTTCACTAGTAACTTATAAACGACGATACATAACCAACTGATTAAAATACAAAATACACATAAATTGTATTATTATACGGTCATCAAATGGCTAATTATGGAGTATTCTCCATGATACTTTGGATGAAACCTCCAATACAATTATAAGAAGATCCACCTTCCATTGTTGTCGCTCTACTCTTCTGCTTCATCGTTTTCACTTTTATCCGGATATCATTCTCGGGGTCCAAAAGTTCCCTTAACGCTTTTTCAATCTCCTCTGATTTCACAATAATTTCTTCTCCTGTCGACTTCAGATCCTTCCTGTAATCCATCTTAATCTCGACTGCCATTCCCAAATCCTTAACCAATAGAAATGCATTCGCTTGCTGCTCCGCGTACATTGGCCAAGTAGCCATTGGCACCCCAAAATAAACGTTTTCCAAAGTCGAATTCCATCCACAGTGTGATACGAACCCTCCCACAGCTTTATGAGACAGAATTGCCAATTGAGGTGCCCATCCTATCACCTGTTGGAAAATATTAGAGATGGAAATAATAAGATGCAATGATTAGTAGTAATAAATAACAAATTAAGTTAAGATGTGAAAAATTGATTTGAGACACTATGGAAGACGTCTTTTGTTAAAGTTTCGGTAGGTGTAGGAGTTGCTGCTTTCAAGAATTAGCCCAGACCCATAAAGGATAAAGACAAAAGGCTAGATTTCACTCTTTCAATATCGAATTTCTAGTTTATAGTTTAGTACCCAGACACGGAACCCACTTGCCAACTGATCCGAATTATGAATTGGGGAAAGAAGATCGTTGTAAGGAGATAGCTCTAAGAAGGTAGTTCTTTGACCGGTTCAATGAGAACGGGGATTAGCTCTTTAAATTTTTCAAAATAGAAAGAGGTCTTCAAAGAAGGTTTTTGTCATTATCAAGATAACAAGGTGCCATCCGACTCCCAAAAGACAATGCACCATCCAACAATTTTATAATGTACAATGAAATAAAAATTTAGGAGAACTCTTACACCTTTTTGCTATTTTATTTGGAGTGGAAAAAGAAGGAAAAGGGATTGATGAAGAGAGTGAAAAGATGAAGATCCATAAGATAAAATTATGAAAAATTGGAACGTCTTAAAAAAAATTGTGCTTTTTAGCACACTAGGCTTTAAATCATTCAAAATAAAATCAACACCACCAAATACCAAATTTTATGGCGGAACAATAAGTATTCTTCCATCCTTAAATCAAATATTTCAGTTTCGAACTTTGAGAATGAAGTCGCCTTTAGTAGAAAGTACATTACCCCTAAAGTTGGAGTTCCTGACGCGAATCTAGATTAACCAGGTCCAAAGCGAGACCAGACACCATATGAAAAACGACAAGAAAAAAAAACAACCATACCTTTCCAATTGCTTGTGTTCTTTGCAAGAACCCTTCTGGCAAGACATCTTCAAGATTTTCATAGTCACTCGGGAGCCTTGCATCTTTCTCTGGTGGTTGCCTCAATGACCACAAAAACCAACACTCACTATTCTCCAAAGCATAGGCTATTTCCTTAACTTGCTCTTTTTCAAAACTTCCACCACTACCAAAACAGAGGAACACTACAGATGCAGGGAATTGGTCATCTAGCCACTTCATAATATTCTTGTCTGATGAACCTAAGTTGTCACTTTCAACATCATTAAGGTTCAACACCGGTCCGACGGGGTATACGGGTGGTATATTCTTGTCTCGTGAAAGCGAGTTGATCGCGTGGGGCTCGATTTCAACAAATGTGTTTATCATAATACCTTTGGTTTCTCGAATCCTTCGTGTAAGATCGAGAAACATGGTGGAACCTCCTTCCTTGTCTAACACTACAGAGGGCAAACATTTTGCTGGAAATGGATTGAAATATGTTGATACATAAAGTTCTGCTTCAGGGTCATTTTTGTAATTGGTAACATCTATGTTAAATTCATCCCTAAGGTTCTGTAAATGAAATTGAAGACCAAGAGTGGCTGCATTAGAGGTGTAGAAAACATAGGTTGGTAGCTCAAATTCATTGGCCACATCTATCATAGAGGTGCAGAACATGTCGATGACGATACCTGCACGTTAATTTCATCGTATGATCACTAAACTTTATCAACCATAATAATAAAGTTACACAACTATCTCTTATAACGTTAAAGTAAGTGAATTTTAGGGTAAATTTCATAGATGGTCACGTGACTATCATTTTTTCGCTAAAGTCATTTTACTATCTTTTCTAATACAAAAGTCATTAAACTTTAAATATACTAACACAAAAGTCACTAAACTGAAAAATACCAACTTTCCGGTGGATAACTCGTTTTTACTCTTCTCTCTTTTTCTTAAATGTAATAAATAGAAATTTAATTAAAAAATCGGACCCGGCCCGACCTGATTCAAAACCCAAAATCTATATGAAATCAGTAAATAACCCTTCATATTCTTCCTTTTCCCCTACTATTTTAAGGGTTATTTACTTTATACTTCTTCCCTTGACTTCTTTATATATTTACTAATACAAAAGTCACTAAACCAGAAAATATCCTTTCCTTGATTTCTTCATATACTTGTGAATAGATCCGCGCTTCGCGCAGTCATAAATACATTAGCGAATAAGTGAATATATATAAATTTAGTCGTATAGAAGAAATAAAAAAATGTGTGTGCGTGTGTTTTGTATATATCTATATAAATAAAATAAAAATTATAATCTTCTCATCAGAATTGCCTTGGTTGGTTGCTCTTTTCTCACAAATAACAATTACTACAAAAATTACTAAAGAGGAAAGGAAGCACGAAAAGAAATGGAAAAAGATATAAATGAAAAAAAAAGAGAAAAAACTCAATTATGTATCCTGTCGACAGCTAGAGAGGGTGAAAAGGAGAGAGGCGAGCTTCAACTCTGACCTCTTGAGTCTACTTGAGAAGAATTCTTGATTGCATTACATCTGAGATTACTAGATCTTCATTGGTAGGAGAAATAATAATAATAAAATGAGTCTGCAATTAAATAATTCAGTAGGAATATTTAGCGACTCCAAATATTATGGAAAAACATTAAGATAATTTTTTAGATGAATTATATGGAATAACGTGGTCAGAGTGAATTCATATAGATAACTTCAATTTATTTGGAATTGAGACACAATCGTTGTTATTATTGTTGTAAGAAAGAGTATAGCAAACCTTTTCATCATAAGGCCGAGTTTTATTCTCTATGAACCCATAACGATATTGTCTATTGTCTTTCTACCAAATTCAATTTAATAAACATAGTTGGTATTCATGCTTGTTTAGAGGAGGATGAAAGGGAAACGAACAAAGTAAAATTCTACAAATTCTGCTATGCCGGTGCGCAAAGCAAGCACGCAAGGACTGCGTAAATCTTTGGTCTGCCTATCATTGGTCATGTTGGGTTGACTCCATTAGGCAAGAGGAACCCTACTGAACCGGTTCTCAAACCTACTACTATACGAACAATCTTCTTCGGCTAAGGCTGGCAGATCCAACTATTTTTTGTTAAAAAGAGATCTCGGGTCAAGGGCTATCGACCCGACAGTGCTCCGTTGGTCCATTTAGTGGATCCTCCCCCAAAAACAAGATCATATTGAGCAGACACAAACAAACAGTCAAAAATACTCACCGATGTTAGTTCGTTTTGTACTCAGAAGATATAAATCAGTGTCAGGTTTTCACCTTGATTAATAAAATTATAGGGTGTAAAATTTCAGGCAATGGTCCTCCAGATGCAAAAGGGACCCAACTGTTCTCCCAAGAATTGTGTTGATTAGCGTTCATAAATCTACTATCCAATAGCCATAGCAATAGACTGATGTGTGCGATGGCCACCAACGAAGCCTCCGTATTCTCATTGAAATTTATAGCAATTAGTTGGCTGACTTTCCATGATCAAAACATATCTAGTTTTTTTACGTTATAGAAACATTACTCATTTACGTTAAATGTCGAGTAGTTGTAATTAAGGATTTTTTTTACAGAATTCATTTATCAGAAAATATGATCTTACATTGCTACTACGTGGGTTGAGTAGACAAAAGGTTTCTTTAGGCTTAATAACAAACGGTTACTTGGGCTTAATTACTGGTGCAATTACTGGTGTTACGTGGGGTGAGGCTTTAGTTAATTCAGTTAGTGGAGTAAATTATTTTGTGTTATAATAATAAGAGAAATGGAGAAAAAAAGGAGAAAAAAGAAAAATACAATTGTTGGTCATGGAGATGTCACATCACTTTGTTTATACCTAATTTTATATTATATATAGATTTACTAACACAAAGTCACTAAACCGGAAAATACAACTTTCCGATAGATAACTCGTTTTTTGCTCTATTTTTTCAAAATCTAATAAATAAAATTTTAATTAAAAAGCTCTGACCTGACCCGGCGACTCAAAACCCAAAACCTATATGAAATTTAGTAAATAACCATTCATATTCTTTCCTTTTTCCTAATATTTTAAGGGTGGTTTAATTTGCTTTCTACATATAGGTTTTGGGTCGAATTAGGTCGGAGCATTTTAACTTTTTTTTATCCCCCTTCCAGGAGCTCTTCCTTTTGCTCCCTTGATGACTCGAACTCGCAACCTTTGAGTTAAAAGTGGAGGACGCTTACCATCTTAGCAACCCCTCTTGTCAGAGCATTTTAACTAAATTTTTATTTATTAGATTTAAAAAAAAAAATAGAGTAAAAATGAATTATCCACCGGAAAGTTGGTATTTTTCGGTTTAGTGACTTTTGTGTTAGCATACTCAAAGCTTAGTGATTTGTGTTAGAAAGATAGTTTAGTGACTTTTGTGAAAAAAAGTGATAGCTACGTGACTATCTGAGAAATTTATCCGTGAATTTTAACTATAATCATAAAAGTCACTAGACTTTAACCACTATAATAATAACATCATTACAATAATTTTTTCTTGGTTATCATTAAAGTAGCTCAACTTTATGCATTATAACAGTAAAACACTAAATGTTGCCCACTATACCGATAAAATTACCCAACATGATCTTGCTGTTACATTGGGTATAGTTCAATTATTTTTGTAATGAATGGATAGATTATATTCATATTCAAAATATTACAGTACTACTAGTAGTAGGTATACATTCACTATCTGGGATAGTGAGGACACTTAAATTACCAAGACTTACTAAAGTTCAATTATTTTAATGTAACAAAAAATAATTTATTAACTCTTACTATTATAGTAGGTAATTTTTATTTTTTTTATAATCGAGAAATTCTTAAGGGTCTATGGCACAGGGGTCGAAACTTGGTAGATAACGGATCCACCCCTCCACACTTTTGTCTGCAGCAAACAAGGCCTACACCATAAGTTATGGGTTCGGCCCAAATTATATACGCTTTATATTAAGAGATCACTTATGTGTAAATAATCTAATCATGAACGGAAAAATTTAAAATTTTGAATTCACCTCTAACAGCAGAGTTTGAACTTGCAACGTGCGCCTAGCCCACACCTCATGAGTTATACTTTTACCACTATACTAAAACCTAGGCAAGTAAAGTTCAATAATCATACGTGAAATTAATCTGAATACCTGCTAGTTTAATATTTGATTGGGACTTGAGAATTTCAGCCACAGCATCTCTAACTACAGATTTATGACCAGGAATAAAAGAGGTGAAAATATTCACTTTGAGTAGTTGCAAAACAGATTCATCTTGAGGGAGTTGAATGAATTTCAAATTTGAGCTGAAACTGGAAACTGATGTGATATAAGAACTTAGGTTGTTGTCATTAGGTAATTGAATAATAAGGACCGTAATAGACATGTGTTTTTCTCTAGTTATGAGAAGCTTTGCCATTTCTACTGTGGATACTAAATGACCAATTCCTGGTGAAGGAATGAAAATCAACTCTATTTTCATGGTTCCTTTCTTTTTTGTTTTTTTTGGCTCAAAGAACATACACACTTGAAGTTTGATATTATTGAAGATGAAGATCTAGGAAACTTGACTTTTGTTATGCTTGATAATGACTATTCTTCACTCCAATTAGTCTCCACTTAATAGGTGTTTCAGGACTCCAAGTAACTTTTACATTAAGTGGAGTCCTGAAACACCTATTAAGTGGAGACTAATTGGAGTGAAGACAAGTGTGAGTTGCCTTGTTAATAAGAATGACAACGACCTCACCCTGAGGAGCGTGACCTATTGGTTAATGAAATGAGTGTGAATATTATATTCATATTTTAGTAGAAATAAATAAATAAAAAATATGGTTTCCACTTATCTAAATCTTAATAGATAGAGTTAAATAATTATACACAGGCTGAATCAGAATTTTTATAAAAATAATTTTAACTTTATATATGTAATATATTTTTTCTAATGAAGGAAATTCGAATGAACTCCCTTCGGGTATCCTAGTTTCGCCCACGAGTGTACTAATGAGAGAGGGAATAAGTATTTTTTTGTTGACGAAGGAACCCGCAGCCGCTACTCTCTCGAGTGAGCACAGGGTAAATCCCGGACTGACGCAATAACATGCAAACCACGAGAGGGAATAAGTACTGAAATTATTAAAGTGTGCCCAAGTTAATTTTAATATCACTATTACTATAACAAAAAAATGAAATGATGTCATGGCTTTGGTGGAAAATATTAGTATATGTATTATAAGATGAGATTAACTCTTGGTGAAAATGGAAATATCCCAGTATTGTCTTGGTGATCGAGAATGGCAATGATGTTATCGCCTTGCTGGTTTGTCTTTTATTACTTTGAAATCTCTTCATGATTTTGTGGTGTTGACCGAGTCGTTAGTGATATCTTTCCTACTCATTCTTTTATCAGTTTAATATTTATATATTTTCAATCTAATGAAATCTTACCTTTCTCTCTCCTCTGACCTAACGGGTTTGACCCCCTCTCTCCTCTCTGACCTAACAGCTACAACTACGCCAGAAACAGCTAGTACTCTAGCCTCCACCGACGCCTCTCTTTCCTCTCTACTCTCTTCTCTCCCCTCTCACCCCAACGATCTCCATCCCATCATCACTCGCCGACAGCAACCAGCCCGGCGACTAGGTAATTCACTCCGGCCGGCGGCCAGGTAACGCCGTCGGACTACTACGCCGACAAATTATTCCGGCATCTTCCCTGTTACTTCTACTTCGCTTCTCGTTTCCTCCCCTGCTTTGTCTACTACTCTATGTTTCTATGTTTTTTTTCCGTTGTCCTACTTTTTCCACTCGGACGGCGGCCAGGTTACTAGGCTGCTCCGACGCTAGTGAATATTTCGGTGAGTTAGAGCTGCAATTTCATATAATTTTCTGTTTGGAAACCCAAATCGCTGGCCGAAAACCCCAGTTTTCCGGCGACCTGCAATTAGCACTGTACCAGAGGGGATTTCCAGCAATAAGCAAGCAAGAGAGGAAGAACACAAGAAAACGCCATCAGTTTGTGAAGGAGCATCTACAGTCCAAGTTCATTCTTATTGGAATTGGTACCTCCGGTTCACTTGTTGAGCTTTGTCTATCTTTCTCGTTAGTTAATTAATTGCCTTAGTTTAAGTGCTGCATTTTGCTTTCTTTGGGTAGCTGATTTAGTTGATGCATTCTCTGCTTGTTGTATTAATTATAAGATTCATACTTTTCTTACTTTTGCAATTAGATAATAGTATAGTGTTTGTATATAGTATTTGTGACTCTAGTGGCTTTGGTAAATGATGGTAGACTAGAGTCATGTTCTCAGTCGGGGACGGGGGTGAGAGTTAGAGGGGTAAGAGAGATGCTAGGCTGAGAATAGGGTCTTGGAACATTGGGACTTTAACGGGGAAGTCCATAGAGCTAGTTAAAATTCTTAAGAAGATGAGGATTAACATAGCCTGTGTACAGGAGATCAAATGGGTAGGACCTAAGGCTAAGGATGTGGACGGGTATAAGTTATGGTTCTCGGGTAGGTCGAGGTATAGGAATGGGGTAGGCATTTCAGTAGACATCGAGCTAAGGGATCATGTGGTAGAGGTTAAAAGGGTCAATGACAGGATGATGGCGATTAAGTTGGTAGTTGGAGGGTTCACTATGAACATTATTAATGCTTACGCGCCGCAGGCGAGCTTGGACGAGGAGGAGAAGAGGCACTTTTGAGAGGATTTTGACGAGGTGGTGGGAGGTATACCACCCACTGAGAAGTTATTTGTGGGAATGGATTTCAATGGACATATCGAGTCACTTCCAGGGGGTTATGACAACGTGCATGGGGACTTTGTCTTCGGGGACAGGAATGGGGGAGACGTCTCACTTTTGGAGTTCGCTAGAGCCTTTGGGATGGTGATAGCCAATTCGAGGTTCCTGAACAAGGAGGAGCACTTGATGTTTTTCCGTAGTTCGGTGGCTAAGACTCAGATAGACTTTTTGCTCCTTAGAAAGGGTGACAACAACCTTTGTAAAGACTGCAAGGTTATCCCGAGGGAATATCTTACAATCCGACATAAGCTTTTGGTGATGGATTTGGAGATCAGGATGAAGAAGAAGATGAGGGTTGTGGATGACAAGTTAAGCATCAAATGGGGGAGTTTGACTATGGCTAGTGCAAAGGAGATGGGGGAGAGGTTGATGGCCGAGAGGGCTTGGGGGAGTAGTGGGGATGCGACCAGTATGTGGGACATGACAGCCAGTTGTATTTGAGAGGTAGCTAGAGAAGTGCTAGGGGTCTCGCAGGGTAGTTGTGGTAGGCATCGAGGGAATTGATGGTGGAATGGTGAAATTCAAGAGAAGGTGGAAGAAAAGAAAGCGGCACATGCAAAATTGGTAGAAATCCAGGATGAGGTGGAGAAGTGGACGAATAGGGAACTCTATAAGTTGGCGAGGAAGGAGACAAAGTTTGCGGTTACGACGGCTTTTAAACGCCTGTATGTGGAATTAGAGAAAAAATATGGGATACGAAGTTGTACAGACTAGCCGAGGTGAGGAGGGCCCATAACTTGGATCATGTGAGGTGCATCGAGGATGAGGATGATAAAGTACTGGTGGAGGACGCGCATATTAGGCAGAAATGGCAGTCTTACTTCCATAAACTCTTGAACGAGAAAGGAGATAGAGACATTGTGCTAGGAGATCTGGAGAAATCCGGTAGGTACCGAGATTTTGGGTATTGTAGAAGCATTAAGGTTGAGGAGGTTAAGGGTGATGTTTGCAGGATGCGCAAGGGACGTGTGACCGGGCCTGATGAGATCACAGTTGAATTTTGGAAGAGAGCGAGAATGCCCGTAGAATGGATGTGGAGCACAATGATTCTGTTGTACAAGAATAAACGTGATATCCAGAGTTGTAATAACTATAGGGATATCAAGCTGCTAAGTAACACTATGAAAGTTGCAAATGGTCATGTAGATGAGGGTGAGAAGAGGCGTGTCTAGTTTCGAGAATCGATTTGGATTCATGCCGATGAGTTCGACTACAGAAGCCATTCATCTTATTAGGAGGTTGGTGGAGCAGTATAGGGAGAGGAAGAGAGACTTACATAAGGTTTTCATCGACCTCGAGAAGGCATACGACAAAGTCCCGAGGGATGTTCTATGGAGATGTTTGGAGGTTAGAGGTGTTTATATGGCGTACACTAGGGTGATCAAGGATATGTATGATGGAGCCAATATCAGGGTACAAACAGTAGGAGGAGACTCAGATTGGAATTGAATTGTCATTACCAATAATTATGTCATGATTTTTTATCAAATTGAAATAAGATAAGAGATTATATTGCGCGGACGTCATATGAGAAGTGGCTACAGTGTCCATATACCAATTTGTGTCCGGGGGATTTAATCCAAGTGTATGCATCGCGGCCTCGATATCCATGGGTGTCGGAACTACTGCTGGGCCCGCAGCCGTGAAGGCCTGCTGACAAGGCTCAACAGTCAGTTGATTAGACTGAAACTGCTATGAATTTGGCCTCTGCTGGCTGGCCCAATTTGCTGGGTAAACTGTTGGTACTGGCTACGAATTGGGCCTCTGCTGGCTGGCCTAATTCGCTGGGTAGACTGCTAGAACTGGAAAGGGGTAACAGGGCCAGTTGGGCCACTGCCAGGCCAACTAGCCAGCGACACGGTTGGCCCACTGCCCAACCACTCCCCTAACCCAAACTGCAGTTGCCTCTGCCGGCTGCCACCCTGACCACTGCCGTGGCCGCGACCGCGACCTTTTCCGCCAGACTTCCAATTTTGACCCCGTTTTCCACCCCCGTTGTTCCAATTTGGAGTGGAATTATCTGAAGATGATAGAGAGTAGGAATTTTGTGGGAAGGCCTCCATCATGACGGAAGTTGCTCCAGTTGCGGCCTTCTTAGCGAACACTGCCTCTTCAAGGGTGAGCATAGATCGGACTTGATAAAACGGAAGAAGAAGGTTACTTTGACGAAGAAGAGTCCCAACACCATTATAGGCCTCGGATAGGCCGGCAACCATCTGAAGAACAAGACGATCATTCGTGACGGGTGCACCAACGTTCTTGAGTTGATCCACCAATTCCTTTAGCCTTTTACAATAAGCTGAGACATTTGGAAAATCATCCATAATGACATGGGAGAATTCATGCTCAAGAGTGACGACACGAGAATTTTTGTTATCTTGGAATATATCACGCACCCTATTTCAAGTATCTATCGCCGTGGCGTCGGGTTCAATAATAGTCTGCAAAAAAGTCCGTAGAGATAGTGGAATATATCCACTGGAGTATGGTAGCATCAAGAATCATCCATAACACAGGGTCATCATTGGCGGTAGGCACCTTCTCCTTGCCTATATCCGCGGGGATGATGTAGTGAAGGACTTGATGCGAGCATGCGTGAACTTTAAATAATTCTGCCCACATCGCGTATTTGATGTTTTTCATCTCAAGAACGATAGGGATGTGGTTCTTGATGTTGGAGACGGTAAGGGCAGGATGAAACTCATTCTTTGAGGTAGACATAATGAAAGAACAAGAGGAGAATTAGAGATTAGGAAGAGAAAAGTGTCGGAATCGCGGATTCCGAGGGAAAATTTTGCCCTAGACTTCTGATACCATGAAAAAAATAATCTCTTGATTATTTTCATTAATAAAGAGGTCTATATATACAATATACAATCTCTAAATACGGAAAATCCTATCCCTACTATAATACTAATATCCTATTTAAACTTGTACAATAATTCTACAAAATATGGTAAGTAACCTAAATATACATAAGTTGTCCGTGAGATACACAATTTTGGTTTCTATCAGAAGGATATCCTTAAAACTCAATAAGTTTCTTCGGGACTTAGGAGAGAATGTGGCATCGTTTATAATGAGTTTTATTCCCTTGGACAAAATTATAGTGGCTCTTGCAGAGCCTTCAATCAAATTAGTACTACAAAAAATGGTATTAACATTTGCCTTACCCATTAGTAGATGAGAAAGATATTTCTTGTTTTTGAATATCTTGTGTGTAGTAGCATAATCAATCAAACAAATGTCTTGTCGTAATTGAATTTTAACCCAAACTTGCTTTGAGAGTTATCTATATCTTCAAGTGGAACGACATATACAAATTAAAATAAATACTCTATCAAATATTAGTACTTCCAATAAAAATAAATAAAATCAATAATGTTGCACACACAAATAAAGCTTTATACCAATACAACGTTTCAGTATAATAATCCAAACCAATAATCATATAGGATATTTACTTAACTTATATGGTCAATATACTAATTTAATACTTCCTTCGTCCCATATTAATTGACCACATTACTAAAAGTATTCGTCCCAAATTACTTGGCCACTTTCTAAAAATAAGATAGAATTAATCAAGTTTTTTCTATTTTGTTCTTAATATTAATTATTTTTTAAAGTAACCAATAATGATTAAATTATAATTAATTGGAGAGAGTTAAAAGTAGTATAGTAAAATATCCTTCTTATTTATGATTTATTAAGGACGTATAAAAGGAAAATTGTCCAACTAATAGAAGACCGAAGGAGTAACATATTTTCTAGGTCAATCAAAAATTTCTTTGTTGTTTACTTTAATTAAACAAAACACCTGGGACAGTGGACTGTTCAAGTAAGAACCGAATGAATGACGGAACAATAAATATTAAAATAAATTTGGTGTTGACTTCTAATCCATCTCAACAATTTTTTTTCTCTTTGATGTCTCCTGAAGCCATTCAAATATGGTCTCTATAATTTGTTGTATGAAACTTTAATTATCTTCACTAAACATTATTTTTTCTTGCCAAATAAAACTAACAGTAACACATGTGATTTCTTTGATTAATTGCCACGGCATTTATTCGCCATAAGAATATTAACCTCGAACATAGCTAGTACAAATACAAAATACATAAAAAGAGGTTACACATAATAATTCAAATGGACTTTTGGTCAAAACGAAATAGCATCACAGTACAATTTACACCACTAGATTTGGTAAGCAATTTCCATCTTTCAATTTATTTGTAATAGTATCTCTTTCCATTAATAAAAATCTGGAACCATTTACTTTTCAAATTGATATACTCCATCTAATGTTCATGTGGTAGTTTGATGTTCCAGAAAACGTAAGAATCTTTATTCTTTTGTTTAGCAAACTACCACGAATATTAAAATATTATTTAATCAAAGACGGAACCAAAATAAATTTTTATTAATACTAACTATAGCTATATGACTAGATCTAGGCTAATTAATACTAAGGTTGTCGAGTGGGACAGGTTGGCCCGATCCCGCCCCGCCTCGATACCCGCCCCGCCCCGATCCCCCAAAATAAAAAAAAATAAAAATTTGTCGGGGTCGGGGTTCGAACTCGAGACGGGGCCTGGGTTCGTCCCGCCCGTCCCGACCCATCCCTCTCCCTATTTGCAAAAATAACCGTTGCAACAACGGTCAAATTTCGATTTTGGCAGTTGTGCAACGGCTATAACTGTCATTTTTGCCCCCCCCCCCTATAAAACTCCCTACCCCCTTAATATTTATTTTTAACCCCTAAGTTAATGTATTTATAATTAACCCTATTTCTCAACTATAAATAACTCATTTTTCTCACAAATCTTCCTACCATCTCTCTAATCTCTCAATTTATCTTTCTACAATTCTATAAATCTTCCTACTATTAAATATTATATCAAAGTTAACAAATTGGGACTAAAGTTGGCAACTAGCTTGAGGATCATCCATCGAGCAAAGTTTCAATTTTCAACCTCGATTACACGTCGACGTTACGTTGGCGTTTGATACCTTCGTTCCTTCTTTAAATTATTATTGTTACTTAATATTAATTATCACACTTAATTTCATTTACTTTAATTATTTATTTGCATAATTATAATGGAATGATTGAAATGTATGATTAGGGCTAAGGGTAAGGGTGCTTCTTGTTGTAGGGGTAACAAGGGTAAGGGTACTTCTTCTAGTAATCATATTCCTAGTCCCGATGATTTGATTGATTTCAGTCATATTGATGAAACTGTTTTTTTAATGATATACCATTAGATGATGAAGTAGTTGAACCATACTTTAATTTAGACGAACCACTAGATGACACACCCTGTCGCGCCCGTTTTTCGACCTTGCTCGGGTCAAAGCGGAGCACGGACGTATGGGGTGATTCCTGGGTAAAAAGGGTTGAGGAGTCGCCACCTAATTATTTTTACGGTGAATTAGGACACCTAAATATTTAAACTAAGTGCTGCAGTGTAAACTCCAATTTTAAGGTCTGCGAAACTAGTGAGATCCTAGGTAAGGGTTCTTTATTATCCTAAAGGGAAGGGGTTAGGCATCCTTTAAGATCCGCTAACTTGCGGTTATCCGGTAAAACTCAGATTAATTATTGCTAGAAAAATACATGTTTTACAAGTATATAAAAAAAGATGTTTTGCAAATATGATGCATTTTATATAAGTAAATATGATGCATTTTATACAAATACGTATTCGGATGACATAAAAGAAAGATACATGTAAAGTTTTTAGAAAAAAACATGCATTTGTGACAATAAATTCTTTATAATGCCAAAGAAGCGAATCTTTCAAAAATCAACAAGTTGCAAAAATAATAATAAAAAGATAAGCTTATTTTGTACAATTTAATTGAAGCAAATAAAGATGACAAGAGTTGTTTTAAAATTTTGAATAAGCGTGACGAGCCTAAAATAAATAAACTAGCGAAGGATTTCTAAGTTTGCGAGCCTACAAATAAATAAGCTAGCGACGGGTTTCAAATCTTAAACTAACCTATGAATAAATCCTAAGTTTGCCTATTCTAAGCATTTCAATAATTACATAAGTGCGATAAATAATATTACAATACAAAGCGAAATAAAAGCTGAATTAAAGAAAGAAATAAATAAACTCAGGGAATATTTGTCGTTATTTACTTTAATCACATAATTTGTTAAGAACAAGCGGTTAGAAACATTTAAACACAAATAACTTCATATCCGTATTCAAAACAGTGAATGTTTTGATCGCGGAGGGCTCAGACTTAAATTTTGAAAAGAACATTCCAATCACGTCGTGGCTGCAAACATATGACTAATATAGTTTATTTTTGATTGCCTCGCCTACTAAACGTGTTGGTCTCTCGGGTGGAATAAAAAGATCACTATAATCACGTCGTGGCTGCGAATATATATAACTTGTTGGTTATTTTAGCCACCTCGCCTACTAAACATGTTGATCTCGGATAAAAGGTTTAAGTCTTCATCCTTGCCCAGAAGTTATATTTCCGTCTTTGCAACTGTGTAGGCCTCAAAATCGACGGATATTTTTCATCGGCCAGTGTAGTATCGTGTTCAAATCAGTAAAATAAAATTGGAAGCGATGGCGGCGGTAGTAAGCGAAAAGCGGCGATGCGGTAGCGATAGCGATGCGATGGCGATGGCGGTAGCGATGGCGATAGCGATGCGATGCGATGGCGATGGCGGTAACGATGGCGGTAAGTGGCGATAGGCGATGGCGATGGCGATGGCGATGCGATGGCGATGGCGATGGCGGTAACGATGGCGGTAAGTGGCGATGGCGATGGCGATGGCGATGGCGATGGCGATAGCGATAACGATGGCGATGGCGATGGCGGTAACGATGGCGATAAGTAGCGATGGCGATGGCGATGGCGACGGTTTCCGAAAATGGCGGTGTCTAGTTTTAAAGCGATGCAAAGCGATGAAACGGTAATTTTAATCTTTGAAGCAGAGCGAAATAAGCGATGTTGGAGAAATGCGGTGTCTAGTTTAAAAGCGATAAAAAATGATAAAGCAAGAAACCGTAATCTGCAGCGGGAGTAAATCAAACAGAAAAAGCAATACCGAACAGACGCGATATTTATTCAAAGCGATAAAAAGCGATAATATGAAACCAGAAGCGTCTCGAAGATGGGCGCAATATTGGTTTGGATCAATAAGACAACAAAGGGAATGCGGTATTAATTCAATCAATAACATAATAATAGTGCCAAGGAAGCAGGCGGTAGTGATTTAAAATACCCGACCCGAGTTCAAATGCGGAAATATTCAAATCGGTCGCCTGACTGGTCGATGATTCAAACCCAAATCGATTTGACCAATTTCGGATAACCAAGAACAAGAATATGAAATGCAAGGATTACGAAAAATATTACCCAAGCCGGTCGACCCGACCGTCGATGTTGCGACCGGATCGGTGTTTCAACCGGATCGATTTCAACACCAAATTCAGATAACCAATAACAAGAATATGAAATGCAAGAGTTACGAAAATAATGATCAAATCGGTCGACCAGGCGGTCGATGTTCGACCGGATCAATGATCCAAACTTGAAATCGATTTGACACCAATTTGAGATAACCAAGAACAAGAATATGAAATGCAAGAATTGCGAGAATGTTGCCCAAACCGGGTCGACGGGCGGTCGATGTTTGACCGAATTGGAGTTTCAACCAGAATCAAACAATTTTGTCAATTTCGGATAACCAAAGATAACAACAAAGACAATGTAGGAAAATTGGAAAAATCTAAACCAGGTCGACGGGCAGTCGATGTTCCGACCCGAATTGTATGTTCAACCGAAGTCAAATAATTTCCTCAATTTGGATAACCAATGATAACAAGCAATGATGTAAGAAAATTGGAAAAATCTAAGCCAATTCGACCGGGCAGTCGATGTTCCGACCGAAATCGGTGATCAAAACAAATCTTACACCAAATTCAGATAACCAACATACATAAACATGAAAATGCAAGAATTACGAAAATGTTACGGCAAGTCGACGAGTCGGTCGACCCGACCAAATCGATGAAAAATCAGAGAAATCAAAGGGGATGACAAACCTTTTCGGACTTGATTCTTGGAACAACAACGAAGCCAAATACTCTCAACTCAAGAACACAACAAAATAACAATGTATATATTGAATAAACTTCCGAAAATCCTTTTTTTTTTCTCTCTCAGAAAAATCCTCCCTAATGAAGAACAAATCATGGGGTATTTATAGGTGGATTCCCCCCCAAGAATCGAGTTTGAATTTTGAATTAAAGGCAAAAAATCTGAATTTGGAAGCGGATTTTAGGGGTATGAGTTGGACGAAGTGATGGGAGGGGTGTGGGGGTGTCAGGGTTGGTGGCAGGGAGTGGGTGGTGGCAGGGGGCGAGGTGACCGGTCGGGCATGGGGGTATGGGGCGTGGCGGCTTGAGGTTGAAGGAGGGTAGGGTTTTGAAGTTTTGGTTTTCGTTTTTTTGTTTGGGGGACGATTTGGGGAAATAAAGGGGTTGAAATTTGGTGGAGTTCTGGTCGGGTGAGGCCGGTTCGGGTGTGGTAGAGGATTAAAAGGGTAAGGGATTTGGGCTTGAATTTGGACCGGTTCTGGGTTTGGGGAATTAAAAGGGTTGGGCGATGGGTTTAATTTAATTGGGGAGTGGGCTTGTGGTGTTGGGTTTAAGAAAAAGGGGAGTTGGGCTTCGATTTTGGGATTTTTGTTTTGTGGGTTGTGGGAATTTAATTTGGGGGATTGGGCTTTGGACGAAAAAATGGGTTTTAATTTAGGTTGGGTAGAAATTGTATTGGGTTAGGAATTGAAAAATATAAAAGGGGTTTAATATTAAAATATATTATATATATATATATATATTTTGTAAAAGATGTGAATTATTTAAAATAAAATAACGACGTGATAATAATAAAAAATATAATATTTGCGAAATGCTTAATGCTTAATAAAAAGGGAAATGCAATGCAATTTTGCGAGAATAAAATAATATAAAATTTCGGATAACTTATGATTTTTTTATAAAAATGCAAACGATATAAAATATGCGAATAATAATAATAATATGAAGATACACACATATATGCCTATATTTTAAAATTATTTTAAAAGTGTCAAAAATATTAAAGATTACGAATAAAATCATAAAAGATGGGACAAAATTGGGTGTCAACAGATGCCCCTCTTTGGACGGAGACGATGAAAGAGTTTTCGGCCAAAGAAAGTTGACTGAGTAGCCAATTTTGCCCTGATCCTCGGGACTGCATGGTAAGAAATAGAATCCCGAGGGGTATAGAAGTTGCAAAAAAAAAAAAAAAGATGGTGCACATTCAAGAAACAATGCCCCAGTGTCGACTTAGGATGACACTGGTCGCAGACGCGAGAAGTTAATGGGAAAGAGCGGATCGACGTTCGAAGTAGGTCGTTTGACCAAATTGCCTTTGTTCGCTGTGAGATATAGTTCCATGTTATGCTGAGAGCTCCCGCCGATTCGAATTCCTGTGGACCAGAGCTAAGATAAAAGTTAGTGTATAACAGTTGCATAAGATATGTATGTGAGAATATGACTTTGTAAGTTGAAATGATGTCGTTGCTTAACGTTGTGCAGATGATGGCATTGGCGGGCGCCTGTTTACACTTTAAAATAAAGTACCCGCATTAGAAGGTGGGCGCCTGTTTTTTTTTTTTTTTTTTTTTTTTTTTTTTTAAAATAAAATACCCGCATTAGGAGGTGGGCGCCTGGTTTAAAATAAAATACCCGCATTATGAGGTGGGCGCCTGACTGAAATTTAAATACCCGCATTAGGAGGTGGGCGCTGGTGAAATTTAAATACCCGTTAGGAGGTGGGCGCTGGTGAAATTTAAATACCGCGTGGGAGGTGGGCGCTGTTGAAAATTTAAATACCCGCGTTAGGAGGTGGGCGCTGTTGAAATTTAAATACCGCGTTAGAAGGTGGGCGCTGATTTAAAACATACCGCGTTAGAAGGTGGGCGCTGATTTAAAACATACCCGCGTTAGAAGGTGGGCGCTGATTTAAAACATACCCGCGTTAGAAGGTGGGCGGTGAAATTTAAATACCCGCATTAGAAGGTGGGCGCTGTTGAAATTTAAATACCGCGATGGGAGGTGGGCACTGGTGAAATTTAAATACCGCGTTAGAAGGTGGGCGCTGATTTAAATTTAAATACCCGCGTTAGAAGGTGGGCGCTGATGAAATTTAAATACCGCGTTAGAAGGTGGGCGCTGATGAAATTTAAATACCCGCGTTAGAAGGTGGGCGCTGATTTAAAACATACCCGCGTTAGAAGGTGGGCGCTGATTTAAAACATACCGCGTTAGAAGGTGGGCGCTGATTTAAAACATACCCGCGTTAGAAGGTGGGCGCTGAACAAAACATACCCGCGTTAGAAGGTGGGCGCTGATTTAAAACATACCCGCGTTAGAAGGTGGGCGCTGATGAAATTTAAATACCCGCGTTAGGAGGTGGGCGCTGTTGAAATTTAAATACCGCGTTAGAAGGTGGGCGCTGATTTAAAACATACCCGCATTAGAAGGTGGGCGCTGATTTAAAACATACCCGCGTTAGAAGGTGGGCGCTGATTCAAAAGTAGTGTAAAGTGGGGCCTTATTGCCATGCCATGATAGTTAATGTGGGGACATAAGCGATGCAAAAGTTGAGTAGATGAGAATCACGACCTGTAAGTCGAAATACCGTTCTTTCAGTGGACACAACACGGTTGGGAACATGTAGTTTAGCATGGCGTCTTTGTACAATCTCCAAACAGAAAGTGATTCTTGTAGTGAGTTGCGATCACGGAGGCCCTTGCGAATCTGCTCATAAATGTTGCGACTTCCTGCTTTGTTTCGACTGAAGAACACGTACTCAAATAAATTTATGAGTTTTGGGGGAGTTGATTCGCGTTGACTTTGTAGCTTCGGTCTTGGTATTTGCATGTCACGCTAATTCGGACTGTAGCCCTCTCTGGTTCCGTATTGGATAGCCATTCACGAAAACATTTGTTGAAAACAATTTGTTTGTAACAAGTATGCATATCGATAAAAATTACGTTGAACTTTTAATGAAAATGTTTGTTGAAAATAATTTGCTTGTAAGAAAGTATGCATATGTACAAATGTCTGTCGAGCAGTGACACGCAGTGAAACAAAACAAACGTCTTATCCAACATTCTTCTGGCTGAAGACTTAGTTTGCCGATGGTTTTCCATGTTTATCGGCGTCGAGGCGATGATCCCTTAAAATGCCCGATTGTCGATATATGAGAATGACGATCTTTTGAATGGACAACCGAGTCTTGTGTAGATTTCTTGCAGCCTACTATCGGGGTGATCGGATGGGTGCATTTTGCCTTTGTGAGATGAAGGAGAAAATATTTCCTAATGGTGGGACCGAAGCCGATTTAGGCGCCTCGTATCCCAGGGAGGAATCAGGTCATGGCGTAGTTCATTACAAGCAAAAGGGGATTGTAAGGATTTTCTAAAATGGGACCGGCCGATGTGGCGCCACGTATCCGCCGAGGGAATCAGGTCATAACGTAGTTCATGTTACAAAGAAATGTGTTTCGGGGAAATTTGCCATCTCGAAAGCGGAACCCGACATGGGTTCTTTGCGTATCCCTTTGGGGCGCAATTTTTACAACACAAGAAATGCATTACACAAAAAATCCTAAATGTAGTATCTTTTCACTTTGCATCTGCGTTGATAGCTTTCGCCATACTTCACCGTCCATTTCATTTAGGATTAACGCTCCTCCAGTCAACACCCGGTGAACCATATAAGGCCCTTGCGATTAGGTGCGAATTTTCCTTTAGCTTCATTTTGGTGAGGAATATTCGTTTAGCACCAATTGCCCGCTCGAAAGTCCTTGGTTTTACTTTCTGTTGAAAGCTTTGGCCATTCTGTTTTGATAAAGTTGTCCGTGGCGCATCGCGTTCAATCGCTTTTCATCAATCAAAGATCAATTGTTCGTATCGATTCTGTATCCATTTCGCCGTTCATTTCGGCTTCTTGGATAATTCTTAAAGATGGTATTTCCACTTCCGGGTAACACGACTTCGTTCCATAGACCAATAGATACGGCGTTGCCCCAGTAGAAGTCCTGACTGTAGTGCGATATCCCAAAAGTGCAAAAGGCAGATGCTCATGCCAGTGCTTGTAATTATCAATCATCTTTCGTAGTATTCTTTTGTTGTTTTTGTTGGTCGCCCCATTGCTCCGTTCATTTGAGGTCGGTACGGAGTGGAATTGCGGTGAGTGATCTTAAACTTCTCGCATATCTCATTCATCAGATTACTGTTGAGATTAGCCCCATTGTCTGTTATAATCGACTCAGGGATTCCAAATCGACAAATGATGTTATTGCGGACAAAATCAACTACCACTTTCTTTGTTACTGACTTGTGGGACGATGCTTCTACCCACTTTGTGAAATAGTCAATTGCCACTAGAATAAATCTGTGTCCATTTGATGCGGCAGGTTCAATAGGGCCAATGACATCCATGCCCCAAGCTGCGAATGGCCAAGGAGAGCTCGTCACATTGAGTTCGTTGGGGGGTACCTTGATTAGATCACCATGAATCTGACATCGATGGCATCTTTGCACGAAGTGGATGCAATCTGTTTCCATGGTCATCCAAAAGTATCCTGCTCTTAGAATCTTCTTTGCCAAAGTGAAGCCATTCATATGAGGCCCGCACGTGCCTCCGTGTATCTCTTCAACTAAACTGCTTGCCTCTCGAGCATCAACACATCTTAACAAACCGAGATCCGGAGTCCTCCGATAAAGGATTTCTCCGTTTAGGAAGAAATGGTTTGCTAACCTCCTAAGTGTCCTTTTTTGTATCTTTGGTTATGCCTTACGGATATTCACCTATATTGAGATATCTCTTAATGTCGTGGTACCAAGGCTTTCCATCCAACTCTCCATCTATGTTGAAACAATATGCCGGTGATCCGATAAGCTCACCTTGATAGGATCAATGTAGTTCTTATCACGGATGTTGAATCATGGAGACGGTGTTGCCGAGCATCAATGAACTTCGTTTTGAGTTCGTGGGATATGCTTGAATTCTATCTTGCTGAATTTTTGCATAATTCCTTCACGCAATGCGGTAAGGAAGTATCTTCCCGTTCTTGGTCGCCCATTCGCCTTGTACGATGAATCAATAAGTCTCAGATCACCTATAACCAGACGGTTCTTGAATGTTCATATCAGCGGCCATTCTAAGTCCGAGTACACAAGCTTCATATTCCGCCATATTGTTGGTGCATGGAAATCGGAGTTTTGCGAAATTGGGTAGTGTTGACTGATTACGAAATCAAGCTGCTCCAATACCAACCCCTTTGAAGTTTGCGGCTCAGTCGAAGAACATTCTCCAACCGGGTATTCTTACGAGATGTCTTCTCCAACAAGCAGTACCTCACCGTCAGGAAAATAAGTCAGGAGAGGCATGTATTCTTCATCCACGGGATTTTCAGCAAGATGGTCGGCTAGTGCTTGTCCTTTGATAGCCTTTTGGGTGACATATATGATATCGAACTCACTTAGCAAGATTTGCCACTTTGCTAGCTTTCCAGTGGGCATGGGCTTCTGAAAGATGTATTTGAGCGGGTCCATCCTTGAGATGAGATAAGTGGTATATGCAGGCAGATAATGTCTAAACTTTTGTGCAAGCCACGGTAAGGCACAACAAGTGCGTTCCAAAGAAAGTATACCGAGCTTCATACGGTGTGAACTTCTTGCTTAAGTAGTATATGGCACGCTCCTTCTTTCTGCTTTCGTCATGTTGTCCGAGCACGCACTCCAAATGCATTTTCTAACATGCAGATATAATAAAGAACGGCCTTCCGGTTACGGAGGCACCAAAGCAGTGGGTTAGACAAGTATGCTTTGATTCTATCGAAAGCTTCTTTGGCAATCCGATGTCCACTTGGTAGCGGCGTCTTTTGATGAGCTTGAATATTGGCTCACATATCACTGTTGATTGTGCTATGAACTCGCTGATGTAGTTGAGGCGACCAAGGAAACTCATTACGTCCTTTCGACTTTTGGAGGAGGCAAGTCTTGAATAGCTTTTACCTTTGAGGGTCCAATTCAATACCCCTTCTACTTACAATGAAACCCAATGACTTCCCGAGGACACCAAATCGCACTGCGGGATTTAACCAGGTTATACCGCCTCAGTCGGTCAAAAAACTTCTCTAAATCTGTCAAGTGATCTGAAGTCCTTCGCGACTTAATAATAACGTCATCTACGTAGACCTCTATTTCTTTGTGGATCATATCATGAAAAATGGTAGTCATGGCCCTCATGTATGTGGCACTGCATTCTTGAGTCCGAACGGCATTACTCGATAACAGATACCCCCAAGGTGTAGTGAATCTTTGTCTTCTCTGCATCTTCCTCATCCATCAAGATTTGGTGGTAACCACCAAAGCAATCAACAAATGATTGTAACTCATGCTTTGCACGGTTGTCAATGAGTATGTGAATATTTGGAAGAGGAAGTCATCCTTCGGGCCGGCCTTGTTGAGATCCCGATAATCCACGCACACTCGTATCTTTCCATCTTTCTTTGGCACAGTACAATGTTGGCCAACCAAGTCGGGTATCTTGTGACCGAATGACCTTTGCGTCGAATTGCTTGGACACCTCTTCCTTGACCCTTAAACTTAAATCAGGCTTGATTTTCCTTGGTTTTGTTTCACCGGAGGGTAAGATGGATCGATAGGCAATCTATGCGAAACAATATCCGTGCTCAATCCTGGCATCTCGTCATAAGACCAAGCAAATACGTCGATATATTGCCTCAAAAGATCCGTCAGTTCTTTCCTTTGTGGGGCGTTCGGATGGACGCCGATTCTTGTTTCTCTCACATTTTCTGCATCCCCAAATTTATTGCCTCGGTTTCTTCTAAATTTGGCTTTGGTTTATTCTCAAAATGTTCCAATTCCTCTGTCAATTCTTACGGTTGCGAGTCTTCCTCATACTCTTGAAGTCCTGTTCATCGTTTGGATTTTGTTTGTTTGTTTCATTACATGTCACATTCACATTATCGATGATTTATTAGTTTGCATCTTTGAAAGAGAAAAGAAAATTAGTAAACAAAACAAATTTTTAAATAGCAAAAGAAATGTGGATTTGTCATTTAAGCTTTCAAAAGATGGAGGCAAAACACATTAATGCATAGATGCGATTCAAGCCTCAATTAGAATCGCATTGTTTCAAAAAGTACTAAGGTAATTTCTACCAAGCTTCAGGAGAAAGCAGTAGGGCACAGTCCAATTTTTCAAAATATCTCCATGTTCTGCATCCCAAATAGTTGGGCCTTCATCAAAATCATCCGAATTACATGGCATTCCATTTCTTCTTACGCAATAAAAGGCTTTTGAGTCCTTCTGCGAGGTCGTCTGCATCATCTTCATTCGACTCTGGCGGCATATGCTTTGACAAATGACTGATTCAAGGGTGGGACAGGCTTTGGCAAGGGAGTGTCCCTTTTCTTTGGAGGTTGGTGATAAGACTTCTTTAGAAGTGGGTTTATATCCGAGACCGAAAGTATCCTTCTTCTTGAGAGCAAGTGAGCAGGCTCCACCATACCTTCTAAATTCAATCAGAGGCCTCGCAGGGCTTAAAGCCATTCTTCAACATTTCTGGGCCACCATTGTGAGGACCGGGTAACTTCAATATTTCAGCTTTGGAGGCACATGCAATTTCTCGACATGGAAGACAGACCCATCCAGCGTATTCACGCTTTCAACAAATAGGATCCGCCGCCGGGACATATTGAATTGCTCCTTCTCCGTGTACCACGACCTCGTGATGATCCCAAACGAACTTCAAACTCGATGTAGGGTAGAAGGAAGCGCACTGACCACATGGATCAAGGTCTTCCCATTAGTAGGTTATAGCCGGTAGATATGTCTAACACTTGGAATTCCACGACGAACTCCACGGGCCCCACTTGTAATGTCAAATCCATTTCTCCCATAACGCTCCTTTGGGCTCCATCAAAACCTTTAACTCTCGGATGACTTTCGCGAATCTTTCCAATGCTAATTCCCGAGGCTCGGAGGGTCAGCGGGACAAATATTGTGGTGAGCCTCCATCAATCAATACCTTAGAAATGAATTTGTTCATGCACTTTCTTGTTATGTTCAAAGCTTTGTTGTGGCACAAACCCTCAGGTGGCAATTCTTTATCATGGAAAGAGACTTTATGGGCCTCCAAGATCTGTCCGACCAAGGCGAGAGTTTCTACTTTGTGGTCTCTCTTACATAAGCTTCTTTGAGTACTTCCAATAAAGCGCGTCCATGGTGGGAGAATTCATCAACAATGATAGCAAAGAAATCTGAGCGGTGTTTTCTTTAATTGCTCTACAACGGAATACTCCTTGGTTGGCATCTTCCTCCGAACTCTTCTACTTCGCCTCATACAACCTTTTTTGGATTGTCTGCAGGGCCATACCTTCGTCCGGATCTTGTCATACCACCCACGACACCTTCTACAATTTGCTTCTCCTTCCCCCTGCTCATTTCCCCAATCGAATAGCTCCAAGGGGCAGTTTTGGTATCGACATACGACGTCACTATCCGCGATTTCGAGGAAGTACTTCCACTTCAAGCGGTGCTCTTACGAATCGTAATTATAGGGGTGATCAAAGCCGATGATTCAATCCTTTCCTCTGTTCGGATCGGCACAATGGTCCCTTCCAAACTTTTTTCTTCATCAATGGTAATCATGTTTATATTGGCATTGTCATGATTTGGCAAAGGGTTGTTATTTACATTAGGGGGAGGTCCTTTCAGTTGGATAATTCCCTCTTTGATCAAAGCCTCGATCTTGTCTTTTAGTGAAACAAATTCCAGTGTCATGTCCCGCGATCCTGAGTGGTACGCACAATGCTTAGTTTCATCATACGACCTGGGAATTGGATTGGGGATATGCCCTGGGATGGGTTGGAGTATTCTGCGGTCCTCAATCTTCGTATAGTTGGGCTAGAGGTTCGGCTAAAGGTGTATATGTCTTGAATGGCCTTCTTTCAAATTTGCCCGAGTGCAGGAGTATTTGGTGGATGGTTTCTTCTTGAGGCGGATGTGTGGGTTGATACTGTGGGGAATTTCTATAGGTAGGTGCTCGTGGTGGGCTATATATTGGTTGGGTATGATAGGCGGGGTAGGGAGTAGGCGAGTGTTGATAATAAAGTGAGGGCTTTGTGTGCTTTGGCTATAGTAGGAGGGCGATGATTTTGGGTGCTTTGATTATAGTAGGGAGGTTGGGATGGCCGGGCTTTGGTAGGTTGGCATTTGGTTGGACCTATGTTCCTGGACCGCCATGACAGGACGCTCCATCCCTCCTCTTCTTGATTGCTCCCAGAATGAGTCCGATTGAATGGCCTTACTAAATGCTTTGCAATCTTTGCTAAGTTCGTGATTCTCCCTGTTTTGATACCTTCTTCTATGAAATCTCCCATTACGACCACTTGAGAAATTCCGCCCAATAGCGGTTATCATTTTCGTAATAAGTTGCATCCTTCATAGATTGCACAAAGAGCGTGGTCATTTCACTTTCCGCCATTGAAATTTGAACTTTTCTTTGCTTCCGCCCTCCATCTCATGGCATATTCTCTGAAAGTCTCTGTAGATTTTTCTCCAGTTTCATTAAATAAAATCTATCCAAGGCGTGTCGGTGTTAAACCTGAACACGTCCACAAAATCTGTGCCATTGTGCCCCGATTATGCCATTTTAGCGGGTCCTGGCTCGTGTACCGATCGGCGCTTCTCTGTTAAACTTCTTATGAACAACTTCATTATTATGGCCTGGTCCTTACCCACTCCAACCAGCTTGTCACAATATGATCTCAAATGAGCGAGGATTTCCCTTTCCATCGAATAAATCAAATTTTGGCACCTTATACCCGATAGGCAAGCGAACGTCGGGATGCATGCAGAGATCTTCATACTCGAGTCCTTCATGCCCCTTGCTTTGGTTTGAATGTTTTTAAATGCTTCTTTTAGGCTATGAATTTCCCTTGCCATACTTTCATCATTTCTAATCCTTGCTTGCCTTTCCATCTCTTCATATTGGTCTATCTCACGATGATGTATGTTTGGTATGGTAGAAGTGGAAGGTTGGGCTTCATTTGCATATACCGGTGGCACATCTTGCTTGTTAGTGATGTGTGCCATTGGTATTTGTTGGGTTACTGGTAATTTAGTGTGGGAGGGATATTTTGGACAAGTGGGGTAGTTTGGGTAAGTGGAGTGGATGTATATATGGAGTTGTGAAGGATCTTTGGGTCATTTTGTAGCGGGTTTTGTTGTGGGTGGCTGCGGGTTGATAGGATGTGGATTAGTACGTTGTGGTGGCGATTTGAGGATTGGTTACGCTTGGTAAGGGATTTGGGGAAGGTTACGGGGAATGATGGTTCGTGAGATGGAAAGGTGTGTGGAGCGATTGCGCTCGTCTCTTGTTCAGCGATGGAGTGTTGATCTTGATGGAAAGATTGGTAAGATTCGAGTCGTTCGATCTCGGTTTGCATAGTTGCCATTTGCGCGATAGTTAGGCGAGATATTCATCCGGACTAAGTATTTCTCCTTCAGATGTCTCTGGTTCACCTCCGGAAGAAGCGACAAGTCCCAAACCGGTTTGTTCTACGCCTGAATCGATCATTTTGTCGGATGATTGTGCCTTGGATCTCGTGAAGTAATGGTGTTCCGCCAGTTTCAATCAACGCGAATCAACTTTTGGAAAATAAAGCAGGCAAAATAAACCTTCTCTAAAAAATGAAACAAACCAAGATAGTATGAGACGAAGAATTATTGCTTTGAATACCATGTATAGAGTGGACAACAGTAAACAAGTAGCAGCCAAATTGTATGAAAATTAAATGGGCGCCCTAATGTGCATGGGGCCTCCTTTCTGCCGGAGGTGAGCTTAAACGCAAAAATATGCAAGATACTGATAAATTGATCCAAGCCAAAGATTGTGATGCCTTTTGTCGGAAATAAAGGTTGACTTTCTTTGAAATAATAATGCGTACAATAATAAAGGCGATAACATAAGATATTTATGCTCGGGTTCTAAATCTTGCTTTTGATCAGAGATGAAGGCGGGACCCTAACATTCTTTGGGTCCGACTCCTGCGTCCTCTAGATATTGCACTATATTTTGCATTTGCGCCACATCTCGGGTAACGACTGTGTCTCTGAGCCGGAAATTCCTTATCCAAATTGTCGTGCGATATCTTCAAAACCTTGCTCGCCATCGGGACTATAGTGCGTACTCATCGCAATCCTCTCGTAGCCACGCTTGATATTCGGGGTACCTCTGCTGACTACCTCCAATGTCTATTGTGTCAATATTGTTCCATTCATCGAAGACTTGCCTAGCTCGGGGACAATGAAATTCGCCCGAATGGAATTTCAGAAATCCTCATATTTGCGAGGGGAATTATCTGCTCTTGTCCCATTGTCGAGATGCGGAGTGGAGCGTAAGGTTGGAGGCCTTTCAACCCGATAAGCTCAATATAATAAAGCCTTTGCATCTTATGTAGGCTTTTTGGCATTCGGGAGCAGAGGGTATTTCCATTGGATCTGTTCACGCAGTGCGGGGCCAAAAACCCATACCAATCATTCATGCCGACGAGCGATATGAGCCGCTTGCTCGCCGTAAAGGCGACGATTTTGTTTGACTCATTGAAGCATATGTCGACCATATTCGGCGCCGATAGAAGTGTTCCATTGCCCACATCTGTAAAAATAAGGTTGCGACCTTGAAGAAACTGTTTCACCTCTTTTACATTTCCTAAAGCCCAAATATTTACGCTAAGATCATAGGGCCAAAGTGAGTTGTGCTCCGTTTGCTCCTTCGAAAAGTGCCCGTGCTCACGGAACATATGCAGTCTTGATCTTTCCATACTCAAGCGGGAATATCAGAGACCCTAGAAAGGCGACAGTGAATGCAATGGGTCGTTTGGTCCGCCAATGATCGGGGGTGCAAGAAAATTCATTTTTGAATGTCTTGTAACTGTCTCGACAACCGTACCTCTCATAAAGATAATCCATTGAGACCCAGTGGTTTTCAAAGCATAGGAGTTTCTTAGTGTTCTTTAGCCCTAAGTAGCGGAGAAATTTCTTTCCGGACTGACAGTGCGGGATAATTTGTCCTCTACCCTGGTAGATCAAATTGGTGAAATAGTTGACTTCTTCCAAAGTGGGAGTCATCTCAAAATCTCCGAATCTGAAGACAACCCGATCCGGATCCCAAAAATGGATCAGTGCTCTGACCAAATGTTGATCGGGGAAGATGTCGAACAACGAAACGAGGCAACCTAATCTTCTCCTAATTGCCATTTGGCTGCCAAGGTCAAAGTTTGTCCACCATATTTTCAGTTTGTTCGGAATCCCACTCACCATCCTGACTTGCGGCACAGACTCCATCTATAACAAAATAAATAAAAATAAAAATAAATATACATTTTCCGATTTTTGGCATACTGTTTAGGCTTGGATCCGTCCATCAATATCCTGCTACACATAATATGCTGATTGGTCGTTGGGTTGTGAGACCCGTCGACAATTTGGTGATTTTCTTATTTGTGAAGTTGATGCCAAGGATCAACCCACCTAAGATGTATGCATGCATGACTTAAAATAAAGGGTGGTATAGCTCTATCTTAAATTTTCTAAGATTTGGCTGACTAGACACAAGGTTCCCGAGCGGACTACTCGAGTGAGAAGGCTCTGTGACCACCAGATGGTCCGGTCACTCCGCGCATACGCCAACTCTCCTAAATTTTGGTAGATGGAAAGAAATTTGCGGGTGCGTAAAACACACCTCGCGTGTAGTGTGTGATAGTGTCAATTTTCCAGAGTGGAAGAAATATGAACGAAATGTCAATTTAAGGAAAGCAGTAAGACAATATAGCAATTAAAGCAGTTTATGCAAAAAAAATCTCATAAATAAAACACATCAAAGCACTAAAATAAAAAAAAGTAAAGCAATAATTAATCCGAACTTCTTTGTGGTTTAAGAACCTGATGTTCCCGATTGAGTCGCCATCTTTGTCGCGCCGTTTTTTTCGACCTTGCTCGGGTCAAAGCGAGCACGGACGTATGGGGTGATTCTGGGTAAAAGGGTTGAGGAGTCGCCACCTAATTATTTTTACGGTGAATTAGGACACCTAAATATTTAAACTAAGTCTTTGCAGTGTAAACTCCAATTTTAAGGTCTATGAAACTAGTGAGATCCTAGGTAAGGGTTCTTTATTATCCTAAAGGGAAGGGGTTAGGCATCCTTTAAGATCCGCTAACTTGCGGTTATCCGGTAAAACTCAGATTAATTATTGCTAGAAAAATACATGTTTTACAAGTATATAAAAAAAGATGTTTTGCAAATATGATGCATTTTATATAAGTAAATATGATGCATTTTATACAAATACGTATTCGGATGACATAAAAGAAAGATACATGTAAAGTTTTTAGAAAAAACATGCATTTGTGACAATAAATTCTTTATAATGCCAAAGAAGCGAATCTTTCAAAAATCAACAAGTTGCAAAAATAATAATAAAAAGATAAGCTTATTTTGTACAATTTAATTGAAGCAAATAAAGATGACAAGAGTTGTTTTAAAATTTTGAATAAGCGTGACGAGCCTAAAATAAATAAACTAGCGAAGGATTTCTAAGTTTGCGAGCCTACAAATAAATAAGCTAGCGACGGGTTTCAAATCTTAAACTAACCTATGAATAAATCCTAAGTTTGCCTATTCTAAGCATTTCAATAATTACATAAGTGCGATAAATAATATTACAATACAAAGCGAAATAAAAGGTGAATTAAAGAAAGAAATAAATAAACTCAGGGAATATTTGTCGTTATTTACTTTAATCACCGCAAAATTTATTAAGAACAAGCGGTTAGAAACATTTAAACACAAATAACTTCATATCCGTATTCAAAGCAGTGAATGTTTTGATCGCGGAGGGCTCAGAACTTAAATTTTGAAAAGAACATTCCAATCACGTCGTGGTTGCAAACATATGACTAATATAGTTTATTTTTGATTGCCTCGCCTACTAAACGTGTTGGTCTCTCGGGTGGAATAAAAGATCACTATAATCACGTCGTGGCTGCGAATATATATAACTTGTTGGTTATTTTAGCCACCTCGCCTACTAAACATGTTGATCTCGGATAAAAGGTTTAAGTCTTCATCCTTGCCCGAAGTTATATTTCCGTCTTTGCAAGCGTGTGTAGGCCTCAAAATCGGCGGATATTTTTCATCGGCGGTGTAGTATCGTGTTCAAATCGGTAAAATAAAATTGGAAAGCGATGGCAGCGGTAGTAAGCGAGCGAAGCGATAGCGGTAGCGGTAGCGATAGCGATAGCTTGATGGCGGTAGCGATGGCGATGCGATAACGATGGCGATGGCGATGGCGGTAACGATGGCGGTAAGTGGCGATGCGATGGCGATGGCGATGGCGATAACGATGGCGATGCTTGATGGCGGTAACGATGGCGGTAAGTGGCGATGGCTTGATGGCGATGGCGGTAGCGATGGCGATATGATAACGATGGCGATGGCGATGGCGGTAGCGATGATGGCGATAAGTAGCGATGCGATGGCGATGGCGAGAAAAAGCAGGTTTCCGAAAATGGCGGTGTCTAGTTTTAAAGCGAAGAAAGCGATGAAACGGTAATTTTAATCTTGAAACAGAGAAGCGAAATAAGCGGTGTTGGAGAAATGCGGTGTCTAGTTTAAACAGTAAAGAAAATGATAAAGCAAGAAACCGTAATACGCAGCGGGAGTAAATCAAACAGAAAAACAAATACCAACAGACGCGATATTTATTCAAACAAGAAAAAAGCGATAATATGAAACCGAGAAGCGTCTCAGAAGATGGGCGCAATATTGGTTTGGATCAATAAGACAACAAAGGGAATGCGGTATTAATTCAATCAATAACATAATAATAGTGCCAAGGAAGCAGGCGGTAGTGATTTAAAATACCCGACCCGAGTTACGAAGTGCGGAAATATTCAAATCGGTCGCCTGACTGGTCGATGATTCAAACCGAAATCGATTTCAAAGACCAATTTCAGATAACCAAGAACAAGAATATGAAATGCAAGGATTACGAAAAATATTACCCAAACCGGTCGACTGACCGGTCGATGACCGACCGGATCGATGTTTCAACCGG
Organism: Anisodus acutangulus; assembly: GCA_029783415.1. NCBI lineage: Eukaryota > Viridiplantae > Streptophyta > Magnoliopsida > Solanales > Solanaceae > Anisodus > Anisodus acutangulus. The sequence continues at coordinate 5,077,812 of CM056511.1, forward strand.
ATCGATTTCAACACCAAATTCAGATAACCAATAACAAGAATATGAAATGCAAGAGTTACGAAAATAATGATCAAATCGGGTCGACCCGACCGGTCGTTGACTCGACCGGATCAACGATCCAAACTTGAAATCGATTTCAAAGACCAATTTCAGATAACCAAGAACAAGAATATGAAATGCAAGAATTTCGAGAATGTTGCCCAAACCGGTCGATCGACCGGTCGATGTTCCGACCGAATTGGAGTTTCAACCCTAATCAAACAATTTTGTCAATTTCAGATAACCAAAGATAACAACAAAGAAGAATGTAGGAAAATTGGAAAAATCTAAACCGGTCGACTCTGACCAGTCGATGACCGACCGAATTGTATGTTCAACCCGAAGTCAAATAATTTCCTCAATTTCAGATAACCAATGATAACAAACAAAGAATGTAAGAAAATTGGAAAAATCTAAACCGGTCGAATTCGACCGTCGATGATCTGACCAAATCGGTGATCCGAAACAAATCTTACACCAAATTCAGATAACCAACATACATAAACATGAAAATGCAAGAATTACGAAAATGTTACCCGAACCGGTCGACCGGTCGGTCGAATTGACCCGAAATCAGTGAAAAAATCAGAGAAATCAAAGGGGATGACAAACCTTTTCGGACTTGATTCTTGGAACAACAACGAAGCCAAATACTCTCAACTCAAGAACACAACAAAATAACAATGTATATATTGAATAAACTTCCGAAAATCCTTTTTTTTTTCTCTCTCAGAAAAATCCTCCCTAATGAAGAACAAATCATGGGGTATTTATAGGTGGATTCCCCCCCAAGAATCGAGTTTGAATTTTGAATTAAAGGCAAAAAATCTGAATTTGGAAGCGGATTTTAGGGGTATGAGTTAGACGAAGTGATGGGAGGGGTGGGGGTGTCGGGGTTGGTGGCGGGGAGTGGGTGGTGGCGGGCGAGGTGACCGGTCGGGCATGGGGGTATGGGGCGGCGGCTTGAGGTTGAAGGAGGGTAGGGTTTTGAAGTTTTTGGTTTTCGTTTTTTTGTTTGGGGGACGATTTGGGGAAATAAAGGGGTTGGGCTGGTGGGTTACTGGTCGGGTGAGGGCCGGTTCGGTGTGGTGGGGATTAAAAGGGGTAAGGGATTTGGGCTTGGTTGGACCAGGTTCACGGGTTTGGGGGAATTAAAAGGGGTTGGGCGATGGGTTTAATTTAATTGGGGAGTGGGCTTGTGGTGTTGGGTTTAAGAAAAGGGGAGTTGGGCTTGATTTTGGGATTTTTGTTTTGTGGGTTGTGGGAATTTAATTTGGGGATTGGGCTTTGGGCGAAAAAATGGGTTTTAATTTAGGTTGGGTAGAAATTGTATTGGGTTAGGAATTGAAAAATATAAAAGGGGTTTAATATTAAAATATATTATATATATATATATATATTTTGTAAAAGATGTGAATTATTTAAAATAAAATAACGACGTGATAATAATAAAAAATATAATATTTGCGAAATGCTTAATGCTTAATAAAAAGGGAAATGCAATGCAATTTTGCGAGAATAAAATAATATAAAATTTCGGATAACTTATGATTTTTTTATAAAAATGCAAACGATATAAAATATGCGAATAATAATAATAATATGAAGATACACACATATATGCCTATATTTTAAAATTATTTTAAAAGTGTCAAAAATATTAAAGATTACGAATAAAATCATAAAAGATGGGACAAAATTGGGTGTCAACACACCCACTAGTGCACCTCAACCTCAGGCTCAGTCTGAGTCTCAGCCTGAAACTACAACTGCAATGTCTCTTATTCTCCCTAGTATGAATCAAGGCCCCACAAAACGAAAATTAAAATCAGATGCATGACATTTTTTTGATAGAGACGAAGAGACTCAACTAGCTAGATGTAAAATTTGTAAAAATGTTATATTAATACCTGGCTAAAAATCGAAAAAGGTCAAGGTGGACGGGAGGTTTACGAAGACATGTACAAGGTGAGCACACAACTAGGTGGAATCAATAACTAGCTAAAAAATCGGGTGTGTCAATGCCATCTGAGTTAGGACAAGGTTCCCATAGTGTCCCCGACCTAGTACAGGGTCAAATTAACCCGATGACGAGGGGAATTTTTGGTCCTAAATATGATAAAAACAAAGATGGAGAATATGGCAAAAATTAATAGCGATGGAGGATTTTCCTTTTTCATTTCCTTCCTCTCCTGATTTTATTCATTACATACAAGAAACATATAATCCTGATTTTAATGATTTTCCTAGATCAACAGTTAGAAGGGATGTTTTTAAATTTGCAAGTAAATATCAACAGTATTTACGTTATGCACTGTATTATTTTAATGGCAAGGTGGCTATCACTTCTGACAAAGGTCGTAGTATTAACTGTAATGATTATTTAACGGTAACATGCCATTGTTAGATCAAAATTGGTTTATTGTAACATCCCGTATTTTCGGGTTACGATTTAAATCGCTAGGCGTGTGCAAGAAGACCCGAACTTTGGAATTTATGTTATTTATGTATGCTAATAATGAGATTAGTATATAAAAGAATTAGACCCCGAAATAATTTTGGACACAACAAGTGTGACGACGGGGATCAGGAATAAATTTGGTATGTGCATGAAGAGGTTATGGACTAGTGTCATATTAGAAAATTATGACATTGAGTATACGAAGATCTTATGAGTTTTTAGAATTTAAATGAAGTAGGATCTATAATTAACTATGTGTGTGATTGATAAATTTTGCAGAGGCAGGTAACCTGCATGTGAAGGCTTGCTGGCAGCGAATTAGGACTCCCACCGCCAAAAAAAAAATTGGCTGGAGACCGACTCATTTTAGCCATTTAAGGCAAATGACACATTCTCTTTTTAAAGCATTTTTTTTGGGAAATTAGGAAGTATCTTGTTTTGGTGTAGGTTAGTGATAATATAGGGGAGGAAGAGAACGTGAGGCAGTGGTGATGTTAGGATAGAAAAGCTACCCATATCCACTCTGCAATAGTTTCCTTCCAGTTTAGCGAACGAGGTATGTTAAGACAAATTATTTATTTCTTTTGGCATGTTTCACGTAACGAAATATAACTGTGATATTGCTCCATAATTTATTCTGCTCCTAGTAGTTAAGAATATTCGTGTTATTGATCCCTATGCTGAAAGCATGTCTAAATATATTTCTAAGTCCTTATTGAGGCATACGGAAGATGTGTTGATATTCACAGGGTTAGCCAGAGATGCAAGGATATTATGTCACTCGGGGTATTTTATTGTGATTCATGCATTCTCATTTGCATTTCATTCATGTTTTACCCAAGATTGTATATTGGGGACGAGAAATGGGAAACGCAGACCACCTGATCAGCTGAGATATGATAATGATAAAGCCTGTGCGGCTAATGAAGGAAGATGCCTGATGAAGGGCCAAACTATATATATATATATGTTGTAGGGAGAAAGATGCCCTTGTGTGGCCAGTATATATGTATTTATCGCATTATGCATGACATTTAGACATATTATTCCCACAGAGGCTGACATGAAATGATGCCCACAGAGGTTGTTATGGTAAGGAAGATGCCCGATGAGGCTGATGTATATGGAAACTACATTGTGCATAACATTTAGGCATATGTATTAGGGCCCTCAGAGGCATTTACTATTGATCGGTTGTTCCTGTTTCAGTTGTTGTTATGTCCCTGTTATACTATTGTTCATGCCTGACATACTCAGTACATCAGTCGTACTGACGTCCCTTTTGTCGGGGGACGCTGCGTTTCATGCCCGCAGGTTCAATCAAGGAAGGTGACGGTTCACGTTAGTTGATTTCGGGTCCTAGCGGATTTTTGGAGCATTTTCCTTGTTCGGAGTGTTGGTCTAATTTTGGTACGGTTCTTTTTCTTGTACATATGGGTATGGCGGGGTCCCGTCCCGTCCTTGTGATGTCATGTATTCTTTAGAGGCTTGTAGACATGTGTCCTGTGGTTAGTTGTCATGTGTGGCCTTGTCGGCCTTGGTATGGGTATGTATAGATGAAAATTAAATTTCTGATTAAGATTTTCTATAATATTTTTTTGGCTTAGTCCGTATTTATTTACGATTAGGTGTTGGATGTACGATTAGCGGTACCCGGCGGGTGGGGTCCGGGTGCCCGTCTCGGCCCTCCGATTTGGGTCGTGAATTTATGCAAAAACATATTTTAGCATATAGATATATAATGATAGACACACTGGAAGTTTTATTGCAGATAATATTAATGAAATTTATGATTACTAAGGAATAAATGATAAAATTATGACTATTACATTAGATAATGCTTCTTCTGATGAATATGCTATAAGACTTTAAAACTTAGATTAACTCCATCTTTTTCTGATCATTTTCATATAAGATGTGTGTGCCATATTTATAACTTAGTTGTAAAGATTGACCTAAAACTTTTTGAAAGCATTCTTGGTAAAATACAATTTGCCATAAACTTTATTTTTAAAGGTAAAAAAATAAAAAAATGCAAAGAGTATAAAAAAATATGTCATAATTGTGGATTATCATATAGAAAAATTGCAGAAGAAGTTTCGACTAGGTGAAATTCTTTGTATGAGCAACTACTTGTTGCTTACGATTATAGACAACCTATTACTTTATTATTTAACACCCATAATAAAAATCCAAATGATATGCTTGTAGATAATGATTGGGATAAAATTTTAGAATTTAATGGATTTTTAGATAAATTTTATCAAGCTAATTTTTCGGTATTTATTAACCTACTATTTCAAATATGTTATTTTATATAGCTCTAATATTTTTGTTACTTAATGAATATATGTAAAAATCAACTTATAAGACATCTATTCAAAAATTGTTTAAAAAATTAAAAAAATACTTTTTTCCTATCCCAACTATTTATATTGTTGGTGTTGTATTAAATCAAACTATTAAAGTAGATGGTTGTAAAACACTAATAGAAACGATTTATTATTGTATAGAAGTACTTCCAACAGACCCAACTGAAGAACCAACTCATAAACCAACTAAAGAAGAAGTTACGTCTAGCATACACACCGAATGCAAAAAAAGTATATACGTATTAACAACAACAAAGTGCAAATAATCAACCGGCTTATGTACCGTCTTCTACTACTTCGCTGCAACTTTATAAAAAACATGCGATTTCTGCTGCTAGTATTCAAGGCCTTAGAAATAAAATGTGTAGTGGTTCAACTTCTTCACAAGTTAACGAATTTGATGTTTATGTTTTGCAGGATATTGTACCTTACGAATTAATTGCCAATGATGAATGACAAGAAGACTTGCTGAAATATTGAAGGGTGAATGAGAAGACATTTTCGACGCTAACAAAGATGGCTCGAGATGTGTTAAACATTCAAGCGTCATCAACAACGTCTGAAAGCGCCTTTTCCGTGAGAAGATTTCAAATTGGAGAGCACAAACATTCATTGGCGGAAGACACATTGAAGATTGCAGTTCTATTCAGAAACTGGATTCGTACGGAGTGTAGAAGGTGCGGCCAACCGGAGACCAACGAAGAAGAAGACTGCAACTACAATAAAATCTTGTTCGAGGGAGCAGGAAGCGACGTAGAAGAATTTGACAAATAAATTTCACAACTTCACATTCCTCTCCTGCAACCACACCATTTTCTTTGGCTTGAAATTCCTTTGATTTTGTGAACTCAAAATCCTTAGGAAAACCATGAAGTCTGGAGCAATCACCCTCTATATGTCCTGTTTTTCCACAATAAATACCGCTCACATTTGGATTATATTCCATGGGAGAGCGGTACTTATATGTCCTGTTTTTCCAAAGCTTTTTCATCTTTGTGAAATATTCATATACATCATTTGTACCCTGAACTAACCTTGATAGCTCCTTTTGTAGGTGATATCTCTTGGTTCCATTATATTTTCCAAATCTATGTTCCAAACTCTCCCAAAGCTCTTTGGTTGTCTTAGAGAAGATAACACTTTATGCTATCTCCTTTGTCAAAGAGTTCAGCAACCAGGCAGTCACAATATCATTGCAACATGTCCATTCTTCATATTCAGAAGCAGTGAGAGCTGGTATTTTGCAAGTACCTTTTTAGCTGATAGAGCTATTAAGATTGATCTTCTCCACCCTGGGTAACCTCTCCTATCAAACACACTGTTGATGAGGTTCATCCCATGTGAATCTAAAGAATGAAGGTGGTAAGATTGATTGGTTTCAATGTTTTGTAGTTGGCATGGTTTGATCTTTCATTTTGTAATAAAAGTATTGATTTGTGATTCAATATTTGAAACTGAAGAAGACGATATTAGAATTGAGATAAGGATCGAGCTTAATGCTCTATTATCATGAAAGATTGAGAGAGATTTTTATTTACTCCACTCAGACATAAAGATCTTGGCCTCATCGTTTGCATCAAAGTCAAAATCATTTTGTCTGAGTGTTCTTGCTTTGCTCCTTTCTCTTCATCTACGATTTCATCCTTGAGCAAAGCAACCATGGAAGATGACTTGTTTTCTTCAATAATTAATTCGGCAAAAGAACGTTAAACCGTGTGACACCACGATGAAATCGAGCGAGGACCATCCACCATGCTGATCATATATAGTAGCTTAAATAAAGAATAATGTCGTAGTTGAGTGGTACTCCCCAGTAAGAAAAAATTTATGTTTCGAACTTATGTTAATCTTTTGTCTAGAATTGTTCCAATGTTAAAGTGTAGACGTTTTAAATTCTCTTAATTAAATGTTCTCGTGCTTTCACCAATTTATACATAATGCATTCATTCATGTCTCTCTAAACCAGCTTAATGAGGGAATTATTGAGACTCTGTCACGACCCCTTTCGAGGAATCGTGGTGGCACCTACACATTTCCACCGGTAGGCGAACCACTTCCCAAATAAACAGAACAATATAAAAGAAATACGAAAATATAATAAAATACTACATAATCTGTATCATAAAATAAATGTGGAATAGATAAGTCTGAACATCAAAACAACATCCCCAAATATCCAGTCTGTGAATACAAGAGCGCTAATCAACTGATACAAGTCTGTATAGGGCAACAAATGCCAAAATTGAATGCATAATCTAAAAGAGCCTGACATGTCTATCGAGCGGAATAAAAGACATGATAAGATAGAACATCTAAGGGCATGCTGAAAGTAGCATCATCACTCTGAATGGTAAGGATCACCCGCTCGGACTAAACCTCGAGCTCGCGAACTGGTGGTGAGATTTGTATCTGCATCAAGAAAAGATGTAACAAGTGTAGCATGAGTACACAACATACCACCGTAGACATCATAAGCCGACAACAATGAAAGATACGCAAAAAGAGATAAATATTAAGTTGACACCAAGTATGCTTATACTAACAGTACAATAATCCAGGTAATGTCACATAGTCCACTTATTAGTTCACAGAATTCACATATCACCTTTTCAAGTAAGATTTTATAATCACTTAAATCGTCCAATTCCAGAAGAGTTCAATAACAGTAATCCAAGTGTCAAAGATCAAGTACAGATCTCTCATATTCAGAAATCTAATCAAGTTAACAATAACCAAATCCGGTAGCAAGTACATCTAAAGATAATCAATGATGTGATATATGTATGATATGAATGCAATGCATATGTCAGGTACCTTTTTATCCCGTATACAGTCTGTCAAGTTTTTATTATGATCAACCACATATGGGGGACCCGCGAAGTTCATATACCCCTACAGAATTTTCCATTAGAGCCCCTTGGACCCATAACATATATCATACCGCTCTAATATCAATATCATCAAGAACATGAGTGTATGAATGCAAATGAAAATACAAGGAAAAATCATAATATCATAAGATGTAACAAGTATAGAGATGAATATCAAATGTTTTAAAAAATACATCAATATATAATCCAAGTACAATCAGGATATCATGTCAAAGCATGTGTGATGAATAAACACAACAATAATAAGTATGGCGACGAGCCCACATAATGGCGACAAGTCTAATCAATCAACAATCGGAATCAGCTTAAGGCTGATTCTCCAAAACACTCATCATCACAATTCAACACCGGTACACACTCAACCGTTCATCACAACCATTTGAGTGGGAACTCCAAACACACCCAATATCCCTTAATATTTATAACTAATATGCACTTCAATCGAAGTCTTGTGAAAGTAAATCGCAGCCTACCTCTGGGCCGAACAGGAGCATCGAACAAACAAATATTTGAGCTAGCCTTGCCCTTCCGTTGCGCCTCGTGATAATCAAAGTCTATTCGCGCATATACTATTCGTTAATATAAGGATAACATATAATACAAGGATTAGTCTTTAACAAATCAAGACTCTAAATACCAACTCTGTGCCCACGTCACCAAGACTCAAACTTTATTACCCAAAAACCAAGAACACATACTAAATAATCATATCCTTAAGTTAATTAGAAAACTATACTCATTTGGACCTTCAATTGAACAATATACAAAAAGTCCGAATTTGAAAACCCTATAATTTACCCCCAAATCAAATAAGTTTCTCTACTCAAATTAAGCTTTACAACATGATTATCTATCAAATTCCATCACTAATTCATAATAATCAAAGTAATCTAGTCAATAAACACCCTTTAAATCAATGATTTAACTCTCTTAAACTCACAAAAAATTCGCGACTCATCTTACCCAAAATGGAAGAATTCACTCTTAGACCTCTGATTTTTCCCTCTGGCGGCTCTAGGTTTGAGGATATCTAATTTGGGAATAGAAATTTGACCTAGGAAATTAAATAGGATACTTGAACCAATGATTCCGCCCTAGCAGAATTGATCCCGCTGGCGCGGACCCACTATTGCGAGAATGACTTTGCTGAGACGGTGTCACTTGACACCTTGCTTCAGCGCCACAGTTCACTAAACCCCGCAAAGGAGCACCCGCTCCTGCAGAAGTCCCATCCGCCAAGGCAAAACACAGCAAATACAAAGATCCTGCTTCTAGGAGCTGACCTCCCACCGAGGCGGACACGTAGAAGCAGACACAGTGTCGTTGAGGCGGACACCAGACACCAGCCACATGCAAACAAGGTCAAACTTCCATCAAACACCCGAAACACTTCTAAGACCCCTTGGACACAAACTAGACATGCTCGTCTAAGGTAAACAATGCTACAAACTCACTCGTACCCTCGAATTTTCTATTTAACCGAGCTAAGACATACTTTTCTAAAGACTCGTTTGGAATAACCAAAAATCCAAATATTACAAATAAAGCCACAAAATGCATCCGATTATCTCAGAAAGCGAACCAATGACTCTACTAAGTCATAAATAAACCTACGGAGCTACCGAAAATGAACTCATCTACTCAAAAGTCAACCTTGAGTCAAACTATTCAACTCTAATGTTCTAATTTTGGGGTTTTCATCCAAAACTCATATAAATGGACCTCGGGATCCATGCCATCCGTCCCCGCGCATCACAAACCCTACATAGAGACCACAAAAAGGATAAAATAGGCAAATAAAGGTCTTTAGCTAAAAATAACTGGACGAGTCATTACATCATATACCAACTAAAACAACGTTCATCCTCGAATGGAGAAACGAACAAAGGAAACGCACCAGAGGTAGTAAATATGTAAAGATATCTTCTCTGCATGTCAGACTCTATCTCCTAAGTTGCATCCTCAACAGTGCGATGATTCCATTGAACCTTCACGGAAGCTATTGACTTAGACCTCAACTTCCTCACCTGTCTATCTAAAATGGCCACAGGCTCCTCCTCGAACCCTAAATTTTGATCTAGCAATACGGAGTCCCACTAGATGATATAAGAACCGTCGGCATGATACATTTTTAGCATGTACACATGGAAAAATGGATGAACGCCTGAAAGACCTAGTGGTAGAGCCAACTCATAGGCCACCTCGACCAGCTGAAGAACCTCAAAAGGTCTGATATACCTCGGACTCAACTTCCCTCTCCTGTCGAACTTCATCACACCCTTCATGGGTGAGACCTTCAAAAGAACCTTGTCACCAACTATAAACTCTAAGTCTCGAACCTGCGGTCCGCATATACCTTCTGGCTGCTCTGTGCTGCCAAGAGCTTGTCTTGAATCATCTTCACACTCTCTAAGGAATCCCTCAATAAATTGGTACCCCAAGGACGAACCTCAAACACATCAAACCAACCAATGGGAGATCGACATCTCCTACTATAAAAAGCGTCGAAAGGTGTTATATATATACTGGAGTGATAACTTTTGTTGTACGAAAACTCTTTCAATGGTAAGAATTGGTCCTAATGACCACCAAAATCAATCACGAAGGCTCGTAACATGTCCTCCAATGTCACGCCCCGACTTATCTCAAGTCTTTCCTTAGGACGTGATGGCACTTGGGCAACTATCCATTCCCAGGCGAACCATTAAGACATATTCTTTCTAAATTAAGCTTGTATCTAAGTGCGGAAATAATATAATCATCTTAGCTCCATCTTTGTATTTCTTTAATGAACGCACGAGCCCATACTCGTGCAACCAAAATTTCTGTCTAGACTAAATGGAAGTTCAGATATAGAATGAGAAGTTCGAAACTAAAAGAAAATAATCTCATGTGGGACATTCCCCGAGATAACAAATCTTAGTCCCTCAGACACTCATTCAAGGATAACATTCACCAAATTCGAAGAAATGGATTGGTGGAACAGTAAGGCTGCAGAACGATCGCTAGCCCTATTGCGGAGCTTTCCCTTTGTCATGCTTTCCTGAAATATGTTAGATAAAAAGAGTTAGCCCTACCATCCGAGGTTGAGTGAGAACCTCGCCTTACAAATTCAAAGCAACCTCGCAATATTTTATATATATGTTGCAGAACGTGAAACCCTATCCAATATTTTATATATATGTATTTGTTGCGGTACGCGCAACCCGATCCAATATTTTATATATATGTTGCAGAACGTGAAACCCGATCCAATATTTTATATATATGTATTCGTTGCGGTACGCGCAACTCGATCCAATATTTTATATATATGTTGTAGAACGCGCAACTCGATCCAATATATTTATATGTATATATACTGCCTGAGTGATACTAGGACCACTTATGAATCTATCAGGGTGAAGTAAGGTCGTTGTACCTCCGATTAACCTAACTGGTATGAAGCTTTCAATGCTAACGAGTATCACCTTATACATGATTACCATACTGGGAACATAAGATCACGAAGTCATGCATATCCTAATAATAGACTTTCATACTTCGTCATATTTCCAGAAGATTCAAATAAAAATTATTTCTTTCAACTTTTCACCCTTCTCGCTTGCAAGAGTTATAGCTCTCAAACTGTAACCCCAAATAAGGCATTTCTTGCGCCGAATCGAAGGTAACACGGTAACCTATCACTATATCCAATTTTCTATAAAAATACCTAATGTAACTAGTACAAATTCATGAAATAACAACCCTATGAAAACTGTCTCGCCCGATTATTTTTTAAAAAAGGGACATAATCTTAAAATAATCATAACTTTTTATACGTAAGTCGGATCGATCTCCGTAAGGTCTCAAACTGTCAAGAACAGAGAAAACTAGAACTTGTATTTAGCACAAACTTTCAGATTTATTACAGATTTGTACAGTTTTTTGTTATACGTTCTTCCCTTCCGGATTTCATTCTACCCGAGGCAGAAACTTTAAACAACGATAACGCTCAAACTGTATGTCAGTTTTGGCCCCGTTTGGCTCAATATGACCGTGAAGGAGAGATATACAACCCTAAAATTTTTTGTCTCATTCTAATTAGGATAACTCAGTGAAAATAATCCGCAATCACCATGACTCAAATTTGATACAAGATAATACTATATCAATAATTCATCACAAGTTATACTACACCCCTTTTTTCTTGATTTCTCTTCCAACATCCATATTATATTTTAACATGCATTGTAACTCAAAGCAAAGGATTTTTTCTAAAATTTGTGAGTGAGAGAACTCACATTTATTTCTTCAAAATTTTTATTACACTGCCACTATTCTCCTTCTTGCACACTTGATCTTTTCCTAACCTTGCTCTTGGAAAACCATAAAAAAGGGGACAAAAACTTCACCAAAAAGGTGAATTTTCATCCAAGAAGGTGAGGGAAGAGGAGAGGTTTTCTTTTGAAGTTTTTGTCTTTTGAAGGTATAATGAAAAGTTCAGTGTTTGAATCTTACAAAACCCCTAAGTAAGGAAGACCTAGAGGGATATCTAGGTCTAGTAGAAGTCTAAGTTAGATATAGCTCTTCTAGTTTAAATATATATATATATATAATAAAAATATTTTTTTTTTCTTTTTGATTAGAGCATAAACAAGTAGTAAACCTTTTGACATTGTGAATCTAACAATACCAAGTTATTATGTGGCTTTTCCAATTATATTTAGACGTTATTTTAACTTTTTAATTTTTGTCTAAGGGTAGAATTAGAAAAAATTAGCTAATTTATGGTTTGATTTTCTAAGATGACACTTATTAAGTGACAAAGTTTTTTACTAAGGCGACACTTATGAGATGGAGAGATTAGCATTGTGCACTCCGCCCTTTCTTATGTGTAATTACTGATTGTCATTTTCAAAAAATCCCATTACAGACTCCTAGAAAGAAGTCATATTATTTAAACCAACATAAAACTCACACAAGTTTCACAAAGTTTTCCTCATATTATAGTTGACTAGAAAAAAGCTAAAAATGGTGTATGATTTAGCCTTCTTCTTCACAGCTCTTGCAGTTGGGATTCTAACACTTTATAGTATATCAAAGAGAGTAAATGGATGGTATTATACAATCAAATTTATTTCAAAGAAATATCACATTCCTTCTGGTGATATGGGCTGGCCATATGTTGGGAACACACTTTTTTACTTCAAAAGTTCCATAAGTAGCGATCCAGGCTCATTCTTATGTTACTTTGTTACTAGGTAAATTACGTTTCTCAATCCTTCATTGGTGTACTTATTTAATATTCAAGGGCGTGTTTGGTATGAAGGAAATTTTTTTCCGTCTAGAAAAACATTTTTCAGATTATAATATAAGTTTTGTCTTACAATATCCCCTGTCTCAATCTAAGTGTCTTACTTTCTTTTTTGATCTGTAAAAAAAAGTGTCTCTTTTTATATTTAGTAAGTTTTGTAATTCCATGATAAGTTTAAAATTACAAGATTTAAAAGACTCCACACATCTTTAATTTAAGACCATTTGATTAAAAAATCTATCTTTATTTTTCAAACTCAGTGCAAAGTCAAACTAAGAAAACTTAAATTGGGACGGAGGGAGTATTTCATATGGACTCTTGGAGAAAAATGCAAGTCGTAAGAAAATGTGTTTTCTCCTATATATTTTTCCTTGAAAGTAATTTTCAATGCGAATATGTTTTGATTTTGTTACTTCGGGAAATTTTCTCTGTTCAGAAAACATTTTTCAAGAATATATAAACTTTGTCTCGCTATTTAACACTATGAAATTTAGAAAGAAGTTTGTACGACTAATTGTCAAATTTGAGTGATGCAAAAATAGTTTTTTTTTCCCTTCCTTTTCATCTTAAAAATCTATTTTCTGTTTTAGTTTGCTGAAATAAAAAATATACTAGGATATAACTGATTAAATTATGAAAGCAACTAAAAAAGTATAGAAGACCAGAGATTGATTTTGCGAGAAAATTAGCTCACTCCTATTGTCTTTTTTTGGCAATTAAAGGAGCTTTTTATTAATCACCAAGTAACTATTTGATTAAAGAAGTCGTAAATTAAATAGAAAGAACAGTGTGTCGGAGAGATGACTTCAAATGAACTCTAGGAGAAAAAAAAAACATAAGTGAAAAAATGTCCTTTTCCCCTACTTTTAATGGAAAATATTTTTTTTAATATAATACAATAATGATTATCAGAAAATTACTTACATTCGTACCAAACACACCCTAATGACCAATTACTCATGATATTTACAACTTTTTTTTTAAAAAAAATAAAAGGTTTGGCCCAGGAGGAATGTACAAGTCATACATATTTGGGAAGCCAAGCATTATTGTCACAAAGCCCGAAATAACTATGAAAATTTTGATGGATGAAGAGAATCTTGATAGAGGTATGCCTAATTATATGAAAAAGCTAGTGGGACTAACAACTTCAATCGAAGAAGACAAGCATATTCGTCGATTAACAGCTCCGATAAAAAGCCATGGATTGTTATCCAATGCCTACTTTGATTGTACGAACGAAGTTGTGAAAACTTCGTTTGAGAAATGGGCTGCCATGGAAGAGCCCATTAAGTTCCTCTCTGAGATGAAAAAATCTACATTTGAGGTGTTTATGAGAATGCTTATAGGTGGTGATAATCAGGTTGATCAAGAATTGTTTGATGCTGTGTTCAAGGAGACTACTTGCCTAATTAGTGGTGTTTACAACTTGCCCATTAATTTCCCCGGATTTCCTTACTATAAGGCAATCAAGGTAAGAATTGTTTGACCATTTCATCTTACTCCCTCCGTTTCATAAATAAATAGTGTTTTAGACTTTTTATTTTGTTTTAAAATATATGGTGATTTAGATTTTTTTTAAGAAGAAATTGACTTTATTCTTTCAAAATTATCCTTATTTACATAATCAAGAATTATTAAGTAGTTTTTTTCCTTTCTAAGCATTAATTAGAGGTAAGTTAGTAAAAACACTCATAATTTTCTAAGAGTGAGCAATTTCTTAAGAGCTGAACACTTATTATGGAACAAAAAGAGTAATAATTTAAGTGTACTTTTATTTTACTAATTAATTGGGATAATATTATTTTTTGTCTCTCACTTATTACTAAATTTTTATGTTCGTCTTATGATATCAGACTTACACATTTAACCTTCAACTAACAAAAATGTGAATTTTCCAGTTTTTGCTATCTTTTTTTTCATTTGAATTTTTTTATACTCCTAATGTTTTGAGCATCTTCACTGTTGAGAATATAATCAAATATTAAAAGTGTGTTTTATCTAATAATTTAAACTTTTAGATCAGATAGTCACACACTTCAATATGGTATCAGAGCAGACCAAAGGTTCTGAAATCGAACCTCACCGCCATCCATTATCAAAAAGAATTTCCACATGTTTGGACCATGAAAAAAAATCAGGCCAGCACGTGAGGGGACGTGTTGAAAATATAATCAAATATTATAAGTATGTTCTATCTAACAACTTAAGCTATTCATGCCATTCTTCATAATATATCTGACAAATGGAAGGTGCACATACATTTATGTAGAAAATATATTTATTTACATTATTTTTTAAACTATATTGCTCTGATATATTAATGCAATCTTGATATTGTCAAGCTGATTTCTGATCGAGTCGTGACCGATTTTAGGTGTCTTTAACTTAACCGACCGTACTTTTTAACTTGTACTAACATGTCACCTTATCAACGTTAACAAAAAACAATCCTTAAATATCCTGAACATCAACCTTGTAATAATTGAATAATGCCAAGAAAGTAATCATGTAGAGCAAACGACTATAACCCAACTTTACGACACCTCTTTCAAGCTTTACTGGAATACTAAGTAGCTAGAATGCACAGGACAAATAATTTCTGGTTAATCCCAACATAATTACGTAAATATAGATATGATCTGTATGGAAAATGGAAAACTTTACGGTCAAAAGTGGAGCTCACCAAGTAATGCTGGAATAAGGGGGCAACCTAACTTGTAGCCTGCTTATGAAATCTGAACCTACATTGACATAGGTCATTGTACGTAAGTTTCCACAAAAAAACGTCAGTACAATTGTACAACACAATGATACTCAGTGATTTTTCGATACTCTCACTAAATCTAGGGTTGGCCAGTGGGCCGGGCTTGGGACCGGCGGGATCGGTTCGGACGGAACGGGAAAGGGCGGGATCAGGTCGGGCGGGATCGGGTCGGACGGAACGGGGAAAGGGCGGGATCAGGTCGGGCGGGATCGGGTCAGGCGGGATTTGCTGAAGTCCCGCCCCGATCCCGTCGGAATCGGGTCGGGTCGGGATCCCAGGAGGTTTTTTTTTTTTTGCACTTAATTTAAAAAATAACATATATATAAAAAAAACTCAATAATTAAACAAGACAAGATAGTATAATAAAAACATCCCAATACTGTTTTTGTGCCTCTTATATTATTTAATAGACATATGATTTTTTTGTAATACAAATACAATTGTCAAAATTGCAACTTTGTGGTGTTGTTCAAAAGTTGTAAATTACATAGTAAAATTGCAATTAAAAAAATTACATTCTGAAAAAAAAACCTGTTCTAGTTTCTTGATAATTTCTTGTGGTTCTTCGGTTGGAATTGATATTTGTTGGTCAAATTACTCCATGTCGCTTCCACCACCTTCTGATAAGATTTTGTTGTAGTTTTCGTCTTCTTCTTCGTTGATCTCCGGTTGACCGCACCTTCTCCGCTCCGCTCGTACCCAATCTCTGAATAATACTACAATCTCCAAGTTGTCTCCGGCTAATGAGTGTCTGTGCTCTCCTATTTGATATCTGCCGGCAGAAAAAGCGCTTTCAGACGCCGCTTGAATGTTCAAAATATCTCGGGCCATCATTGAAAGTGCCTGAAAGGTCTTCTCATTCCCCCTCCAGTATTTCAACAAGTCTTCACGTCCTTCTTCATTGAGAACTGCTTGGTACGGTACAGAATCGTGGAAAATAAAAATATCAAACTCGCTAATCTGGTTAGTAGCGGTACGGCCGCACATTCTATTTCTGAGGCTTTCAATACTAGCCGCATAAACAGCATGTCTTTTGTGAGGTTGTGTTGAAGAAGAAGAAGATGGTATGGAATCCGGTAGGTTATTAGCACTTTCTTATTGGTAAAACCTATATACTTTTTTGCATTGGTCTTCTGCGCTAGACGACACTTCTTCTTTAGTTTGTTCAATAGGTAGTGGGTGATTTGGATTTTTGGGACTTGGAGGTGGTAGTACTTCTATACAATCGTAAATAGTTTCAATAAGTGATTTAGTACCGTCTATTTTAATAGTCGAATTTAATACATCACCAATAATATAAATAGTGGGAATAGGAATAAAATATTTTTTTATTTTGATAAACATTTTTTAATAGCTGCCATATAAGCTGATTTTTCCATATATTCACTAAGTAATAAAAATATTAGAGCTATATAAAACAACATAGTTAAAATAATAGGATAATATATACCGGAAAATTCTTTTGTTGCTTGAAAAAATTTCTCTAAAAATACAATAAGTTCGGAAATTTTTACCTAATCACTATCTACAACCATATCAGCTGGATTTTGATTATAAGAGTTAAAAAATAAAGTTATAGGTTTTCTATAGTCATAAGCAACAAGTAGTTGCTCATATAAAGAATTCCACTTAGTAGGTACTTCTTTTTGAATTTTTCTATAAGGTAGTTGGCAATCGTGACAAGTTTTTTTATATTCTTTTCTTCGTTGTATTCTATTATTTTTAAAAATAAAATTTATAGAAAATTGTATTTTACTAAGAATGTCTTCAAAAAGTGATAGATTATCCTCTACAATTAAGTAATATATATGGCACACACATTTTATATGAAAATGATCTGGAAAAGATGGAGTTAAACTATTTTTTAAAATTGTAATAGCGTAATTGTTAGAAGAAACGTTATCTAATGTAATAGTCATAATTTTATCAGTTATTCCGTAATAATCGCACACTTGATAAATATTTTCTGCAATAAAAGTATCAGTGTGCCTATTATCTATATATCTATACGCTAAGATACGTTTTTGCATAGACCATTTATAATCTATCCAATGACAAGTTACCGTTAAATAATCATGGTCGTTAGTACTACGACCTATATCAGAAGTGATAGCCACTTTACCATTAAAATAATATAACGAATAACGTAAATACTGTTGATATTCATGTGCGAATTTAATACATCTCTTAACAGTTGATCTAGGAAAACCGTTAAAAGCAGGATTATACATATCTCTAATGTAATGAATAAAACCGAGAGATGAAGGAAATGAAAAAGGCAAACCCTCCACAACAGCTAATTTTGCTATTGCTTCCCTATCTCTATGTTTATTGTATTTAGGGCCTACAATCCCCCCCCCCCGGTCATAGGGTTAATTTGACCTTGTACTTGATCCGGGACAGTATCAGTATGTGAATCTTGTCCCAATGGAGCGGACGTTTGAGCACCCAGTTTTGAAGCCTCGTATTGGGAATACCTAGCTGGATGAGCCCTTGCTACGTGTCTCATTAAACCCCCGTCCCACCGCGACCTTTTCCAGTTTTAAATTTTAAAACATCTCTACAAATTTTACATCTAGCTACTTGATTCTCTACATCCCTATCAAAAAATGTCCATGCATCTGATTTTAATGATCGTTTTGTTGGACCTCGTCTCATACTTGGGGGAATAGGAGGCATTTCAGTTGAAGGTGCACTAGTGGGTGTGTTGTCATCTACATTAGTGGGTGTATCATCTAGATCATCGTCTAAATTAAAGTCTTCTTGAGTTCCAGAAAATAGCTTCTCGTCTAAATCTAATGGTATTGTAGGAAAATGTTCAGTATCAACAAAATCATCATGTGTAGGAATATGATTCTGTCTAGAAATAGGACCCTTGCCCTTGTTGCACATACTAGAAGAAGCATGACCCCTACCCGTAAGCATACGTTTAAATCCTTCCATTATAAAATTATAATTATACTAATAAATAATTAAAGTAAATAAAATTAAGTGCGCTAAATAAAATAAACAGACAATAATAATTTAATGAAGGAACGAATGTTCCAAACGCCGACGTAACGTCGACGTGTAATTCAGAGATTGAAAATTGAAACTTTGCTCGATGGAAGATCCTCAAGCTAGTTGTCAACTTCACACCCAAATGAATAAATAAAATTGAATATTTAGTAGACAATGTAGACTTGTAGAGGGATAGATTGAGTATTGAGAGATTAGAGAGATTGTAGGAAGATTTGTGAGAAAGATGAAGAGAAAATGAAGTATTTATAGTTGGAAAATTGGGTTAAAGTGTAAATATAATAACTTATGGGTTGAAAATAAATATTAAGGGGGTAAGGGGAGGGGGGAGGCCCAAAATGGCCGTTGCACAACGGCCAAAATGTAAAATGATCGTTGGTGCAACGACTATTTTTGCAAAAGGGGAGGCGGAATCGAGATCGGGTCGGGACTGGCAGACCTGGGCGGGTCGGGACAGGTCGGGATGAGACCATGTCCCGTCCCGGTTAGAGTCCC
Source organism: Anisodus acutangulus (assembly GCA_029783415.1). NCBI lineage: Eukaryota > Viridiplantae > Streptophyta > Magnoliopsida > Solanales > Solanaceae > Anisodus > Anisodus acutangulus. Next base: position 5,097,151 of record CM056511.1, read on the forward strand.
GTTACCGCGATTTTTTATTTTTTTTAAATAATCAGGTTCGGGTCGATGTCGGAGCGGGATCGGGCCGGCCCGACCCACTGACCAGCTATAACTAAATCTAGAACGAGACTTTAAATAAAATATGAATGACATATCATAAACTCTGAAAGGAAACATTTCATAATATCTCATCATCTAAACAATATCATAGTTAAGAAACAATCACTAAGTATTTCTTAATTAAGTATATTCTTTCTTTATTTAGCCGTTCGGTAGTTCCAGTTGACTACTTATAGCAATTAGTAATTCTTTATACGGTTACTCGTAGCTCTTTGTATTACCACCAAATTTTCTAGGCCTCGTTTGGAGAAATATTAGTAATCCTTTGTACGGCTATTCGTAACCCTTTATATGATCACCATTCATGTTGTGTCTCATTATAACAATATTAGTAATCCTTTGTACAATTACCATTTCGTTAAGGTTTAAATTAGATCTTCAAACTTTCTACTTTAATATGGTTATGGCACTTAAAGCACATCATAGTGTCTTCACTTTAAAACATAAAAATCAAATATTTACACATTTTCATAACACGTATAAAGAAACTTCAAACATACATAATGTTAACTTGCACGACATAATCCCTATCGTATGCAGTACCCAATTTTCGCATGTAGGATAGAACACGTTACTCTACCCTTCTATGATAGCGTTTGCAGAATAGAAATATCAGGAATGTAAAAACACAATAACTTTACGTGGAAACCATCCGGCTCACAAGGGTGAAAAAATCACAAGCTACACCTCTATAAGATTTTTTCCAAACTCCACTACAACCATGAGCCTTTGAAAATTCAAGTTACACACTCTTAACATAGGAACCAAAACTCTAATTCCTATCTCACTAGTCTCCCTAGACTAGCAAGCAAGCTTCAAGTCGATCCCCCAACTTGAAGTTGAATTTGACAAACGTTTATACCTAACTGAATGCTTCTATGAGAGTGGATAAATGTACAACTTAATAAACAACCTAATACATGAATCTAAACTCAAGACTGTAACACATAAACTCTACATAACAATATCTTCAATCTTTTTCTTATACTATGGATGCACCACAGGAATCAGAACTCTCTCAAGTATTGCTTTGATTGCTCAATATCCCGTTTATCTCTTTGTGAGTGCGCAAACTTCTTCATGGCAAGACTTGGATAAATATAGCATTGAGTCCACAACAAGTCGGCAAAATCCAAACCCTTCGTGAATAGGCCCATTAGATGTAATAGGGTTTGAGTTGACTTAGAATTCTTGCTTTTTCATGCGGCTTCATTGTCCTTGTAGGAGTTTGAAGTATCTTGATAATTATGGTAAGGAATCCTGCAATCTTGACCGCCAAGTCTTTACCATAAAAATACAAATTCTAGTCGCTGTAGAACTTGTTTTGGAATAAGTCCTTGGACCTGGTTCAAGCACCTGGTTCTTCCTTCTCAGAATCTTCTCACTGTCTATTTCATTCATCATGCTCTTGCTCCGTGTCTATATCCCTTTACTCTAATTTATTCACTCTTGGGATAGTTCATCATGCTCTTGCTCGGTGTCTACTTCACCTCACTCTGATTTATTCACTAACAGTTCGTTCTTCATTGTCCTGCTCTGTGCCTGAGTCATCTATTCCTCTTTTGTTCTATCTGCATTTGTCTTTGTGATAGAACATGTCTATGAACCTGTTCTATTAACCCTGTGTGTTCTTTCATGGAACATGTTTTTGTGTTTGGTTCATTCATTTTCTCTAAGTTTGTTTACTTTGTCAAACATCAAAACTTACCCATGCTCATGCCAATACATAATTTCATCAATAACTATTAACATGAAAACATGGCTTTGAAAACTTAAAAGAACACTTCTTCATAACTTTCTCTAACTAAACTCACGTTATCTCGCTTTCTCTAACTAAACTCACGTTATCATTCAAAAATATCTAATCAAACATATTATAGCATGACTTTATTGAGAAAAGACCTTTAGAAAATAACTTGTTATTCACCTCGATGAACAATTACTACATCAATCAATTCATCTCCATTTTCTAAAGTTTTCATAGTTTTTCCAATTTAAGAACTCAAAGTTCAAATTTTAGATTCTAGGTTTTTGGAAAAAATCTTGTTTATTGTAGTGCTTTATTTTCTCTAACACCCTTAATAATGTTAATCCTTAGCAATAATTCAATATAGGGTAAGGAATTTACCTTTCAAATCAAAAACCCTAATTTTCCTTGATGAGGGTTCTTCTCCAATCCTTGAAGCTAGCTTTATTAATGGTAAAATTGAAAGATTTTAAGGTAAACCCATGTTAAAACTAGAATCAATGGTGTGGAATAATCTTTAAAACGACATCCACAATACTCACCTATGAGTGTTAGAGTTTGTCCTACTTTATATTTACTTTGTGGGAGAAGATCCAATGCTCAAAACCCTAATATAAAAGTCATTACCATAATCTAAAATTTATACCTACAAATTAAAGTGATCGTGTACTGGAGGGAAACTGAATTATTTTCTACGCTTGGCCAAATTAGAGGCCGCATGGCGATTGTGTATTAGAGGGAAGAACTTGCTATTTTCTGCACTTGGTCAAATTCTAGACTGCGTGGGGTGGTCCATGGTTGCGTATTAGAGCGAAAATGAGTTGTTTCCTACCCTGACATTCAACACTTTCCATCCCTTTTAAATACTTTTTGGCAATTTACACACATAATCTAATGTCATTTAATTAGCATCTATGTAAGCACGTTTACCAACTTAAAACATAGAAATCAATCTTACCACGTACTAAGGAATTGTTAAGAATAATCAGGGCATTATAGATATTGCACATAAATAAATAAGTAACAATTGATAATTCAGTATTGTCGTGAAGAGTCACAAGTAGAAGGATTAGAAGGGCATGACTTCAATTAATTGAAGATTCAATTTGCTTAGCCATATATCACAAGAATCATAATCACAATTTACCAGTTATTGAGGGCCAAAAATTGTATTATGTCTTCAACACGGTGGAAGACTAGCTTTTTTTTATATGGACCAAGCATGTTGAAATTCTTTTTTTTTCCGTAATAATTGATGACGATTGGATTAGAACTTGTGACATTTTCTTTTTGTGATACCATATCGACTTGTGACTTATAATGAGCTAAAACTGTATTTTGAGAGGGTTTATATTAACATGCTGTGTTTGGTTTAAAACCCAATAGAATGCAACATTCCTTATAACATCAATTCTCTGCTTAATTTGAGTTAAATCATTTTATTAATTCTTTCAGGCTCGAGGAGCACTAGCTAATATATTTCGAAAGATATTAGATGAAAGAAGAAAAGCCATGATAGCAAAGGATTATAAAGCAATGCCAAAATCCAACATAATTGATATGTTGCTAGACACTCATCAAGATGATAATAAAGGAAAAGGATTAAGTGATGAGAAGATCATTAGGATGCTAATTTTGTTTGCATTTGCTGGTTATGAACCTGTTGCTCTAATGGCTACAAAGGCAATTACGTTTTTGGAAAAGCATCCCAAGTTCATGCAGAAAGCAAAAGTACGTACTCATTACGTCGTTCCTTTTAATATGATGATATTTGACAAAATATTTCGAGTTCTTGCAGAAAGCAAAAATGTGTACTCATTACTTCGTTCTATTTTATATGATGGTGTTTGACGAACTCTTACTTTATAGGATGAACAAGAAGATATAGTTAAGAAAAGACCATCTTCAAATGTTGGCCTTAGTTTTGACGAGATTAGACAGATGAAGTATCTTAGTAAGGTAAGATATTTGCAATCGTATTCTCTGGTTCAATTGTTGGTTTTCTTTCACTATTTCTAATTTGTTTACTAGGTCAGTTTGGTTGGTGCTTTGTACCACATCTTCTTTACTGGGATCAGAACACACATTCATATGGAGCTTTACTTTTTTTTAAGTTTGGAATGCATGAAATGTCATGGTGTTTTCGCATCAAAATGACTACTTTTCAACGAATTTTCAAACGCCTGCTAGCTATGTTTCAAAAAAACATTCGAAAAAGTGGCTAGCCCGTGAATTTTTTTACGTAACACAATTACTCCATCCTTTTTTAGTTTATCTGGCATAATTTGATTAAACAGAGAGTTCTAATGAGAAAAAAAATGAAGATTAACCAATTTTTCCTATTAACCAATTTGCTTCTCATTAATAATAAAATAGGAAGTGTGTAATTAAGTTGAATTGTTTTCAAATTTACAAATGGGTCATTCTTTTTTAAATAAATTCAAAAGAAAATAAGGTCACATAATTGAAATAAAAGAGTATTTTTTTGAGTCTAAGTATATATATAAATCGCCAGCGTAAATAATTTGTACCCCATTAGGTTATTCAAAGAATATTTATAGGTAAACCTCCTTAAAATATAGGATTCTGATATACGTCACTTATTGCAGTTAGACCTCTCTATAACACTCATTCTCTATAATAATATTTTATTATAACGGTCAAGATTTTTTTTGGATCCGATTTTTCATATTATGTTATATTTTTTTTAAGTAATTAACAGCTTTTATTAATCACCTGAATGAGAATTACAAAGCAAGCTAACATCCCCAGTCAGCTTCTGTCCGGAAATAAAATAATACCCCTAAGTCCTATTTTCCCTAAATGCCACTGTTATCTTCTCTACCTAGCTAACAGTACTAGAGAATTTACATCAGATACGACTGTACTAGGCTTCTAATGCCAAGGGTGGCTCTCATATCATATCATATTATATTATATTATATTATATTATATTATATTATATGCTTTTTATAATAATATTTCGTTATATCAATAAAAAATATTTATATAAATTAAATCGTTTTGGCGATACAAGGAAAAAATGACTGATACTGTAAAATTATTTACACTGACAATGTATATTACTTAAACTCATTATCGTTACCTTTCAAGTTCATTATCAGACTATTTTGGACTAACATGCATTCTTATTTGTTCCTATATCTCTTTCAATATTGAAAGGTAATCAATGAAACACTGCGTATTGCTAGCAACCAGACAGTATTCCTTAAAGATACAAATACCCCTTACAACATAAATGGTTAGTACTCAGCCTTGACTTCTTCTACTTGTATATTTCATCAGTCCCATAATACTGTCACATTTAGCTTTTCAAGAGTCAAATTATATAAATTTGACCAATATTTTAAAAGTATTTTTTATTATATTAATATGACAATTATAACTTATAGTACTTTCAATATAATTTTTGAGTTTCTAAGTTTTAATTTTAAAATAATAAATTAATTTAATCTAATTTAGCTTCGAAGATCAATCAAATTGACTCTCAAAAAGCAAAACATGATAAGTATTTTGGGGCGGAGGAGTGTATATCCTCTTCAACTTTGCACTTAATTAAATCCAATGATTCATTCGTTTATCTCCTGTATGTGCAGGGTACACCATACCCAAGGGGTGGAAGTTTTTTGCAGTTTTATGGAATATTCATATGGATCCTGATATTTATGTCCAGCCTGAGGAATTTAATCCTTCAAGATGGGATGTAAGTGGCATGCAATTGTGTTCATGAAATTTTCTTCACTTATATTTTCTATATGACCGAGAAATTCTCCAGGGCTAATGGCGTACTACTCGATATTTGGTGGATAATTAATGGGTTCGCTCTTTATTCTTTCATAAATTTTCATCGGTTATCCTTTTCTAAAACAAATATTTAGCAAATGACTTTATTTTTACTTCTCTTGCAACTTATAAATCATTTAGACGACTACGGTCTAAAGATCCTTTTAAGTAAAATGAAAATCTTTTAAAAAAACGCATACTAGAATCTAAAATTTTATAGACGTAAATGACATTATATTCCAGTGTTTTATCTATTCTTAGGGATATATTTGCATAATTTTTAAAATTTTGAGAAAAAATATAAACAATGATCTAAGTAGGAGACATTTGCGTAAGTTCACCTTAGCCTTTTCCACTTAAATATCAACCTTTTTGCTCTGCGGCCGAATTCGGACCCATGACATGGCCTAACTAGTACATCACATGTTGCGATCTTAGCGAATAATAATATCCATGTAATTACTATATAAGTATTACTCATTAGTTAATGATTAAGTGAATTTTTACAGGATCTTGAAACTAAGCCAGGCTCCTTTCTTCCTTTTGGAATGGGCCCCAGAGTGTGCCCAGGATCCAATTTGGCCAGACTTGAAATTTCAGTAATTCTTCATTACTTTCTTCTTTACTACAGGTAATAGCTCTTTTACTGATCATCTGAAGTTCTTCTGTCCTAATTTATGGTAAAAATTTCAAGAGACAACATCTTTTGACATCATAATTTTACCTATACTCGTGTTTTTAAATTTTTTGCATAAATATCGACTTCAAATATGCAATATCTGAAGTTAGGTTTAACAAAATCAAACTTCAGACAACAGATGACAGAAGTTCATGCAAATTTGATTGGACTTCTGTCATTTAGTTCAGCTATATGAAATTTCAGATTCAATATTTGAAGTTTGACTTTATTAAGACTTAATTATAACTCCATATACCATATATCTGAAGTTGTCACAAACTAAATGATTGCGGTAAAATCAGGTAACCGTGCACTTTGCCCTAATTTATGTGGCAATTGGAGTGCTATTTATTTGAGTTAAAGAAGGTACCGTTTGACCATATCTTTCATAAATACTTTTAAATATTTTAAATTATTATTTTTATATAATTTCAAATATATTTTTATTTTATTTTTTATCAAATATTTCCAAAGGGACTAAAATATATGAATTCTATTTCCAAAAATTTAAAGAATTTGTTGGTAATTTTTTATCGAAAAAATAATTATTTTGACTCTCGTACTCATAACCTTGCCATATGAATTGAGACAGATGAAATATATGATATAAAAAGAAAATACAAATTACTAATTAAACCATTTATAATTTTAATTAATTGTTATTCTGCATGCAGGCTTGAGCAGGTTAATCCAGAGATTTATACTTATCCTCGTGAAAATTGTCTTGTGAGATTCAAGAAGCTCCCAGTCTAGTGATTGTAATTAGTTTCAATCTACAACTCATCGGGTAGAATTGTATTAATCTCCCTTAGGGAGTCTATCTCATTAATAAAAATATATATAGTGTGTACAATGTGAAATTCTAATACAATAAGGATCCTATTTCTACCATAATTATACAACACTAATAATTACAAAATATATGGTGAATATTCAAATAATATTCACTAATACACCCCCTCAGTCAGAGCGGGAGGAGGCCGAACGCTTAGACTGGATCTGAAGTCGAGGAATAGCTGTCTCGGAAGTCCTTTGGTGAATATATCCGCATACTGATACGAAAATGGCACATGCAACACCTTTAACATGACCTATAGCAACCTTTTCACAAACAAAATGTATATCCATCTCAATGTGCTTGGTTCGCTGATGTTGAACCGAATTATGAGATAAGTATATTGCGGATATGTTATCACAGTATATCAAAGACGTCTTACGCAGGGGACACTGAAGCTCCAAAATGAGGTTTCGGAGCTAGTAGATCTCAGCAACTACATTTGCAACGCCTCTATACTCTGTTTCTACACTCAAACGGGATAGGGTGGCTTGCCTCTTGGCAGACCATGATATGAGATTATCCCCTAAGAACACACAATAGCCGGAGGTGGAGTGTCACGTATCCGGACAGCCTGCACAATCTGCATCCGTATATGATAACATCATGTTTGGTGCAAAGTGATAGAGATGTAATCCATAGTCAAGTGTGCCCTTAATGTATAGAATGATACGTTTAAGAGCAGTAAAATGAGGCTCTCTGGGGGCATTCATAAACAAACACACCTGCTCACAACATAAACAATATCAGTCCTGGTGAAAGTAAGATACTGAAATGCGCCTGCAAGGATCCTATATAGAGTGGGGTCAGACACTGGATCACCATCAACATCACTGAGCTTCAATTTAGTGTCAATCGAAGAAGGCATAATCTTGTTGTTCACGATTTTAGCCATGTACACAATCTCCTCTGCATACTTACGCTAACACAAGAACATAGTATATGCAGATCTAGTCACTGATATCCCCAAGAAATAACTAACTTCCCAAAATTAGTCATAGCATATTCAGACTTAAGCAAATCAATAATCTCATTTTTGAACACATCCGATGAGGCTGTAAGAACAATATCATCCACATATAACAACAAATAAGATATGTTACTACATCGATGAAAAATAAAGAGAGAATTATCACACTTGTTGTATACAAACCATATATGCATAATTAAATGTGCAAAACGGTCATACCACGCTCTGGGGGACTGTTTCAAACCATAGAGTGACATACGCAGAAGACAGACATAATGAGGGGTCTCTGGATGGAAAAAGTCTGGTGGCTGGTGCATGTAAACAGTTTCTTTCAAGTCCCATGTAAGAATGTATTCTTGACATCAAGCTGGTGAATTGACCAATGCTTACCCATAGCAATACTCAGAACTGTACGAATGGTAGACGATTTAACAACCGGACTAAATGTCTCACCACAATCAACACCCTCATGTTGATTAGTGTCGTTAGCCACAAGTCATACCTTATATATCTCTAAGTCACCACTATCTCTGAATTTATGACGAAATAGCCACATGCATCGGATCACATTCACTCCATCCGATCTAGGAACCAAATTCCAAGTATGTTGTTTCGTTAAAGCATTAAATTCCTCATACATGGTCGCATTTCAATTAGGGTCATGTTTGGCTAATTTTGGGCTTTTAGAAATTGGGGATATGGTTTGTGTGGATAGGTTAAATTGGACTTCGAGTTTAAAAATCTCGTATTGGGCACGAGTTTTCATACGGTGTGTGGGGGCAGGTGGGGTGTTGTTGTTAGATGTCGGGTCTGTCATGTTGCGAGATCGGAATCGGTAAGGCAGTGACAGTTGGGAGTGGCAGTATGGGTAGGTCGACAAGGTGGGGAATTTGGCTGGTGGTGTCGAGAGACGATAATGGGTTTGGTGGGGTTGGGTAGCCGGTCATATCTCGTGGTTGTGAGTGGAATGAAGCCGGGTCCGGTGATGTTGGGTTTGGGGGAAAGTTGTGTCGGGGTCTCGGTGGGGTGGTTTGGGGGTTAGTGCGGTGATCGGCTTGCGGTGGGTATTTTTGGTTACTGGTTTGGGTGACGGGAGGAGTGGCAGCAGTGGGTGGTGACACTGGTTGTTCCGATTGGTTTGGTCGACGGGTGGGAGATACGGTGGGGGGTCGAATCCGTGAGTTATCCGATATATCGGGTATGGTAGCAGAAACGACGGGACAGATTGGGGAGTTGATGATGGGACTGCCGGTGGTGCCGGTGACCTGACCGTGAGGTGATTGAGCTGCGGTGGCAGTGGGTGCATCGGCTGCTGCCGGAATAGTGGCTGCACGACGGAGTGCATTATGGACAAGCGGTGATGTGTCCGAATCGTCGAGGAATTGGTAGAATAATTTTGTAAAGAAATTGTAAGATTACCACACTAGTGAGTGTGAAAATTTTGAGTGTATTCCTCAAGTATTTGTCAAAACTTGAGAAGATATTGTATATCCATTATTATTGTTATAGTGGAAGATTTACCGTGGTTATTTTTCCACGAGATAATTTCTTGTCTTGTATTTAGTATTTTATTTACTATTCACGAAATACTATTTACATTGGAATATATCTAGAAATACTGAGTATGCTCTGTGATTGCAGTTGTGTCTGATCTTTCACATCAGAAAAGTATTTTGGGGTGTCCATTCTATTTTTTTCGCTAATATTAATCCTGAAGGGGAATTGGAGTACTCTCATTTTATTCCCAACACTTTGTTCGTTCATGAAACACAAAATTAGAAGCAATTTGAGTGATTTAATGTCACAATGAACGGAGATAGGCAACTACAAAGAGATTCCTAATTCCTTGAACAATACAACTAACCGTACCATCTCAACTAATATAGAGGCCAAACTTCTATATTCAGCCTCCGCCGAACTGCGAGATACAGTGTTTTGTTTTTTGGATATCCAAGAGATCAAAGAATTGCCATAAGTCACAAGATAGCCAGTAATAGATTTTCTAGTGTTAGCACATGAACTCCAGTCAGCATCACAATAACCCATTAACTAATTTATGTCAGTTTACATGGTCTGGAACACACAAATGGCTCAGGTTCAAGAGATGTGTAAGAGAGATTTCCATTTAATTTTCCTTGAGAATCCAAGTTTAAAAGGGACGCTACCTCGCACCAACTTCCAGTGTTTGTTCCTGGTGATTTTGAGTCAATCTCTTCAATTGGATCTACTCATAAGTAGCTTCTAGGCAGGTCTAATGATGGGATATTCACTTTGCATTCTCCAGCTTAGCATAGCAAGGGTTGAATAGAAGAAACCTCTCAAGTGCGCTGTCATTGACCCTCTCGGAACCTTGTAGACTGTTGCAACTGATCGGGTATGTTAGAATAGAAATAGAAATATGTTTTGTATAGAGTATCCTACATGGAGATATATTGTAATGTAGTGTCTATAAATAATACTCAATGCAATGATGTAGATACAACAATTCAATAATATCTTATTTTTTGGCTTAAATTTGATTATTCCAGTGTGTGTCGAGTCAGATTCTTTATCTACAGTAGTCGCCTGCTTATGTTGACCTCATCCACGGTGATTTTGCTGGAATATAGCCACCGGAACACTATTTTCCGATGGTACATTACTGTTTCAGCAGCTTTTTCAATTGTTTTCAACTGTTCAGGAGCTGATTATTTGCTCTTGGGGTTGTTTCAAGCATCTGAAGAGTGGCTTATCATCAATCCAATCATGGTTCTCGAATTTTCTAATTCCAAAAGTATGGGAGATGAAAACTCAAGTCCTATAATCACTTTAGAACACTTAACGACGATATCAGAAAATCGAACATCCCAGTCTACAAAGAATTGACGAAGAGGCCGCTTTGGAAGATCTCGATCTAAGTGTAGTTATTGTAATAGATTTGGACACACTCATGAAGTATGCAGATGTCGACCTAAGTGTAGTCATTGTAATAGGTTAGGACAAACTCATGAAATATATTGTTTTCTACATGATCAACCACCCAAGAATGCTCATGTTGCTTAGACTGCCACTATAGGTAATCAATGGGTGCATTTATTCGAAGAAGAATATAATGAGTACCTTCAGTATCGAGTAACTAAGTATACATTTCCACAAGTAGCCTCATTTGCACGGTCTAATAACCTTGGATCATGGGTTGTAGACTATGGCACTTCTGATCATATTTCTGGTGATAAATCACTTTTGTCAAATATGATTATTCACCGTCTATTCCCGCTATTACTTTAGCCAATGAGATCCAAGAAAAGGAGTTGGACAAGCTAATCACATATCCTATGTCACTTTAAATTATGTTCTCTAAATCTCTGGTTGTCCTTTTAATCTTGCATCGGTCAGTCATTTGACTCGTGTCTTAAATTGCGCCATAATATTTCATGATGATTCTTTTATTATGCAGGACCGCAGTACGGGACAAACGATTGGAGTAAGATATGAATAACAAAACTTCTACTACCTTACCTCTACTCCTAATTCCTCCATAGCAGGTCTGGTTACAGATACTCCAAACTTAATCCATAAACGATTGGGACATTCGAGTCTGTTCAAGCTATAAAATATGGTGCCTAGTTTGTCTAGTATATCCAAATTAGATTGTGAGTCGTGTCAACTTAGGAAACACACTCGTACTACATTTTCACGTAGTGTTGAGAGACGTACAGAGTTTATTGTTTCGTTCATTATAATATTCGAGGTCCTAGTAGAGTCAGTTCACCCTTAGGATTTTGTTATTTTGTTTGTTTCATTGATGATTTTCTAGATGTACTTGGCTATTCTTAATGAAAGATCGTTCTAAGTTATTCTCTATATTCAAGAATTTTTGTGCTTAAATACAAAATCAATTTAGTGTTTTATTTGTACTTTTCATAGTGATAATGCCTTAGAATAGAAATCCTCCTAAGTTTCAGCAGTTTATGACTCACCAAGAAATTATTCATCAAACATTTTCTCCTTACATCCTTCAACAGAACGGGGTAGCAGAAAGGAAGAATATGCATCTCATTGAGACTGCTCGCATACTTCTCACTGAATCTCATGTTCCGCTGCATTTTTTGGGTGATGCAGTCCTCACGTCTTGCCATTTAATTAATCGAATGCCCTCATCTTCCATTCAAAATCAGATTTCATAATCCATAGTATATCCTCAGTCATCTCTATACTTTTTTTCTCCTCGTATTTTTGGGAGCACATGTTTTGTGCATAACCTAGCTCCGGGGAAAGATAAATTAGCCCCCCGCGCTCTTAAATATGTCTTTCTGGGTTATTATGGTTGAAGTCCGCCATTGGCCTCTTTATCAGTTGGACATTAAGAATGTTTTTCTCTATATGGTGATCTTGAAGAGGAAGTTTATATGGAGCAACCACCCAATTTTATTACTCATTAAGAGTCTAATCTGGTGTGTCGATTGCGTCGGTCACATTATGGTCTGAAACAGTCTTCTCGAGATTGGTTTGATAAATTCAGCACAGTAATTCAAGAGTTTAGCATGACTCACACTGAAGTAGATCATTCTGTGTTTATTGATATTTTGCTCTAGATTTGAGTATTTATTTGGTGGTTTATGTTGACGATATCGTTATAAATGGCAATGATCAAGATGATATCACTAATTTAAAGCAACATATTTTTTAGTATTTTCATACTAAAGATCTCGGCAAACTAAAGTATTTTCTAGGTATTGAGGTTGCACAATCCACGTCAGGTATTGTTATTTCACAACGTAAGTATGTCTTAGATATTCTTGAAGAGACAGAAATATGGAATGTATACTCATTGACACTCATATGAATCCGAATGCTAAACTCCTATCAGAACAGGGGGAGCCACTCAGTGATCCTGAAAGATATAGGCGGCTGGTTGATAAGTTGAATTATCTCACAGTGACTAGACCTGACATTTCATTTCCTGTGAGTGTTGTAAGTTAGTTTATGGATTCTCCTTGTGATAGTCATTGGGATATAGTTGTTCGCATTATGCGATATATTACGCCAGCTACAGGTAAAGGACTACTTTTCGAAGATCGAGGTCATGAGCAGATCATTGAATATACAGACGATGATTATGCAGGATCACCCTCTGATAGATGTTCTACATTCGGATATTGTGTATTAATAGGAGGTAATTTGGTGTCCTGGACGTGTAAGAAACATAGTGTCGTTGCTTGATCTAGTGTTGAATCAGAGTATGGAGCAATGTCTGAAGCAACTTGTGAGCTAGTTTGGATTAAGCAGTTGCTTAGAGAACTAAAATTTAGAGAAATCAATCAAATGGAACTTGTGTGTGATAACAAAGTGGCCCTTCATATCGCATCAAATTCGGTATTTCATGAGAAGACTAAGCACATTGAGTTTGACTGTCACTTTGTCAGGAAAAAGAAACTCTCCGGAGATATTGTTACTAAATTTGTGAAGTCGAGTGATCTGTCTGCGGATATTTTCACCAAGTCACTCAGTGGTCCTTGTATTAGTTACATCTGTAACAAGCTCGGTACATATGATTTGTATGCACCAGCTTGAGGGGGAGTGTTAGAATATGAATAAGAATATGATTTGTATATAATATCCTACATGGAAAAGGATTGTAATGTAGTGTCTATGAGTAAGACTTAATGTAGTAATGTAGATACAACAATTCAATAATATTTTCTCCCATAACTTATCACAGGATACTCGAAGCAAGGTTTGTTCAAGTAAAAACTTACATGTACTCGGTGTTCACGTCAAATTAATGAATGCAAGACAAATGTCTTCAATACAAGCATTATCACTTAACTTACATGGCTAAGTGATCTGTATTCTCACATTAATTTTTAACTAGTAAAATTAAATTATTTGGTTTGGTGTAACTACTGATATAGATAAGTATTTACCGTTTCTTCTCAGTTTGATTGTCCAGCGTAACACAACTGCAAGTGTATGTGGTGGATGAGAAGCATTCTTTGGTTCTCTCTTGAACCTATAATGGAACTTCAATGGTAGCTTGGTGTCTCCTAATCTTACAATGTTGCCATAACATTCACCAAACTTGTACTTGCATTCTTGTTTTAAGCACATAGCTTTAGTCTTAGATATTCTTCACTTCAAAAGTATTACTGTAACTTCTTTTTTTTTAGAACTTGATATTTAACTTACCAGTTGTAACTCTGATATGCTCTACAACTAGGTAACGGTAAGACAAGTGCGTGGTAGGATGATTGGGATCATTATAGGGATTTTGTATAATCGCCCGTCGAAATAATAGCCAGAAACTGTATATTTTTTATATATTATATTAGTATCCAAAAAATTATATATATTTTATATATAATTATTGTATATTTTTGTATATTGCATGGTTAGCAACTTATTTTTGGCGAGCGATCAAATGGGTTAAAGCTCATTATTTTATTCTTAATAAGATATCTCATATTTGATTCTCGGAAATGAGAAAACAAAGCCTTTTACCTTTTTAGTGAGCCTACCTAATACGAATCGAGATGAGTTGAGGCCGTGAAATTTAGATACTTAATATTTTATGGCTAAACTAAAGAAGAAGGAAAAGACAAGTGAACCATAAATTGTACAATATCATTAAGGAAGCAAAATAATTCAATCAACGTCATCTGTTAATGCTAGTAATTAATGCAAAGCTAGAGTAAGTTGAAAATAGGCTATATAATTGGTTGTGCATAATAGTCACCTAATTTGTTAAAATATAATACAATCACATGCCAACTTCTTCCACTATGTGCCTATCTCATTAGTGCAGTAATAATTGACAGATTAACCAATTGAAAGACCATGACTTGCACTGAGAGGGTAGCTGAGTTTGCTTGCACTAATGTCTCTCTATTTTTAGTTTTCTTTACTTATTTCAGGTGTGCTGCTGTCTGATTTGCCAATCCAAAAATAGTATTTGAAAAAAAAAAAAAGGTTATTTGATTTCTTGGATCATGACTTGGATTGAAAAGGGTCAAATTTGCTTTGTACAATTTATAATTGAGTTAACTTTTGGTCTATATTAAACTTTTGGTCCAATATTACTCTTGCCTTTAGGAAAAAGTTCTATTTTTGTCCTTGATGAGAAAGATTTGAGATTTTAAAGTTTATGAATTTTGAATTTAAAGTTTATGCGTTCTAAAGTTTATAATATGTATATATTTAGTGAATTTTTTAATAAATATATAGAATTTGAATTAAAGTTATTATGTTATGCCGAACTCCTACTTTGCATGTTAGCTTCGCCCCCTACTTGACCCCTTGACGAAGCTCTAACTCGAGGATAGTTTTAGACCATAATTTAAAGTTAAAAGGAGAAAATATAGACTTTTTTTCTTGAATAATGTGGATGTGGAATCCACTCATTCCAGTGGAGCTTCGTTAACAACAAAAATAAATACAAATAAAGAAGAAAATGAATTCCCTATGGACACGACAAAACTGGGTCATTGGTTACACTAAATCCAAAAGAAGTGCACTAAATCATGTTCATGATTACTTGTGTGGTGTGTATTATTCCTATTCATATTCTATTATGAGTTGTGACTGGTTACCTAACTTGATAAGCGTAAAAGATTCCCGAACTTAAATAATTCAAAAGGGAAGAAAGCAACTAAAATAATCAAATAAAATTTTTTTGATACATTTTCTCCTATTGTGCAGTAATTTACTGCACAATATGGGCAAATATAACGGGCCATCGGTTTCTTCCCCGATGCTTCTCCACTTCACTTTAAAAAATTTGGAAACCGCCACTAACGCCAAAAATTGAGGTCCCACAACTGAAAAAGATCATCTTCGTGTTAATATTTTACTCGAAAGTCAAGATTCTCAGTATATTTAAGATAAACAATAAGTTTCAAAGCTTGGATTTTGGAATAAAGCATCGTAGAACTCGATTCCAAAACTAAAAAACAACCTTTAATCTAAGTATTTTATTATGAGCTTTCTAATTATATTATTAAATACATTATAATCTTAAGCATGATTCATGTTACATAGTCTCAAATTTTGAAAAAGTTGTGTTTTTCCAAAAAAAAATTGCGCAATAAGGGCAGTCCACCCACTATCCAGCCCGATTTTTTTCATTTTTTTTTAAAAATTGCTCTATTTGTTAATTGTTTGTTAATTATTTAATTAGAAAAAATATAGTAATCTCTTAATTATTAATAATTTGTTAATTATATGTTAATTATTTTTTAATTGATTGATTATAATAAAAATGAAATAATTACGTTATATGTTAATTAGAATAACAATGCTATCAAAATTGACCTACATTTTTTAAAAAATAATTACGTTCTATATTAATTAGAATAACAATGCTATCAAAATTAACTACCTCTCCTCCTCCTCCCCCTCTCTAACGCTTTCACCTTTTTGCCGCCTTTGTCCCTTCATATCATTCTTTTCGATCAGTCCAATTTACCATTTCAGTTAACTCCACTTCTCAGATTCTAACTTAGGATTCCTAATTCAACAATTGAAAAGTATCAAGATTTCTTGTTTAGTTTAGTTTTCTTTCTGTCAATATTTCAATCATTTAAGGGTTGTAACACAGTATCAAAATTTCATCTGGGTTTTGTATCAATTCGAAATTCGAAGGATTTTTCTGATACATATATCACTGTTGGGTTTTCTGGGATCCATGTCAGAACCAAATTCGATCTTTATCTTCCTTACCGGAATGAGGATCTTGCTGGAATTCGACAGAGTGTTCGTCAATATAAAATTTGAGATTAATTTTGAAATAAGTGTTGTTGGGTTTGCTTAGATACATCATTGGGTGTTGCTCCAATTGATTGAAAACATTCAGAGGAGTTCGAAACTTAAATTTGAAGTAGATTTGAGTTAAATTTTAAAAGAGATGCAAGGAAGAAGACAAAGTTAGTTTTTGTATAATAGTGTAGGGTGTATACACAATCTTTATACACTATTATACATTTTTATATACCTATATACATATATGTCTTGTATAAAAGTGCAATTCTTATTCAAAATTAGTTTTTTATGTTTATACCAACTTATACAATATTGTATAAGTGTGTATTTTTGTGTATAATATTGTATAATTATAAATGTAAAACATTGTATAAAAGTGTTTTTTGGCTATATGTTTTCAATGTAAATTTTGGGCTATATTTTTGCAATGTAAGTCAGCGAAATTTACTTTTCTGAAATTTCCCCTAAAAATATAGTAATCTCCTAAAAAAATTATTTGTTAATTATCTAATTGTTAATTTATTTATTTGTAAAATTACGTATTCCATGTTAATTATTAATGTGCCAATTAGTTATCTAACTTTATGTGTTAATTTTTATTTAGTTACTTAATATAATTTCCTATTAAATGAATTAGTTTGTCATTACTTTAATGCTTAGTTTAGGATTGAACATCATTAATTTAGAATTTAAAATATCATTAATATAATTTTTGTTGATTGTAGTTAGTATAATAATTAATTATCATTTATTAATTAATAATAGTTAATCCTTAGTTTAGGATTGAACATCATTAGTTTAGGATTAAAAATATCATTAATATAATTTTTATTGATTGTAGTTAGTATAATAATTAATTATCAATTATAAATTTGTACTAGTTAATCCTTAGTTTAGGATTGAACAACATAATTATTCTAATTCACAAATTTAGATAGTTAATATAATTTTTCGATAAAGGATAAGTTAGTTAGTATAATTTTTCGATAAAGGGTTAGATAATTAATATTACAGGATAACGAATAATTTAAACATTGTTTGTACAGATACGACACCTCCATGGATCCCAACGTTCATCCGGGACCCATCGATATATCAGTACTTAGTCTACATGATAATTATAGGTCCGGGCTATTATGGACTAGCCAGATACATAGGAGGACGTTGTTCCATTCCCGTAGGGTGGAATATTCGTGGGATCTTATATAGGATCGACCCCCATATCCCCGCATCTTAGAGATACTGTATCGGGGTGGTATCTACCGTTACATCACTATTGGTCGGGTACAACATGATCGGGCTCTTATGACAGCCATGATTGATAGATGGCGATCGGAGACCCACACCTTTCATCTCTGCACTGGTGAGGCCACTATCACACTTCAGGATGTGGAGGTCATGTTTGGACTACGGATAGATGGACTCCCATTATACACTGAGGATCTTCCTCATCAACCGACATTAGGGCATGAGTTGACTAGGCTCACTGGATACGCGTCTCAGCCCGGTGATATCCATGGACAGAGTCGAGTGGTGATGTCTGCTCTCTATGCTTACTTGAACGCCACGAACATGGAGAATCCTATTATAGACAACATAGATTAGGAGATTGTGGATCGTCGTGCCCGTCTATATTTACTCATCATATTCAGGGGCATCATGTTCCCAAACACATCGGGTTTCCATGTGAGCTTAAAGTATTTTCTATTTTTGGCCGATTGGAAGATTACGGCTGGGACGGTGCTGTTCTGACTTACCTATATCGATGTCTATGGGCGCTATGAGTGATATCGGTTGGCAGATCTGTACCGATTGGGAGATTACGACTGGGACGGTGTTGTTCTGACTTACCTGTATCGATGTTTATGTCGAGTGTCTATGGGCGCTATGAGCGATATCGGTGGAGTTTTCACTCCTCTCCATGTAATGTATTTAAGTGTGTGTAAATTTTATTCTAAATATAGATTTTGAAATAAAAACTAATAAATTATATTTTTAATAATCCTTTCAGTTATGAGTGTGGGATAGGATGCTATCTTTTCAGTATGTACCTGTGCGCCCTCAACCTGACTTCATTGATGATGACATGCCCTACGCACATAGATGGATGACAGGCATATCTCGAGATATGGATACACACCATAATATTTTTGTGTTCAGGGATCAGCTTGATTGTATGACAGATGGATTTTTATTGTTTTTTGTCTTTATTGTTTACTAATTGTGGTCATTTTTACAGGTTTTTATATGGACGTGGTATGTTCAACTTTTGGATCAATTGTCGGCGCTTTTGCAAGGCTGGTGAGGCCGTGTGAATGTTCGGTGTTCATTGATACACATGGAGATCATTGAGAATCATGTATCCCACCGCGTCTTACAATTGTTTAGGCATGCATAGAATATTTCTGACCCGACTGATTGAGAGCACCGCTACTATATGCGGGACGAGCGTTCAATAGCCACTCCTACATACCGGGCCTTTATGCACACTCATATCGATAATTGGGATCAGAGGTTGCAGAGAACAACGGTGGTCGGACATACGACTCCGATCGAAGTTTATACGGAGTGGTACTGGAAGATCACACGCAGCTTGATTGACAACCCTGATATGCGTGATCCAGATGGCCAAGGACACGCAACACTCTCGGGACAGTATGAGGTGTTGGTAAGTTTACCGCACTTAAACTTAATTAATTATCTTAATTATTACGTTAAAAATTTATTCAATTATTAATATTTACAAATAAATGCAGTTATAGACCGTATAGATAATGCGCCAGTTGGGAGTACAATATATGGATATCCTGGAGACAGCGGAATTTGCTGCCCAGGTTGTTCAGATAGCCGAGTCGGGTATCCAACGAGTACAAGAGGTCAGACGTATGCATGAACATGTTCCTTAGGGCCCGTATCAGACAACAAATGATTGTGATCGTGGTCTTGGAGGCGGTGGTGATAGAGGTGGTGGTGGTAGAAGGGGGGTGACAGAGGGGATGAAGTCGAGGGGATCGTGGCCGAGGAGATCGTGTCGAGGTGGTGACAGAGTAGGTGGCGGCAGAGGACTCCATCTAGTAGATGAGCCTGACGAGCATGCTTCGGATTCCACTCCAGCCTAGCAGTATTCATCGAATTCAGGCCACCCATCGACTTCTTACTGACCATCGACACCTACATATACACCGAAATATCTATTTTCATATGTACCTTGATCTTCATCCTAGCAGAGCCAGAATGCGTACGTCGTTGTACGTGATGACATAGATTATGCTTTATATGACGCACCAGTGCGTGCGCAACGGTAGTTTGTGATGTACAGGGTGGCAATGAGCTGCGGTACAACTTCTCATTCATAGACTTCGAGGATATTCTTAGCCAAAGGTTAGTGTTTAAAATACTTATTTTAAAAAATTAAAATACTTATACTGATTATTTCATAATTTTTCCATCTCCATCTCCATCTCCAGCTCCAATCATTCAGAATCCCATTTATGATACTACTTCAGATCCTACACTAGACCCCTCTCAGGAGCCCGCCGTCACACAAGTTTGATTTTTTACCCAAAGTTAATGTATTAAATATAAATTAAAATTTATACTAATTGTTTATATATTATTCCAGATTCGTCCTTCCGCGCCTGTGGTTTTATCTCCTCATGAGGACGATGTTGATGATTTTGACCTTACTGATCCCAACAGATTAGTTCCGATCATGCCAGTTAAAAGCGGTCACGTGCATGCCATGGTTCAAACTCCGAGGAAGGACGACAAAAAAAGGGTGGCGGATGATCATGACTTAGAGCATCCTGCTGTTAGGAGGAAGAAGAGGGGTGTAGATGATGGTGAAGGTGGAAGAGATCGTATTAGCCTTAGGCCTAAGGTTACTCTAATGTCTAGCACATGTGGGACCCATTAGAGATTGTGTATATGTAATTAAGTTGTACAGTTTAAGTTAATATTATATTTTTTTGCGTATATTTTTCATAATTATAATTAGTTATCTTAGTCTTTATTATCGTTTATTACTAACTCGTGCGACGTCCTAAATTAATTAAGAAAAAAAATATTGACATATTCGAAATAAAGTAATGCCTTGACCAAACAATAAAACGCTTAAATTAAAATCCTAAAAAGTAAAACATTTAAACCTAATGATAACAAGTTTCCAAATAAAACTTACTTCTGGCACTTTACAACTCCTAAAACGACGCTCCGAACGTTTAGGTATCCTTGATGTATTGAGCCTACACTATTGTTCACATAAAAAATATCACGTTCTATATAAAATATTGACATTCCGGAGTCTTGAGATGTGACTAATCTTTGGTCAAAGTATGAAAAAAATGTGAATTTCAAACCTTTCAAATTATACCAAGTGTTGGAAAAAAGTACCCCTATTTAACCAGGCCGTTACGATTAAGTCCTATTACGCAGTAAATTACTGCACAAAAGGTATTAATACAACAATTTTTTTTTAGAATTATTTTGATTGCTTTTCTCATATTTTGGGTCATTTAAGTTCCGGACTCAACCTAAAGATATACTAATAATTTAACTACCAACCTGCACAAGTCACATATAAAGAGGAATATCATAGATAGAGCGATAAGAATATTATAGAAATATAATAATATTGTCTAAGGATATTCATCATATAAAAGGATCAATTCGGGTCATATAGAATCACTTGAAAGATATATTTTTTTTCGAAGTTGGAAAGAATCTTTACCTTTACGTATAAACTATGGAATCTTTGTACGTATTTCTTTTTATCTTGAACATATATACGTACTGTATTTCTTTTTATCTTGAACATATTTATATCACTATTTAAATCTTAATAACTTGAGAGAGTAATCAAATTGACTATTTTCTAGGAACTCTTATTATCTTCTCTGAAGCACTAAATGAAATTTGTTGATCTTCACAATCAAATTCATTATTACAATTTTAACCCTTAAAAGTTTAGTTATCATTTTTATTAGGTCACAAATTAATGCTTACGGTAAGAATTTTACTTAGTTAAAAGTGAACAAATTGTGTAAATATTTTTCAGATAGTGATTACATGGTTAATATGAGTTGGTAAAAGTATTTGGTGAAAAATTTGATGAATGCAATTTAACCAAACTGAATTGTACTCTATGTTGTTGTGTAAGTACACATAAAATTGCCCACAAAATGTTGTCCAGATTCAATGTACCAGAAGTATCTCTATGTAAAGATTTTGAAGAAGATTCGTTGGTAAAAACTTTATTTCCATGCAATTTTAAGCACGAAAATTTACCATGACTAGTGTCCAAATTCAATGTACCTTAAGCTTTGTGGTCTTTTTACATCCCAAAAATATTACAACCTTAAAAAAATTAAAATTATTGTTTGAATGTCCGATGAATATGGATTATGACATTAAAAATTTTGTCCATATAAATATATGTCTTTATACATTTGAGGACAAGATAGCTTAGTCATCGATTGTCACTTGTCAATTCTCTTTCTTTCTAATATCTTGTTTCTTTGTTCTCTTCAACTTTCTGCATGCTTTGTTTAAACATAATTAAAATCTTATTATAGCTTTAAGAAAGAGAGAACAGAGATAAAGGGAGGTTTTTGTGTATATTTAATCATAATTCCTAAAGGAATTTTCAAGAAAATGGCCAAATTTACTAATTTGATTGGATCCAGGATTATAGCAGCCACCAACCAGGTTTGTGTTATTGCTTTTTCATTTGTTTTTGAAATGGGGTTCTTGGTTTTATTAATTTTTTTGTTTTTTTAATTTGTTATGGGAAATGTTTTTTTTTATTTATCAAAATCTTTGCTGCATTTAGGGAATTTTTGTTTTTTGGTTCTTGAATGATCATTTTGGTTCTTCTTGCTTTGTGTTTGGTTCTTGTACTTTCAAACTTGTAATATTCTGTTAGTATGCACTTTTTGGGTTTCATTGTAAAGTTTGCTCCTTTTTCTTACTTGGACTTGGAAAAGTTTACCTCATTTTGGTTATTTTAACCTTCTTCATAAGTTAAAATAATCCTCCTAGCAGGGGTTAAGCTAGAATTTTGAGTTTATGGGTCGTGGGTTCTGTTAAACTTGTAGATAAGCTGGTCAATCCTCCCCTGCCTCCGAGTATTCTTGAAATTTAGTTTAATTTGTTCCAGTGTAGAGAGAAAAGAGTTAATAGCCAAGTTGGAACTTGGACCGAGACCTGCTTAAATGGGGCGACCTGGTCATGCATTGAAGACTTATATAGCCGACCTCCCAACTTGCTCGATATTGAGGCATCCTCATTGTTATACAGGATTGATATATAGTCATTTTCTATGTTGCTCGGGCTCTCCAGAGATGTTGCACCTGTACCGGATCCTTAAAATATGCTCTGCTTTGGAGGATCCGACATGCACCTAGACATTTTTGAAAAGTCCCAGAAGCATAGGTCATTTTGGGTTCGGGTACTTCCTAGTGTATTTGGGAGCATCACACTTGGGACTGTGTAGTTTCTTTTCTTAAACATGGTTCCTCTAGACCTAAAGTTCAAAGTCCTCGGCCTTTTCCCATGGTCTAATATCAAAGAAAGGTGCTTGACAACAAGTCCAGAAATCCAAATTCTGCTTTTTAATCTGGACGGATGAATGTCATGGATTTCACTTTGGAGAATGTGGCATGATCGACTGTGAATCAGGTCATTTTACAGTGTGTTTTGACTCGAAGATCAAATTATCTTGGTTAATTTACAGAACGGTCTCATAGATTGCCTAAGAAATTTAAACAGCCGTAGTTTACCATTTGGTATGTTAAACAAACTGTTTTAGGGCCTTCCTCATAGTTCTTGAACAATCTATCAGTTTTCCAAGTAAATACTCAACTACGAAAACTGTGATAAATTGTTCGATAAGTTCCAGCTGAATAGTGATCTATGCTCATTTTTTTGCTTCATGTTGATATCTTATACTTTGTTTTAGTTGCAAGATTCTATAGCTAAGGAAACTGATTTCTTTATAACAGCATCTATGCATCTTTTTCATCCGAATGTATCTTATTTTACAATCTTCAATTTTGTTGTGATTCCTAATTTATTGCGTTTTACAGGTTGGTTCCCATGTAAAGCGTATCCCTGCTGTTAGCAATTTGCAGAAACAAATCGCTTGCGACCCAATACAGGTCAGATGGAGTAGCACCGAGCCATATTTGAAGAATGATCTTTCAGCAACTGACTATAGAGGGTGAATTTTGTTTTGCTTTCTTACTTTTTGATCTCTATCTCGACCTATCATGCTATATTGCCAATAACTTTGTATTTCAGTACACATGATATATTACAAGTTCACAAATTTGTTAGTAATCACTTGTCTTTACATTTGCAGATATAAGGGACATGATATGTTGGCACCCTTCACTGCCGGGTGGCATACTACTGATTTGGAACCTTTAGTTATACAAAAATCCGAGGTTAGATTTGCATCTTTCTTTTGCTATCTACTCCAGAAACTACTTCTGTGTTTAACATTTTTTGCATTTGTCATAGGGTTCTTATGTCTATGACATTAACGGGAAGAAATACCTCGATGCTCTAGCTGGCTTGTGGTGCACATCCTTAGGTACTTACAATTTATGTTGCTCAATTCTTCAAAAATGCAGACGTGCGTTTCGGATCCTCCAAAAGTAGTACATTTCTTTAGGATCCGACACGGGTGCAGTAGCATTTTTGGAGAGTCCGAGCAACATAGCTTACAATCCCTATTTGCACTATTTTTAGTTACCACTTTTTTCCTCGAAATATTTAACACATAGATGTCTTGTTACACATTATTGTAGGTGGAAATGAGCTTCGTCTTGTTGCCGCTGCAACGAAACAACTCAAAGAGTTGCCCTTTTACCATTCATTTTGGAATCGTACCACAAAACCTTCTTTGGTACGTAAAATTCTAAGTAGTTACCTTATCACGAAAGACAAAAGAAATCTCCTCGCTGTCCAGGTTTCGCTTTAAGTTTTACTTAGATCTCAGACTGATTTTATTTTCAAACGTACAGGATCTTGCAAAGGAACTCCTAGATCTGTTTACTGCAAATAAAATGGCGAAAGCTTTTTTCACAAACAGTGGATCAGAAGCCAATGACACACAGGTTGTTACACAATTAACTTGCTAAATAATAGAAAGAAAAATCCATGTTTTGTTGGGAATTTTGATAGAATACTACAGTATTTTTGTTCATTTTTGGTGTGTGCACATTTACAATCGCGCAGAGACGAAAAATTATTCCAATTTGCATCTACATTGTTCTTGACACATGCTGCTATATATGTTACAAATTGTTTTTTCTTTTCCTTCTTTTGGAAGAAATGATTAGTTAATTCAAGGATATTTTGAGGAATGATTTTTAGGATATAAGTAACATTTGACACTTACACTTCAATCTGTAGGTGAAGCTGGTATGGTATTACAACAATGCACTCGGGAGGCCAGACAAAAAGAAATTTATTGCTCGAACAAAATCGTAAGTATATTCCTTAACCACTGCTTCTTTGTGTGTGTGTGTGTGTTGTTTTTCCATTGACTAATATGATCTTTATGCTTGTTACCTTCAAACAGATACCACGGGTCAACTCTCATTTCCGCCAGTCTCTCTGGGTAATAAATTTATCCGTTCTGGGAGATCATTTATTATTCGTTTCAAGTATTCGTTGTGCTAATATTTTCTTCTGCAGTCTTCCTGCACTACATCAGAAATTTGATCTACCAGCTCCGTTTGTTCTGCACACCGACTGCCCTCATTATTGGCGCTTTCATCTGCCAGGTTTTTATTAACCGCTACTTCTTATTGTATCCTGATCTTATATCAGTCGGTGCACAAAACATGAACTTTTTAGGAAAATGTGATGTGTGTATGTCAGGTGAGACGGAAGAGGAGTTCTCGACTAGGTTGGCAAATAATTTGGAAAATCTTATACTCAAAGAGGGACCTGAAACAGTAACTTCTATCAACTTTTTATCACTTATCGTGTTTCCTTTAATTGCATCATATATAGATGATGAAATATTTTTCGGTTAATTTACTTGTTCATCAACTAGATAGCTGCTTTCATCGCCGAACCAGTCATGGGGGCAGGAGGTGTCATACCTCCTCCAGCGACCTACTTTGATAAGGTCCGTTTTCCTTGCACTTTTTAGTTCTTTTCGACAAGAATACACTTTTTCATTTTTCTTCCTAGGGATTATGCTTATAAGTAGCTGAAACAATAATTTCCATCCTACTCGTTTTTAGATCCAAGCTGTACTCAAGAAGTACAATATTCTTGTCATCGCGGATGAGGTCATATGTGGATTTGGAAGGCTCGGGACAATGTTCGGATGTGAAAAGTACAACATTAAACCTGATCTTGTCTCTGTAGCAAAGGTAGATTTTAACTGTACGATCTACACAAATTTTAACTTATATCTGGATTCTAAATTATCTCCCCTTAACTATGCTTTTAGGCTCTTTCTTCTGGATATATGC
This sequence comes from Anisodus acutangulus, assembly GCA_029783415.1. Classification (NCBI taxonomy): domain Eukaryota; kingdom Viridiplantae; phylum Streptophyta; class Magnoliopsida; order Solanales; family Solanaceae; genus Anisodus; species Anisodus acutangulus. Next base: position 5,123,515 of record CM056511.1, read on the forward strand.
CAATTGGTGCTGTCCTTGTAAGCCCTGAAGTTAATGATGTCATATATTCTCAAAGCAACAAACTTGGTGAGCATATTATCCATTCGATAATATTTCACTCCTTCTTGGTAATCAAATTGTTCATAACTTTCTCTCTCCGTTTTTTTATTTTTCGCTGTAACTAGGTACATTTTCCCACGGATTTACTTATTCGGGGCACCCTGTCTCGTGTGCGGTTGCCTTGGAAACACTGAAGATCTACAAGTATGCAACCTTTTTTCTGACTTTCAACCTTTTTAGTTATGGAGTGAAAGAATTATGTCAAAAACGGCTATGTTGATCAGACTCGTCAAAAAAAAGTCAACGGGTACGTGTCGGATCATCCAAAAATAGTGCTTTTCTTGAGGATTCGATATGGATGCCGCAGCAGTTTGGGGAGTCCGAGCAACATAGAAAATAATAGTTTCACTACTAGGGTTTTGTACTTACCTTTTGCAGAAGCACTGAAAAGACTCGAACTATTTTCAGGGAAAGAAATATTATTGAGCAAGTAAACAGAATATCACCAAAGTTCCAAGAAGGTCTGAAAGCATTTTCCGACAGTCCCATAATCGGGGAGGTACAATAATTATCGACGTTAAAAGCCAGCTAAAATGTCTCAATTACCTACCGTTTATTTAATTCACATTTACTTTGTTGTTCTTTTTTCAGATAAGGGGAACCGGTTTGCTACATGGTACAGAGTTTACGGATAACAAATCTCCTAATGATCCGTTCCCTCCTGAATGGGGTATGTTTTCGCTTTTTATTCCTATCCAAGATTTAAGTTAAAACTCTAAGGTCGGTTTGACAAATCATTCATTCTTTTGCTCAGGTATCGGTGCATATTTTGGAGCACAGTGTGAGAAGCACGGGATGTTGGTACGTGTTGCTGGTGATAACATAATGATGTCTCCTCCGTACATTCTTAGTCTGGAAGAAATTGACGAGGTATGTTCCTATTGCTTTGCATCTGTTAGAAATATATTAAGAAATGGGCATCATACTTCTATTTGAACGTTAGTTTACTTGGTTTCTTGCTAAATAAGCTCAGAACTGGTTTGTTGTTATATATCGTGTGTCATGAACACAACAACATCATGTTTCTATGATCTATTAGGAGCCGTTCTTTGCAATGGTGAAGTTGTTTCTTGTAAGAGCTATAAACGATTAAAACTGTCTTTTTCTTTTTTTGTGCAGTTGATAAGCAAATATGGGAAAGCACTGAAGGATACTGAAAAGAGAGTGGAAGAACTCAAATCCCAGGAGAAGTAAAGGCTCATGGCAAAAAGCTTGAAAAAGAGTTGGAAAAAAATGCAAGTCCAATTGAAATGAAACTCTATTAGCCACTTTTAGATGAAGAATGTAAATCAATCAGTTAACTAGGCTTATATATCCGATTACTTTGGAGGATTTATTATAGCTATACTAGTTTTCCGCTGGCTGTCAATCTACATCAACTGTTTTTTATCTCTATGATACCTATAAAATAGTGTAAATCTCCTTGATAGAGTTCTCTTATTAATGTAATATATATTGAGTATACAATTGTAATCCTAAGAATATGATTAGGATCTCTATTTTACATTAATTACACTAAATATTAATTACAGAATATATTCATAACTCGTGGGTTGTAGCTCCGGTCTTCATAATAGTATGAAGTAAGTCCTTGGAGATAGTTCCATAGATTCATTGTTTGACGATGGCGTCAAGGCGCCTCCATGTCACGTCGTCGACGTCGGGAGGGCGGGGATAAGTGGTATCAGTGTGGTCAAGCACATTGTAAGCACATGCATGAATATGAAAGAATTCAACCCATGACGCGTATTGTCCATCCTCCTAATCAAGAATCAACGGTATGAAGTTCTTGATATTGGTTACGGCGAAAGCAGGATGAAAAGTGGTGGGGGTGGAAGAGGGAGGATAATTTGTGACGTCAGGAGTTGAGGAAGCGGTAGCGGGGGAATCCATTAGGGTAGCCAAAAATATTTGGAAGAATATCGGGTGAGGGGCTACCGTATATCAGCGGTATACAGTTCTGCGTGGGTGATAGGTGTCTCGGGTGGTGTATATCGTATGTATACCTGATGTATACGGGCAAGAAACAGGAAATATGGGGGTTGGGTGATGTGTATATCGTTGTATATCAGTGGTAGATAGGTTCGTTTTGAGAAGAAGGGGAGAGATTGGGGGTTGTATATCACAGTATATATGGGGTATACAGGTTTGTATGTAGAGAAGAGGTTGTATATCAGGGAGGAGCAGGGTATACGGGTTGTATATCATGAAGGAGCTGTGGTATACAGGGCTGTATAAGGTTGATTTTCCGCCGGAAGAGGGAGGCGGAGGGGAGTGGTACGACGGCCACACTAGGGTTTAGGGTAGGGAGAGATTTTTGGCTCTTGATACCATGTAGAATAGTGTAAATCTTCTTGATGGAGTTCTCTTATTAATGTAATATAGAGAGAGTATACAATTGTAGTCCTAATAGAATTATGATCTCTATTTTACATTAATTATATATTAATTATAGAATATATTGTGAATATATATGGAATATATTCACTATCAATACCGTCCAAGCTTTGTGAAATCAAGTCATCTAAAAAGACATTTGGACATTCTTCGTTGAGCGGCTTGGGTTGAACTCAAAATGACTCATCAATAATTCAATCAAAACCGGTCAAATAGGGTAAGCCAATAGGTCAAATTGCAACTACAATTTAAGAAAAATACATTAAACTTTCACAGTTATTTTCAAAAAAATAAAAGAAGTATGGAAGTTAGGATATGTTGAGTTAAGACCCGTTATTTGACCCACCATGACCACACTTATTTTTATCCATGCAAACTTTAGATGGATTGGATCATAACTATTTTATTCATTTGACACGTTTTGACCCGCCTGATTGCCACCTCTTGCCAAAAATCATGCCAAGCAAGGTTATTCCAATCAAGGGTAGATGTACAAGATAATGTATGAGTTCAGTCGAACTCAATAGGTTTGATCTAGTTCTTGTATATATATTAAAAATTTTGTCAAATATATACAACTATTAAATTTCAAACCTAGTAATTCAAATATCAATGTATTTAATGAAATATTCTACCTATAAAATTCAAATACTGAAATCACTATTCCAATTACTATGAAAGAGGTAGCAAACCAAACAAGATATTCAATATTCATGCTGATCTTACAGCAATATTGGTTGGACTGAATATGAGTACATAAACATCAAGATTTGGGTTTCTGTTTATCAACTTTTCTTCTAACTCTCCTTTCTCTAGAGCTAACATACTTGAATCCACCACTTTCAGATTCTTCTGAATCCTCATAGTTTCTCAAAGATTTCTACAATTTCCAACAAAAAAAAAAGTTGCAATTACTAATACACACAAATATTCAGGGTAAAAATTTATTTACACGGGGTGTTTACATCAAATTAAGTACAACTTATCATAGTTACGTGATTTAATGAAGTAAAAGTACATGTTAATTAACCATGATTAAGTAAAGAACTCTACAACCAAACACATGGCATGCATGTATTGGTTTGGTGTAAACATCCTGTGTGGGTAAGTTTTTACCAATAATCAGTAAGTTATACTAAAGGTGTGTTTGGTATGGAGGAAAATATTTTTAAAATTTTCATGTTTGGTTGGTCATTTCACATTGATTGTTTCCTCCCACCCTCTAACACACCCCACCCCCACCCCACACCTTCTGCTCCCAAACCATATCCCAGAGACGGATCCAAGATTTAAAGTTTATGTGTTCCTACCGTGATCTCAATTTAATACTCCCCCGTTTCAATTTATGTGAATTTATTTCCTTATTAGTCTGTACAAAAATGAATGATCACTTTCTATATTTGAAAATAATTCACCTTTATGCAATGATTTATAACCACACAAAATATATGTGACTCATTTAACACCACAAGTTTAAAAGTTTTTTCTTCTTTCTTAAACTTCGTGTCTAGCCGAGTGGGTTCACATAAATTGAAATAGAGGGAGGATACAATAATAATTGATTCACTCTAAAAAAATTCATATTTTGTAGATTCCTTAATACAAATACAGGTTTGACCAGAAGCTACTAGATTCACGTAAATCAGGTATAAGAGTCGATCCTCCCCTGTCCTACCCCCACTACTTGCTTACCAAATACAATTAATATTAAGTAAGAAAATCTTTTATTTTTTCAGAATAACATTTTCCTAAAACATATTTTCCTTTGTACCAAGTTCAATAAGGAAGAAGAATTGATAGAAATGTAAAATACCTCTCTAATTTCATTAAAGCTGACTGCATAAAATGTAACAGCAGCTGCTGCTATAATTCCAAGTACTGGAAGTCCTACTTGCTGAATTGAATCCATTATTCTTCTGAGTGTTTTCTTTTGTTTCAATTTTTGAGCTTAGATTAGATATTCTGGTTTCATGTTTCTCTTTTTCTTTGATTTTTTGGCTGACATAAGATAAGATATCTGTATGTGTTGATAAAAGTAAGATAATAACTTATTTGTAGTGGCCCAAACTCACACTTGCTATCCGAGAGAGTGCTCCCAAGTCCATCACCTCTAAGCTGACTAGATCAAGTATTTGAATACAAACAGTTTAATTTACTCATAAAATTTCATCTAAATGACAATTAACTCATTAATTTCAAGATGTGTTTAAATAAATATTTGGTGATAGTTCAGATAGAAAATACAAACACCTAATAGTTCAGGTTGGAAACTAGCAAAAAAGTGATACTTTAGATTATACACTATGCACTATCAAATACTAGTTGAGTTATGTTTTGGTAAATAGTTAGTGATCGTTGAGGTAGCTAGAAAATACAAACACTTGATAGTTCCGTAGAAACTCACAAAAATGTGATACTTCGTGTTTTTTTTTATCAATCTCTCTATATAAAGTATTTTTGATCTATATATAGTACTCTATCTGTCCCAAGTTATGTGATACACTTTTCTTTCTAGTCTGTCAAAAAAAATGATACATATCTATATTATTTAGAAATAATTTAACTTAAAATTTTATTTTTTACCCTTAATGAAATGATTTACATCCACACAACTATCTATGTCTTGTTTTAGATCACAAGTTTAAATTTTTTTTATTTCTTTCTTAAACTTCGTGCATATTCAAACTATATCACATAAATTGGAAGGAGAAAGTATAATTCGATAAAAGGTGTTCAATTGACTACTGTTTTCGTTGATTGTAGCTTCGCACCTATTATCCGCACCTAGTATTTACACTAAAATAAAGAATTTAACCTTAACAAGTACAAATTAATGTGAGAAACATATTTTTTAAATTTAATTAAGTGATAAATAAGTGTATAAAGGACACATAACTTGTATTTATTGGTTTGCATATTGTAGTGTAATTCTTTTCCCGTTTCTCCCTTATTGGTATTTTTAAAAGTGTCAAATTTAGTCCATATAAATGTAATTCACCTGACTCGAATAAATTTGGACGAATTGAGTTGGAAACAGATTCATCAAAAGGTTAATTTGTGTTACTTTCACTTGGTAGTCGATTTTGACCATATTATTTAAATAGTTATATATGTTTAAAATTGAGCTATATATGGACGAAGTTCATATTGGTCTCAAGTTCAGTCATATACACCCTAAGTTCAATTGTATATGATAACTATAACTTCAAACGTACGCGTATGTAAGTTTGTTGAAGTTAACTTTGAAGTGACTTAACTTGTAAAATTTTATGAATTTGAACTATGCCTTTTATAGAAGTTTTTCACGGATTGCCGTTCAAAAGCACTAGTCTTTAATTTTTGCCTCTCATATTTGAGATCTTTAATTATTGCCCCTCTTATCCATGGTCTTTAATTTTTTCCTTCATATCTGTGGTCTTTAATTTTTTTTTCTTCTGCTACTCATTTTATGTCGTGCGAAAAGTGCTGAAGGACCAAAAATTAAAAACCTCAAATTTAAAGGACAAAAATTAAAGACCATCCCGAAATGGAGGCATTTGTGCGAATGACCTCCTTCTATAAGAATCCTAAAATCGCCTATGCACTTGCCCCGGTTTAGTTTGGGCACATCCTAGACTAACTCATCTAACCCTCGCAACCCGTTTAATTTGATATAGCACATCCATGTATAATAAAGTAATTGCACGGTTTTCCTTAAAATGGACTGGTCTTTAATTTTTGCCCTTCAAATTAGCGGTGTGCAAAAATCAATTTAATCGATAATCTGAACCAATAAAAATATTATTGATTTAGCGGTGTCGGGTTATTGGGTTAAGGTTTTGTAAACGGTTTTGTAAATAAAATTATTGGGTCATCGGTTCGATTTTCGATTTTAAGGATTTAGTTAATGGTTAAACCGATAATCCAATAAACTTATATTAAATTAAATTTTTATCCCTAATTATATAATAGTGGCTTTAAATTTTAGTTTTAAATACAAACCTTATGCCTAAATTCTTACCGCATGCACGCTTATTCTCTCAATTCTCAATTTACTTATCATTTGTATTTAGAATGCATTAAACAATTTGAAAATTCATTATCATTTGATGATTTGCTGCTTGATTGCTACAGTGCATTTTATAATTTTTGTCTTGTAATTTGTGTAGACTTTTATGCATGAAGACAAAGTATATATGAACAAATGGAAACAAGAGAAAGCAAAAAAATTGGCGGAATATTTTATTATTGGTTAAACAAAAAACTGAACCATTAAGGACCAAAAACCGATAAATCGAAAATTGATAATGAATATCTTACTGGATTGGTTATTGATTTAGCGTATTTATAAATCAAAAATGATAATCCGAACCGATAATACACAAAATTGAACTGAACCGACTGATGAGCACCCCTACTTCAAATGGATTGGTCTTTAATTTTTACCCTTCAAAATCGAACTTATGCCTATAGGGATATAAGTTCTTTAAGGATGATGGCATAGCTTGTGGATATTATGATGCATAACTTATGCTCCTATAGGCATTAGTTTGATTTTGAAGGGCAAAAATTAAAGACCAGCACAAAATGGAGGAAAAGTGCAAATGACCCATGTGTAATTAGAATAACTATGCCAATATTTTTAAAAATCTATATAAAAAAATAAATTATGTAAAATAATGATGGACGTTAAAATTGATGCAACAATCAATTCATTTCCCCCCTCCTCATCTTGTTTTCAAAGATGAGTTAAATGAGGAAATAATGTTATTACATTGACTTAATTATTGAATTATGTTTAATAAGTATTTAAATTTCCCTTAATTGTATTTTAAACATGTATTTTTTAGTTATGATTTCCATTACCTACATGAGAAATTTATTTTTGTCGTTAAAATTCAAGAAATGAATTTTTATTTTTATGTTTAAACCTTTGTTTTTCTTGTCGAAATTCTTTGTTGAGAATATAACGATCCTTGTATTAACCATCGTTCATGCATGAATTTGTTGGACGATGTTATTCACTTGAATCATGCATCATATGCTTGATAACTAATTTGTACAAAAGTGTTATTCTTTTATATATGAGGAAGTTCTGCGTAATACACTTGCCACAATGATAAGGTAATGTTACCTTGTATCCTTGTTTAAGTATTATTAAAAAGTGTTTGTGTGATAGACATGTTTTTTTAAATTCAATCATGAGTCGCAATAACATCAAATGTCTTTTAAATCTTGCAATTATTTCATAACAATTCCAGGGCAACAAACTGTTGGAGCTCATGTTAAAACCTCATATCATAACAATAAATTCATTGCGAAAAAATCAATTTACGACTATATGATGTCGTTGATTTGTGAACAATTTTACCTAAATTTATGTAGTAAAATATTATAAATAATAAAAAGTAATAATTCTAAAACAAATAGAATGTAAGTTATTTTGATGAATAATTTATTACTATATATTACCTTCAATTTCACACTCTTTCGATATAGCTAGATAGCCTTTAACAACCAATTTATTCTAGATTGATTCGTCGGTCTTCTGATCTCTACTCTTTTATTGATTGAGTCGAGCTTTCCCAATAAAAAGAAACATATAATCAAGTTCTTGTATTTGAACATATCTTAGATTTTAACTAAATCCTACTACTTATACTCAAAGAATTTGAACCCTAAATTCAAAAAGAAAAATTAAGCAACAAACGAAATAATGGTGGTTATGTTTAATTTTTAACGAATTTCCTTTATTAGATATTACACTATCAAAAAACAATTACCAGCTGAAAATTCTTTCAGATCTTTTCCTCATTGCTTACTTTGTAACGTTAACCTCTCTTGTGATTTACAATATTATGTTTATTATATTTATGTTTTGTTATAATTCTTTTAGTCTATTTAGTTCAGAAAAATATGGTTGGACTCAGATTTAATAGCAAACAAATATATGTAAACATATTAAAATATGAGAAAAAAGGACTCCCAATTTTAAAGGAAGTGAGCGTGCGAATTTCTTGTGTATCTTGGTGAAAATAATGGACTTTTAAACCTAAAAAGTATGGGAAAAGTCCTAAATCATAGGATAACTATTTATTTCTTATATTAAGAAATAATTATTTTATTTAGTGTGGAACTAATTTTAAGGGTAAAAAAGAGGTACTGTATTCAGTTAAAGGGCTTCATGCTTTTAATCTAAAATACCACCTCCATTCCATTATATGTGTCATGACATGATTTGATAAAAATAAGCTAGAGAACTATGTATTCTACAATAAAATACACAAGTATCATAATAATAATTAATAATAATAATAATAATAATAATAATATAAAATTAATATAATAATACATTCATGCTAATCCCTCGAAATAATTTACTACAAAAGAAAAAAAGTGAATCAAAACCAATATCATGAATACTGCAAAGCCCATATCTGGCCTAGTACAGGTCATGACATACATGATCGATCCTATAGCCGAAGCATATGGGATCTTTTTCATGCATTCAAGTTCTATAGAATTAGAAGGACTATCCTTCTTAGATAACTTAATGCATTGTCCCATAGGTAGACTGCCTTTCTTGAAATTTTCCATAGAAAAACGTCTAAGAACTTTGTCTATGTAGACTGACTGTGACAGCCCAACAATATGTTAGGTCTATCTCTATAGATCCTAATCCCCAGAATGTAGCAGGCTTCACCTAAATCCTTCATCATGAAGGTACTGGACAACCACTCTTTTACTGATTGCAGGAGAGTCTTATTGTCTCCCATTATTAATATGTCATCTACATAAATGATAATGAAGGCAATACTCCCATCATTGTGTTTACTATAAACACATGGATCTTCTTTGCTTCTAACGAAATCAAACGATTTGATAGCCTTGTCAAAGCAAATGTTCCAACTCCTCGAGGCTTGCTTAAGCCCATAAATGGACTTTTGTAGCTTGCATACGGCATTTGGTTTGGACTCAATTGAAAAACCCTCAGGTTGTTTCATATACACTTCCTCAACTAGATTACCATTGAGGAATGCAGTTTTGACGTCCATCTGCCAAATGTCATAGTCATAATACAGTTATTGTAAGCAAAATCCGAATGGACTTAATCTTAGCAACAGGTGAAAAGGTTTCATCATAATCGACCCCAGGCCATTGATTATAACCTTTAGCCACCAATTTTGCTTTATAAGTTTGTACTTTGCCATATGCACCAACTTCTTCTTAAAGACCCATTTGCATCCTATGGGTCTAACCCTTGTTGGTAAATCAACCAAGTTCCAAACTTGATTTATGTACATCGAGTCCATCTTAGATTTCATGCCTTCTTGCCATCTCTGCGAATCAATGTCTAACATAGCTTCGCTGTAGGTTGTAGGTTCATCGTCATCAGGAATATCTATCTCATTGTGTGTTTCAACAAGGAGATTAAGTCTTTCAGGTGGACGATGAGTCCTAGTGGTCCTACGGAGTTGAGTATTCTGCGTTTCAGTGTTCGTTGTATTCTGACTATGAGAAGTTATTTGTGTGTTGGACAATCCATCACCTTGAGAGCTTTCAGGAATGTCATTTTCATGTATTTCCTGTATGGAATGATGTACAACCATTGTATCATCTTCCATTGGTTGTGTATGAGAGTCTTGTATTTCTGCACTATCTCTCACATCACTCCCACTGGCTGAAGGGCGTATTCTAAGTACCCAATCTTCACCAGATACTCCCACTGAATCCTTGTTTAGGTCATTCGACAAGGGTTCATTTTTTGTGTTATCTTGTGGTTCTTGAATTTCTTCAAGTTCTATCTTTGTGCAGCTATGTTCCTTGTAAACATATTCTTCTTCAAGGAAAGTTGTGTTCCTGGAAACAATGACCTTATGTTCTCCAGGAAGATAGAAGCAGTATCCCTTAGTTTCCTTTGGATACCCCACGAAGTAACATTTCGTACTTTTAGATTCTAACTTGCCAGTGAGCATCTTCTTGACATATGCAGGGCACCCCCAGGGTCTCATATGCTTAAGAGATGGCTTCTTGCCACACCATATCTGATAGGGTGTCTTTTCTACTGACTTGGAGGGAACCCTATTCAGAATATATATAGAGGTTTGTATAGCATGTCCCCAAAGGTATGTTGGTAGAGCTGAGGATCTCATCATGGATCGAACCATATCTAACAAGGTTCGGTTTCTCCTTTCGGCAATACCATTCATTGTGGCATTCCTGGAGATGTCCGTTCAGATTGGACTCCATGTAGCTTTAAGTAATCTAGAAAATCCTTGCTCAAGTATTCACCTCTTCGATCCGATCGAAGGGTCTTGATACTTGTTGCAAGTTGCTTCTCCACTTCCGACTTGTACTCCTTGAACTTCTCAAAAGCCTCGGATTTGTGTCTCATAAGATACACATATCCATACTTTGTGAAGTCGTCAGTAAAAGTGATGAAGTATGGGAAGCCTCCTTTAGCTTGAGTCGAGAATGGCCCACATACATCAGTATGGACCAACTCAAACACCTCATTGGCTCACACACCTTTCCCAGAAAGTGGTTTATTGGTCATCTTTCCTCTCAAGCAAGATTCGCAGTTACCATAAGACTCCAAGTCAAATGGTTCGAGATAGTCTAAATTCCTCAATCTTACTATCCTTGATTCGTTGATATGACCAAGTCTACAGTGCCATAGGTAGGTAGAGTTTCTATTACTTGTCTTGGCTCATTTATTTTGTACATTGAAAATCTCTCGACTACAGTTCAGTGTATATAATCCATCCACAAGAGGAGCAGTTCCATATATAACATTATTATAATACAGTATGTGACTGCCATTAAAAATATACGAGAAAAAGCCTTACATGTCCAGTATTGGGATAGAAATAATATTCCTTGTTAACGAGGGAACATAAAAACAATCATTCAACACTAAACAATAGTCGGAAGGTAAATTTAATATGTAAGTCCCTACGCGCTCAACATAAACTCGTGCTTCATTTCCAACGTGTAGGTCTACCTCTCTCGGTCCAACCTTCCTACTATCAGTTAGCCCCTGCACATTTGTACAAATGTGTGAGCCACAAGCGGTATCCAATACCCAAGAATGAGAGTTGTTTATAGACATATTTATTTCAATGACGTACATACCTGGACCAAAGGCAGAAGCATCTGGTGTTTTTCCTCCTCCTGGTGTTGTGCAGTCCTTTTTCCAATGCCCCTTCCTATGGCAGTTGAGGTATTCATCCTTAGCCGCGTTCACCTTCTTCTTCACACCTCCCCTGGGCTTCATAGCTGCGGGCGCAGTGATTGCCTTGCCCTTCTTCTTCTGCCAATCCTTGCCTTTCGGCTTAGGTCGGCTAGAAGAGCTCACCATGAGCACAGCATGAGCACGACTTTGCCTTTGGAAGTGGAGGACTCAAAGGTCTTGAGCATGTTGTGCAGCTCCGGCAAAGTAGCCTTCGTTCCATTCATATTGAAGTTCACTATGAAGTTCTCAAAGGAACAAGAGAGAGAGTTTAGGATGAGAGTGGTAGTGACATTCTTTTCAAGCTTCGTTCCAATTGAAGCAAGCCTCTCTATCAGCCATATCTATCATCTTTAGCACATGCTGCGAGACCGGTCCCCCTTCATTGAGCTTACACTTGAATAGTTCTATTAGCAACTCATATTCCATTGTCTGGGATTGAGAGTCATAGAGGCTCTTTAGGTGTTCGAGCATCTCATTGGGCCCCATGTTCTCATGTTGTCTCTGAAGTTCCATGGACATGGAAGATAGCATTACGCATTGTGCCGAAGTGGCATCATCTAGATGTTTCTGGTAAGCATCTTTGTCAAGGGAGGCATATTCTTCAGAATCTGTCGCAGGGACTGTTGGGAACATTGTGTCCAACACGTATTCAATTTTCTCATGTCCCAATACTATTCGCAAATTCCTTAACCATTAAAGGTAGTTTGGTCCAGTAAGTTTATTCATCTCAATCAATATTTTCAACGACAAGCTCGACATCTTTTATAATCTGAAGAGATAGATCGGAAATGAAATTCAAAATCTATTTCTTATTATACACATTCATTTAGGCTAATCGACAAGGCCTTTTGTTTAGTTAGCTCCCACTATTTTAACATACTTCTACGACCCCAGGGTAGAATATGGACCTACATTATTTTAGGTCATAATGGGCCAAGATCCAAGCCTATGTTATCTCCGTATTTGCTTTGGCTGATAACTTCAACAACATATCTTGGTAGGTTTTAAACCAATTGCAAAACTTATTCGCAACTCTTGGTTGATCAAATTATTACATTTAATCTTGCGTCCTAGATTAGTCCGATACTTTGGCGCCAAGATTTGTCTAAGCAAATCAACCCCATTACACGACTGTGTTTATGTATCTAAGCAAACTTGGCCTTTGTGAGCAAACACTTAGGTGTAAATACCCACAAAAGTTTATCATTTGCTTTTACGTTAAACACATCTATGAAAGAGTCTGGGTCCTCGTAGACTTAGAGTAAATGCTTTGGCATAAATACTCGTATCGCCGAAAAGGATTTTGCACTCTAACAATTATAATGGACGACGCGTTTTAATTTAGACTTGTATTTAAAGTTTTGAGGAACATTTTAATTCAGGGTTCTAACCAAGATCAACTCTTTAATGACATATCCAATATGACATTATAACATCATGTAAAACTAATAACACATATAGTTTGGGAACCGTCAACCCAATATGCATGATAGAAGAAGGTTTAATCAAACACTGGACACCGTCTGCCCAGACAGTTATAGCGGACATTATTCTAGAAATGTAAATGACAAACATTTTGACATTTAGCGCATAAACAGTATACTTATCAAATAATATATTGTATAATAATAATCTTGGGTTAAACATTCTGAACTCTGATTTTTTTTTGTTTCTGGACAGGTGGGGGCCGCGGCGCTATTGATTAGCGTCGCGGCGCCACTGAGGCGGTAGCCTTTCGGCTTTTGGAAACTTGCATTAGCGTCGCGGCGCTCCACCATTGAACCGCGGCGCTGCAAAGGCAGAAACATTTCTGCTTCTACAAATTAGGGAATTTTTTTTTTAAAAAAAAAATTGAATTTCCAACACTGAAATTCACATTCACACCTACATTACCACGAAATTTTGACGTTGGAATGTATTGTTTATCGTGAGATGTTTACTAAAGAAAAAAAAATTAGAATTCGATTTGGGAAAAAACACAAACTGATTCAAAAAATGGACGTTTTCCGGCCCCGTCTCGAAAAAATACCCAAAATAAAAAAAATCGTGTAAAACGGACATCCGAGCGCAGAGTCATGACCATTTAAAGTTTTACCAATTTACAACTACTTTTTCTCCCTACATTTTATGTCAATGCTTTCGTGATATGTTAATCAAATTCATGTCGCATGCGACTTCCATAAAAGCTTCATAGATTGGCTATGATTCAAGAGATAGTAGTAGCCTAAAATAAAAAATAAAAATAATTATATATTTAATTCGATTTTTCGGTTCGGTCCGTATCCAAAATTAAAAAACCGAACCGAATCACTAAATCCTGATTCGGTTCAATTTTTCAAAAAATCGGTTTTTTAAAAAAAAAATGAGAAAAAATCGAACCGAATTTTGATTCGGTTCGTTTTTTCGGTTCTCTGGGGTTTTTGCCCACCCCTACTAACTACTTCAACTAGGAGTAACTTCTCACTCAAGCTCATCAATCCGTGTAACTACAATTAAGGGTGTGTTCAGTATGGAGGAATATTTTTCTTCCAATTTTCTCATGTTCGATTAATTAAAATTTATAAAAAATATGTTTCTTAAAAATGAAAAAAAATGACTTATCTAATTAAAACAGAAAATAAGTTCATTGACATTCCACATTGTTTTGCAGTATTGAGTAGAAAATAAATACATTCACTAGCTTTTCATCCTAACGACACGGTACATTCCTTTGATATTTTCACATAGTTTTTTTCAAAATAAGCCAAATAAGGTGCATCATCATGCATGGCCTCTCAGAAATGTTAACAACTAGGGTCATACAATTGACTAATTCGGGCTATGCATTAATTTTGATACAGACCTTTATTGTCTCTCCCTTTTCTATCTTTTCCTTCACGTGGCGAGTTGGAATAGTTGGAATCTTTACATTCTTTTTTTTTTTTTTTTATAATCAAGGTTTTCAGGCTAACGTCTGACTACTTCACTGGTATTACTCAGACGTCCTGGAGATGATGGGACCGGTCCTTCAGCACCCCACCACCAGGTACATCGCGGGATGTGCACACATGGTCAGTGTCTGCTTGCGTCCAACGGATCAATGCTACAAGGTTGACCCCCCCACAGGCCCCATCCACAGGCTTGGCGGAGACCGAACCCACACTGCAACATGCCCGCGCGGCTTTTAGCGCCCAGGCTTTACCACATGTATGTGCCCCGGAGGACGATATCCGGAGGGGAGAATCGAACTTGCGACCCTAAGGCCGCAAAGTTGACTCCCTGCCAGCAAACTGACCCCTCTGGATGGAATCTTTACATTCTTAAACATAAGTTTGAAGTTAAAATATTTCGAAATAATGAAAGAATTTTTTGGTAGGAAATGTAGTATTTTCTGCCTTGGTTAGTGGCACAATCAGGATCTTTATTAAAAAACTTTAGAATCTAAAAAAGTAAATATGCAAGAAGATGAGCAAAAAGTTATTTTTAATATTACATATACAAATATACAATGTAATTATCAAAAGAATATAGTTGGAATGAATTCCTTGTGCCCTTAAAGGTTGTTTGGTTTGAAGACAAGATATGTTGAATTTATTATATTCGGATTAATTATACTGTGATTAGTTACCCTGCTATTATTTTTTAGTGATTGTTTACTTTATTGCATTAAATGTAATACACATTGCAAAATTTCTAAAAAAATTATTTGTTTACAAAAGTAACCTCCACCTTATTTAGTAGAAAATGGAATTGAGGGACCTCAGGGGTTTTTATCATTTTTATTATTTTATCCTGAGATAACTAATCCTGAGAGTATTATTTCAACTTTTGTCAAGGATAACTTATTCTGGTACTATTTTTAATCTTGGAATAACTTATATCATGTTTAGTAATCACAAATAAGGGATAAGGCAAAACTAATTTTATTCCATGACTATTTTTTCTTATCCATCATACCAAACGACCCCTCAGTAGATCTACGCAGAAAAATGTAGATTAATCAAGGTAGTAAATTTAGAAAAATGAATGTCGAAATTGTTAAAAGAAAGATAGAGAGAGAATAGGAATAGATTGATGCCTCCAAATGAGATTCACCACTAACCATATGATGCTTTCATTAGATCTGTTAGTCTTGGACTGGACACAAAGTAAAGAGCCAAAAGAATCTAACATCGGCATAAGATGGTCTCTTCTTCTATTCAATAATTGACCTCCTTTTTCATGAACTTTTTCCTCTGATCATTAATAGCCATGTGAAATTGCTAGACAAGATTCCAAAATTGTGAACTACACCAAATAATTACATCACTATTGTGGCGTGATAAATAAGGGTTAAGAGTCCCACATCGGATATGGAATGGAAACATGGACTCCTTATATGGACTTAGACAATCCTCACCTTATAAGCTAGCTTTTAGGGTTGAGTTAGACCCAAAATTCATTATTTACATGGTATCAGACCCATTTCAATTCTTTGTTCACCGATGTTGGGCCCCCAAATTATATTATCCACGCTCCAGTTAACAAGGACTAGGCGTGCGGGGGTGTTAAGAATCCCACATCGGATATGGAATGAGAACATGATTGTAAAGAATGGATTTTGGGTCTAACTTAACCTCAAAAGCTAGCTTATAGGGTGAGGATTGTTCAAGTCCATATAAGGAGTCCATGTTCCCATTTCCATATCTGAGTGAGACTCTTAACAATAAGATCTCTTTATTTTAAATTAGCGATTTCTTATATTAATTTTGAGAATGAGAAAACTCTAATAGGGAACCATTACTTTTTTAACACACTTATACTATGTGAATTTAGATTAATTAAGGGTGTCATCGACTTATCGCTTGGTCAAAACTTTCCTGTAATATTGGATACACATAATATGCCAACACCACTTGAAAATAATACTAAGTAAACATCAATATAGGATAGAAAATAATAACTTAAATTCACCACAATTCTAGACGTAAATACATTTACAAGATAAATCGTAACAACGGACAGACACTGCTAGTACAAAAATCTTGTGTACGCAACTGCATGTAGTAGGCAGACTAATTAATTGCCCCAGTATATTAGTTTGAATTGATAAACTTAACTCTATGGTAAAAATTAATATTTTCACCTTTTCACTTTCTCTGTTTTATTTATATATAAAAAACAAATCAAGCTATAGAGACACCTCAACTAAATAATATTTCACTTGTGCATGCCATGGTTAGGGGCCTGTGCTCTTGGTGACAAGGAAAGTGCAACAATTTTGCCTTCAAGTTGGGCCCCATCTTGGGGATGCAGCTGCTGATCATGTAGGTAATCACATAGCTGATCATGATTGATCTGACCACCCTGTTATAAGAAAAAATAGAAGTGATAATTAGAAAATACTTACTACATTTTTTAAAAAAAGTGAAAGACTCGTAGCGTAATGGTAAAAGTTATCGTCCTCTTGTGATTCAAACATCACAAATTTAAAGACATAAAAAAGCTTCTTCCATAAATATAAGATAAAATTGCATTAGTGAGTTTTAAGTCATATACACCGTTAGTGTAAAGAATACGTGGGGCAAAGGGCTCGTAGTACCCCCTTTAATTGATCCAGCCTTTTCTTCGCTTCGGTAGTGAATCACCTACTAAAGGGACAGACCTGCACACCTTATTTGGTTATTTTACACTATCAGGTCACAAGGATATCGACAGATTAGCCTCCTCAATATGTGAATCTGTAATCTTGAGAATTAGATATGTGACCTGCTACAACAGGTAAAACTTAAAAGCGACCAATTCGGAATTACTTACATTTGCTCAATGTGAACAGATCTTTAGCACAATAATAAAAGTTATTGTCATCGTGTGATTTGAAAATCACAAATTGAAAGTCATAGAAAAAAGCCTCTTTAGAAAATATAAGGTAAAACAATAAATTCTACTGAGTTTAAGTTATATAAATCGTCAGTGTAAAGAATATTTTTACAGTATCAGGTCACCAACATGATACTAATGGGTAAACTTCCTTAAATTGAGAATTTATAATCTTGAAAATAAGACAGATGACCTGTCAAAATAGTTACATTTATTCAAGGTGAACGGATCCTTGGCGCAACAATACAAATTATCATTGTATTATTCGAAATGACGAATTTAAAAATATAGGAAAAGTCTCTTTCAGAAATATAAGGTAAAATTACATACAATAAACTCAAAGAAATTTAAATTATATATACCATCAGCGTTAGGAATGTTTTCACTAGTAGGTTATTCAAAATATATCTACGTACAAGTCGCATTTCTAAAATGTGGATGTGTTAATCTTAAAAATCAGCAGTATGGAAAAATGAATATATCTTACTTGTGTTTTATTTACATGGGCATCTTGCGTGTCTTGAACATATTCTGGGAACTTTTCAGCTGATTTTCCCACTTGTGCCATATTTCTTTTTTACCCTGAAAATCTATGAATATATCAAAATCAAGTGTGTACTTCAATTTAAAAAGTAGAAGAACATATGGATGAAGATAAAATAATTGGGATTAATGAAAGAGAAATGCTGAGGACACACATATAAAAAGAAGTTGGTTATACTTTGTGAGTTACTATAGAAAATAGTCCCTTGATTAAAGGGTAACCATTTACATAAATCAGTCTCTCAAAAAGATCACCAAATATGGGGGACCTTAGCTTGTCAACTTACCCTTCACCAAAAAATTATTGCATTTTATACGGCATATCTTCTTTTTACAATATATTCCTAAAAAGAATGACACGTTTTTATTTTTGAGAATTTCTTAATTTTAAGCATTTTGTTTTACTCTGAATAACATTTTTTATAATTATAAAAACGTCAAGATATGTTTAAGACAATAAGTATTGTTATACTTTTGACATATGCAAAAAAACTAACTTTTTTGTTCTTACTCAAATTCATCGTCCATTCAAATTCCACCATATAAAATGAAATAGATGAATATTTCTTTCTCATGTAGTGCATCTCTTGTAGCTGATAAATAAGTCACTCGCAATAAATAGAGAAGGTACAGTAATATTATAAATAACTCAATAGCAAGTACTTATAGTATTATCTTGTGCTTTCAGACATGCTTTGGTTGGTTGCCTCTTCATACACTAGTTAATCATATCATTAACAAGAAAGAAGAAAAAAGTTTCTTCAATATTAACAAGGAATAAGCTAAACTATATTCCTACTAGTTCCAGTCCTTTTTTCTTCATGTAGACAAAGTTATGGCAAAAGGTTGATCATGACTAAAAAAAAAGGTATGCTAATTAATTTCAACCATGTATTAAAAATAATATATGAACTTTTGACCAAGGACCAGGAGGTCACGGGTTCAAGCCGTGAAAATAGTCTCTTGCAAAAATGCAAGGTAAGGTTGCGTACAATAGACCCTTATGGTCCGGCTCTTTCCCAGACCTCGCGCATAGCGGTAACTTAATGCATCGGGCTGCCCTTTAATATATGAACTTTGGACCAAGGACCATGTTGGTACTCTATTGTACTTTATAAAGCAGTACGGGAAGTAAATAACTATTACAAGTATTCGAAAGGATAAACAAATATTCAATATTCAGAAATTGAATCTTGTTGAACAAATAGGCCAATCTTCAAAACAGTCGCAAACTTGTTGTGTCTTGAATCTTGATAACCAGAAATCAAGAAACAACTAAATCTGGATGTTAACAACGTTGTGTGTTGAATCGAGTGATTGCCCTCTGTTCTTAAGACAAGATTGCCCCGTATATATGCTTTTACGTTAGCGGGCAATAGTCTCCCAAGATAAAACAACACTTTAATCTCAACGCTACAAAGCCAATAGGTTGAGCCTAACGAAGAAAACAAATATGAATCGACTTGCTGAAGATATGGAAAAGGAAGGAAGAGTTTATGTTTACTCTTCTCTTTTGTCTTTGTGTATATAGTGTGTCTCTGTTGTATATATCTTGTGTATATGTGTGTATTTCAACACTGTTTTTCCGTCACTATTTTTGTTGTTTTTCGTGACTGTTTTGTGTTGTATTTCGTGATTGTTTTGTGCTGTTTTTCCCTGTCACAAATTGAGCCAAAAACAGCTCAATATATAGCATGGAGAAGGGCAGCCCAACAGCCACAAACAAGGCTGTAATGGCCATTAAGGGAGGGATGTAAATGACATTAGAGAGGCTGATTTATGGTCATGAAGGAGGCTGCTCAACTGCCCAAGTAATGGGCTGTTAAAGGAGGAGTTAATCAGCCAAGTAATGGCTGGTTAATGCTCCAAAACACAGTCCGACGGTAGGCAGAAAGTTTGCTGCCTTCCGTCACCCAAAAATCAACTTTTCATAAACTCTGGGGACCAAACTGTAAATATTAAGCAATTTGGGGTCCAAAAAGATAATATCAGAAAGTCCCCGTGACCCGTGACCCGTGACCGGACCGAACGGGCAGCGACGGCACGCGTGTGGGCTTAGCCTTGGACCCAAGCACACCTAGGTCCTCCCTCCTTTAAACACACGGGATACCCCTTGGGGTCCCAAACCCTTTACCACATTAGAGACTTATATAGAGAGCAATTCTTCTTATTCCCACCGATGTGGTAGATTTGTCCCACACCATATTTCCATGCCTCAAACACCTTACTTCGTGGACCAATATCTCTTTCATTTCTAAACGAAATTTGACGATTCTTGGCCCTACGGCCATCTACTCACTTCGTAGATCATGCATGTGCGAAGAGACAAAGCCTTTAACATGCGGAACACTAGTGTTTAATTCATCAAAGATGGGTGGACGCATCTCCCCGTCAAAGGCAAATTTCCAACAATCCCCTCTATGAAAGAGAGATTTTGGCGCACACACAATGTGCCTACTTTCAGCAATCTTTCAGCGAAAAGATAATGCATCAGGAGAGGTAGGCTTTGAACCTTCCCTAGTTGAAACCATCGGACTTACTTACTGCGCGGTGAACGTGATGTCTTGAACCGTCAGTATTTAGTGTAAGCCAAGACAATGATACCAACACAATAACTCTCCTTATTCATTTCCCTTCTTACGTTTTTGTCCGTTGTGGCCGTGGACACACTTGGATTCTGAAGTGCGTTCATTTGAGGCTGCGCGGTGAACGTGATGTCTTGAACCGTCAGTATTTAGTGTAAGCCAAGACAATGATACCAACACAATAACTCTTCTTATTCGTTTTCCTTCTTACGTTTTTGTCCGTTGTGGCCGTGGACACACTTGGATTCTTAAGTGCGTTCATTTGAGGCGGACATCCTCGCACTTAAATAGGTGATCTCCTACAAGGTATCCTGTTATACCCCACTTCACAAGTATTAGGAATCATTAAAAGTTTTCCCAACCTTAACCTCAACCATTTGAGGATCGTTAAAGGTTTGGAAGCTTAACCTTTACCCACCATGCAGGTAGCACTTTAATGTCTATCGCGGGAACAGCTTTGGATTCATGTTTCCGTACATAAATCATCATCCGAAGTGCTTCTTGCTTCCACCGAAGCGCTCAACTGAACCTTTTGCCGCTTAGTTTTCCTATTGAACCAAATTCTTGGGATCTCCAATCAGTATGATTGGGTTTCCACCGCAAAGGTTCGTATTGTTTGGGTTTTAAGCCCATTCCCCTAGACAGGCAGAACACTTGATCTCCGGGTAGTCCCTTAGTTAGTAAACAAGGAAGTGATACCCGTGATGCTGACATACGGTCTTATATCTCCGACAGATCCTGACAGATATGTCCAGACGCCGTCATCCGTGTCATTCCTGAAGTCGACCGGCTAGCCACAGTGTATAACTGCTGAAGGCACGGGTTCTCCCAATAAGGGACGTCCTCTAAGGAGTCATAAAGTTACTCAACTTCTTTCATGCTTTGTATAAAACGATAAACTCCGATCTCATCATGAATCGGTCGATGCAAGTTTTCTTAGAGGATTTTTCAAGACCCACCATACACATTTACTTGTGGCTTTGGCATTCTTCATATCTGATGTCCAGTTTGCATCACTTTGTTCTCCCAGAACCGTTGGACATCCAGAATACCATAATCCGTAGATAATCGAATAATTCAGATATCGTCATATCCGACTTAACGCCTTCTATTGATCATGTATTAAAATCATCAGTGAACCTGAGTTCAACTGATCTGTTTGTAGGCCGATACCAGATTGGTTGTAGTGTGTACAATACATTGAACTACAAGTGCCATGTGCATATCGCTCCTTGTACATGGGTGCACCATGATTCCAATCAGTTCTATGATTCATATCCATTTGTGGCTTCAACGAGACTGTCAACTATCGACCAGTCCGTTAGATGTCTTAGAAATCCAATTCCTAAGATGTCATTTGTGATACCCATATCTTTCATATCGAGACTTTGTTTCAATATGACTTTTACTTTCAGACTGTTGATTCTCCAACTGTTGGCTTTCTAACTTCAGAGTCAATGTTTATGTGGTCAGATTCATTATTTCTGTTTTATTTAAAACTTTCAGGACCAAAATGTAAACATTTCATGGACCAAATGAAAGTTCAGGAAGAAGCCCAACAGTCCAGCAATCCAACTCTGATTCTCTTCTTCCAACTCTCCGGTTGGGAAGGTTGTTTCAACATCCACACCACGCAAGACTACAATGGCCCAGGATGTTAAGCTACTCACAGGGGAGCACCTGTACAAGTAGCCGAGGCCTTATACTCGACAGTAGATCCATCTACTTTGTACTCATATTTGAGTATCCATTTTCACAACCCAAAGGTTCTTTTCCCAGAGGAAGATCAACCATCACGCAAGTATGATTCTATATGATAGAATCTATTTCTTTCTTTGTAGCTTCTTTCCAAAGCAGTGCTTTTGGAGATGACAATTATTTGTTAATTGTCCATGATTCATTCTCAACCATACAAGCTAGAAGGACTGGAACAAGTCTTTGTCCCCTTCTTTGCTTCGTCTCGGTTCAGCATCTAGAATCCCTGAGTTCTGCAGATCTGGAATATTAAGTTCCGGATAGCCAGCAACTTTCGAGTCCTGTAGATACGGAACGTCTAGTTTCGGACAGTCAGGCCCTCGCGGGTTCTTGTTAACCTTGAGCAATTGCTTCTTTTTCCTTTTCAAGGAAAGTTATCTTCAAAGAATTCAGCATTCTTTGATACCAAGAGGCGATAAGCACTACTGTTATTTGCAGATCTAGTGGATATGCAATCTACAGTCTTAAGTACAACTTGACCTGTTTCGGTATTCCAACTTTTACCAAGCCACCCCACATAATTTGGGCGTACGACTTTGCGCTTGGCTAAAACCATTGGACTGAGGTGAGAAATGAACAATCATTTAATGAACGATGCTTCATATTCTCCCCCTCTATCACTACGAATTCCTCAATCCGTAGGTTTAGTTGATTTTCAACTTCTGCTTTGTAGCGCTTATCCGCTTCAACAACTTCATCTTTGCTTTTCAACAAATAAAGGATTACATACGTTGTACCATCATCAATTAAGGTCATAAAGTACTTGGCTCCCCCCTCTATTTTGTATAACATTTAAATCACCCATAAAGGTGTGACTAAGTTCTAGAGGAGCGGTGCTTCTTTCGCTATTCCCTTGATGGAATTTGGAAAGGTGATTTTGCATCTTCGTCTACCTCACATTCATTTTGAGGGTTTATGTCGACAGTAGGCAACAATCTCAACATCGTTAGCTTTTAAATGACTTTCTATTTAACGTGTCTTAATTCTATGATGACATAGATGCACGGATTACAAATATATCATTCATTTGGCTACAGACATATTATACCATTCTTAGTTATTATAGACCCGTTGGAGTAGTCTCAAACCAGCTTGATCAATAGCGTCCCTTAAACCAAGTTAGGAACATGTATCACCTCATTTTAGAGTGACCTCATTCCTTGAAGTCCTTTTGAGGACAACATCTCCAGCCCCTTTGATTTTAGAGGTGGCGTTGCTTCACATGAACAACTTATTGCCCGTGGTTAGGGCGTAACCGGATCATATGTGATCTGGATACTATGGCCCACTCCAGTTACTTTGGCAGACTGTGTGTCCAGTTTCTTTTCTGCCTTTCTTCAGGCCTTCAGATCATTTAAGACCTGGAAACTCTGGCCCACCTTATTAGGTGTCCATTACTTTTCCTATGAAATGAATTCTGGCCCCACTCCAGTCGCCCGTAGGCTTTGTATGACTGAGTGTCCAATATCATCATATCAAATGAATTTTGGCCCACTCCAGTCGCCCGGAGGCTTTATATGACTGAGTGTCCAATATCATTCTATGAAGGATCTTCTGCCAAATAGTGTGACAGGCTCAATGTCTTTAGCTTTTAGTCTTCTTCCATTATGATTGGTGCCCAGATAATTCTTGGCTCTTACTTAAGAGTGATAACAGTTTTCGCACAGTTAATGGATCTTTCTCCCTCGTATGTGCGAACATACTTTACACACTTTTAATAATTACACTTAAAAGAACAGATCTTTTTAAGTCGTTTACAAAATCCAATCTTTAAATGGAAAAGAAGAATAGATTAAACTTCTGATTTTAAAGCGTAAGGAATATAAATTATTTCGGAAAATATTTTCATATTCCTCCTTACTTTAAGCCATTTTAATCAGAAATTATTTAATCTTACTTTTGACAAGGAAGGAAAATTACTCATCCTGATTTCAGATTCTTTGTCTGGGACAGATATAGGCCTTCTGCTTCAAGATAGAACCACATCTTCAACCTTCTCCTCTTGTCCCAGTTGACATCCTCAGGCTCTCGTGAGCACTTGTTCCCACCACTCTTGGGATCGGTGACACCACAAAGACGTTGACTTTCAACGACATCATCATCACTTTCTTCTACCAGAAAACCACAGCCATATCCAGATTGGTCACACAACTTTTGACCGACATCTTTCGAACACTAATAATAATATAATACAATCTTGTCTTAAGTTGTTGGTACTCTATTGTACTTTATAAAGTAGTACGGAAAGTAAATAACTATTACAAGTATTCAAAAGGATAAACAAATATTCAATATTCAGAAATTGAATCTTGTTGAACAAATAGGCCAATCTTCAAAATTGTCGCAAGTTTGTTGTGTCTTGAATCTTGATAACCTGAAATCAAGAAACAACTAAATCTGGATGTTAACAACGTTGTGTGTTGAGTTGAGTGATTTCCCTCTGTCCTTAAGACAAGATTGCCCCGTATATATGCTTTTACGTTAGCGGGCAATAGTCTCCCAAGATAAAACAACACTTTAATCTCAACGCTACAAAGCCAATAAGTTGAGCCTAACGAAGAAAATAAATATGAATCGACTTGCTGAAGATATGGAAAAGGAAGGAAGAGTTTCTGTTTACTCATCTCTTTTGTCTCTGTTGTGTATATCTTGTGTATATGTGTGTATTTTAACACTGTTTTTCCGTCACTGTTTTTGTTGTATTTCGTGACTGTTTTGTGCTGTATTTTGTGACTGTTTTGTGCTGTATTTCGTGACTGTTTTGTGCTATTTTTCTCTGTCACGAATTGAGCCAAAAACAGCTCAATATATAGCATGGAGGAGGGCAGCCCAACAGCCATAAACAAGGTTGTAATGGCCATTAAGGGAGGGTTGTAAATGACATTAGAGAGGTTGATTTATGGTCATGAAGGAGGCTGCTCAACTACCCAAGTAATGGGCTGTTAAAGGAGGAGTTAATCAGCCAAGTAATGGCTGGTTAATGCTCCAAAACACAGTCCAACGGAAGGCAGAAAACTTTCTGCCTTCCGTCTTTTCCAAAATCAACTTTCCAGAAATTCTAGGGACCAAACTGTAAATATTAAGCAATTTGGGGTCCAAAAGATAATATCATAAAGTCCCCACAACCCACGACCCGTGATCGGACCGGACGGGACGGGCGGGCGGCGCGCGTGTGGGCTTAGCCTTGAACCCAAGCACACCTAGGTCCTCTCTCTTTTAAACACATGGGATACCCCTTAGGGTCCCAAACCCTTTACCACATTAGAGACTTATATAGAGAGCAATTCTTCCTATTCCCACCGATGTGGTAGATTTGTCCCACACCATATTTCCATGCCTCAAACACCTTACTTCGTGGACCAATATCTCTTTCATTTCTCAACGAAATTTGACGATTCTTGGCCCTATGGTCATCTACTCACTTCGTAGATCATGCATGTGAGAAGTGACAAAGCCTCCAATATGCGGAACACTAGTGTTTAATTCATCAAAGATGGGTGGACGCATCTCCCCGCCAAAGGCAAATTTCCAACAGACCATACTTGGTGTCCAAGTACATCCAACTCCATAACATGGTCTCTCATATGTTGTGCTTATTATTTTTTTAAAAGGACTACACTTGGTGTCCAAGTAAAACTTAACTCTATGGTCACTATAATGTGCTTAGACTGAACCAAACTCTAAAAAGTTCTGTATGTCCTTCTAATAATCAAAATTTGTGTTTCTACTAATAAAAACCCAAATTTCCGACGGACGAAAATTGGTTTGCGACAAATTTTTCGTTAGAGACGTGCGTCAAAAATTCGCATTTTTGCCTTTTTCTATAACCTTTTTGGGATTGTTTAAGTGAAATATTTCTAACTATTAGTGAATATTAGTAGAATATTCACCATATATTTTAAAATTATTAGTGTTGTATAATTATGGTAGTTATAGGATCCTTATAATAATAGAACTCCACATTGTACACACTATATATATTTGTATTAATGAGAAAGACTCCCGAATGGAGATTAATACAATTTTACATGGTATAAAGAGTCAAACCCTAAAAACACCTAAACCCTCTTTTTTCTTTCGTTACCCTCCCCCCCCCCCATTAGGCCAATGGCTAACCTCCACTTTTTCAATTTTTTTTCTTTTCTGGTGATCCTTTCTTGTGCCTACCATGTCTCCCCCTACCTCTCCTAATGCTTCCGCCTCCTCCACAGTCGTCATTGACAACCCCCCTCTCTCATCTAGTTCTTCTTTCCATCCGACGTTCACCGTCACGAACACCAAGAATTTCATTCCCTTAATTCTTGATCAAGAAGATGGACAATACTCTTCGTGGGTTGAAACTTTTTATATTCACGCATGCACGTACAACGTACTTGACCATATTGACGACTATGTCTCCCGCCCTCTCGATATCCCAGACATGACATGGCGTCGCCTTGACGCTATTGTCAAATAGTGAATTTATGGCACCATATCTAAAGACTTGCTTCATAAGATTATGAAATCAGGTGCCTCAGCTCGTGAATTATGGGTACATTTGGAGGAAACATTTTAGGATAACAAAAACACTTGTGCCGTCTACTTGGAGAAAATATTTCAGGATAAAAAAAACACTCGTGACATCTACTTGGAGGAACAATTCAACAATACACGTTTATTTTGCTAACAAGTCTGAGTATTGTAAGTAGTTTAAACTAGTTGCGGACCAATTGTCCAACGTCGGAACACCTGTTTTCGAAACAAAGATGGTTCTCTAATTAGTTGTTGGTCTACCCAAAGGTGAATACGATACTCAGGCCACGATGATACAACAGGCCGATCCATTACCTAGCTTCAACAAGGCCCGTTCGCAATTATTGTTAAAATAAACCCGACGTGCCAAGCAGGACGAGCACAACAGAAGGCATTAGTAGTTGAAACGCACGCGCAAATCACCACCTCTGCCGCCCAGCCACCACTGCCGGAAAACAACCAACCGCGGAACAACCGCAGTGGCGGTAGGGGTGGCAGAGGTCGCGGTAACAGAAATGGTGGCAGAGGTGGCGGTGGACAACAACAATCGCCCAATGGAGCACCGTCGTGGGTTGGCCTAGTGCAGTGGCCCAACACTGGTGCTTGGGCCTCAGCTCCCTTTCCTGTGCAGTACCCTGCAGCCCAGTACCCCATCACGGGGTAGCCCAACATACTGGGCCAATTCCCAGGCCCATGGATGACACACATCATGCCCCAACAGGCCCATTTTTTTATGGCCCAGCAGCAGCAGTTTCCATTGGGTCTGGCCCTCAATAATTTGGGTCAGGCCTTAAACTCTTTGAATATGCAGCAGCCTAATGAAAATGACACATGGATACGGGAGCCACTTTTCATCTCACCCGGTCTTTAGGTAATCTCTCTCAACGATTTCGATTAAAGTATCCTTAATTTATTACAGTTGGCAATGGTCATCGCATTCTGATTCAGGGTTATGGTACCACTTACACCTAACCACCTCACCTACTCTTCTCCCTTAATAACGTCATATATGCTCCCAAAATCATTAAAAACTTAATCTCTGTTAGAAAATTCACTCATAACAATTTTGTGTATGTTGAGTTTGACCCATTTGGTTTTTCTGTGAAGGATCTGCGTACTGGGACACCTCGTATAAGATGCAATAACACAGGGGACGTCTATCCTTTCTCATCATCTTCCGCTGCCAGTACCCGCTCACACACCTCCAATGTTGCTATCTCTCCATCAACTTGGCACAATAGACTTGAACACCTAGAAGCTCCTGTTTTTAATTTTCTTTGAAGCAATAATTTTATTCGATGTAATAATGGAAAACTTGTCCAACGTTATTTTTCTTGCCCCTTGGGCAAACAAGTTTGCCTCCCTTTTAAGTCATCTTTAAGTATTACGTTTTCTCCATATAATATTGTTCATGCTGATTTATGGACGTCTCCCGTTACTAGCTCACTGGGTCATAAATATTATCTAGTCTTATTAGATGCTTTTTCTCACTTTATGTAGATTTATCCACTTAAATTCAAGTCTGAAGTTTTTGCCAAGTTTCTTGAGTTTCGTATTTTTATCAAAAAAACAATTTGAAAAAGCCCATCAAATCTTTCCACTGTGATATTGGTCGTGAATTTAATAATTCCACGTTTGACAAATTTTGCAAAAATAATGACATGGTTTTTCTATTTTCGTGTCCACACATATCTCCTCGGAATGACAAAGCAGAACGAATCAACCGCACCATAAATAACATGGTTCGTACTCTCATGTTTCATGTCTCTCTCCCTCCCTCCTTTTGGGTCTATGCAGTTAAAATGATAGAATACATCCTTAATATTTTACCTACTAGTACACTTCATAACATGACCCCGATCGAAATTATATACCGTCGGATCCCCTCCTATGATCACCTTCGAATCTTTGGTTGTCTTTGCTACCCGAATCTTTCCTCCACCGCCCCTCACAAATTAGCACCCTGAACCACTTTGTGTGTCTTCGTAGGTTTCTCATCTAATTATAGGGTCTATCTGTGCTACGACTTATCCACTCGTCAAATTCACGTCTCTCGTCACGTCACGTTTGATGAGACAATCTTCTCATTTGCAAACATCCAAAAATTCCGAAACATGGACTATACCTTTCTAGACGAGTATGACACCTCCCCCGTCATACTCACCGAACTCTGTCGTACCACCACCACAACCCCCACATTTCCGCCACCACCAACTGCTGGCCCGATCACTTCCCGTCATCAAAATCTGCCAGCAGGCCCACCGCCTACTGGCCCAAGTACCTCTTTCCTCCAAATATACCAGCTGTCTCACTGCCTG
The DNA here is from genome assembly GCA_029783415.1 of Anisodus acutangulus. NCBI lineage: Eukaryota > Viridiplantae > Streptophyta > Magnoliopsida > Solanales > Solanaceae > Anisodus > Anisodus acutangulus. The sequence continues at coordinate 5,152,776 of CM056511.1, forward strand.
CTGGCACAACCCAGTCCAACCATCACCGACCCACTGTTTTCCCAATCCAAATCAAGTCTGACACCGTGTCTTCTGAATTGGGTCATCCCATGTTGTCCACTTATATCCAGCCCATTACCACTCCGGTACAGTGGCTCGTTACTCGTAGCCAACAAGGCATTTTAAAACCAAAGCGCAAATTTAATCTCAACTCTAATGGCACTAAATCACCCCTACCACGTAACCCCGTGTCTGCCCTTCGTGACCCGAATTGGAAAATGGCCATGGATGACGAATATAATGTTCTTATTGAAAATAAGACGTTGGAGTTGGTTCCCCATCTACCTGGTGTTAATGTGATTCATTCTATGTGAATTTTTGCTCATAAGAAAAAATCTGATAGTTCTTTTGAGAGACATAAGGCCCGTCTTGTAGGTGATAACAAAACTCAACAGGTTGACGTGGATTGTGGAGAGATATTTAGTCTGGTGATCAAACCAACAACTATTCATATTGTTCTCAGTCTAGCACTTTCAAAATCATCTCACATTCATGAGTTGGACGTGAAAAATGTGTTCTTACATGGCAAACTCAAAGAAATTGTATATATGCATCAGCCTTTGGGTTTAAGGGACCTCACTCATCCTAATCATGTGTGCTTGCTGAAGAATTCCTTGTATGGGCTAAAACATACTCCTCGGGCCTGGTACAAAAAATTTGCAGATTATGTGTCTACTCTTGGATTTTCGCACAGCAGGTCTGATCAATCTCTGTTCATCTATCATCACGGTACTTCTATGGCATACATTCTGTTATATATGGATGATATTATATTGACTGCTTCGTCTGACAAACTACGTGAGTCTAGCATATCTCTTCTCAGCTCAGAATTTGCTATGAAAGACTTAGGGCCATTGAGCTATTTTTTTGGTATAGTTGTCACTCGTCATGCAGGTGGTCTCTTTCTATCCCATAGGAAGTATGCAGCAGAGATTATTGAACGGGCTGGCATGTCATCATGTAAGTCATCTCCTACTCCGGTTGACACTAAACCGAAGCTGAGTGCTACTTCTAGCACACCTTACGAGGATCCCTCCCACTATCGTAGTCTTGTGAGGGCTCTTCAATATCTTAAGTTTACGAGGCCCGATAATACTTATGCAGTGTTGCATGTGTGTTTATTTATGCATGATCCGAGGGAAAAATACATGCACGCTCTCAATCGTATTGTGTGTTACATTCAGGACACTATTGATTATGGTTTACACTTATATCCATTCTCGGTATCTACTCTCATGTCTTATACAGATGTTGATTGGGGTAGATGTCCAGATACCAGGTGTTCGACATCTGGTTATTGTATGTTTCTTGGTGATAACTTGGTCTCTTGGTCGGCTAAATGCCAGGCCACTTTGTCGCGTTCTAGCGCAGAGGCCGAATATCGAGGGGTAGCCAATGTGGTGTCTGAGTCTTGTTGGTTGCGTAACCTCCTCTTATAACTTCATTTTCATATTCAGAAAGCTACCTTGGTCTACTGCGATAATGTTAGTGCGATATATCTCTCGGGGAATCTTGTCCAACATCAGTACACTAAACATATCGAGATGGATATTCACTTTGTTCGCGAAAAGGTAGCTCATGGGCAAGTACGTGTCTTGCATGTCCCCTCACGTTATCAAATTGCTGACATATTTACTAAGGGCCTTCCTTTAGTTCTGTTTGAAGATTCTAGGGACAGTCTCAGCATACGACGATTACCCTCTACGACCTGCGGGGGTGTGATAGAATATATGGAAATATATCCTTTTGGTATAATTAGTGATTTTGTATATCTGTAATTATTGTAGCAATATTTTATATTAGTTAGAAAAATATTTAATTTCTGTAATTATAACCTATAATTACTGTCATATATCATGTATATAAACTCTTTACATTGATGAAAATAATCAATGGATTATTCTCTTTCAGTTATATTACAATGTTAGTGTTATTTCTACACTTTGGTATTTTTATATAATAATCCTTGCATTTTATATTAATCATCATATAATAATCACAAATAATTATTGCATTATAATCGCATAATTATTAGCATTTCAACAAATGGGAAGTGAGTTTTCTTAATAATTGGTCTTATTAAAGTAATATCTTCTACATGGATGCTTCTTATTTGCCTACTTTTATGTCTCTTTCGCTTTTCCTTTTCCCTTTTTCTTTTTGTGGTTATTATATGGTCTTCCATTAATGAGAGAGATACTAGTAATAGAAAATATCTCACCTGCAAATGACCAAGTTCACTACCAGACAAGAAAGCCAGTTTCACAGGGCCAGATGAAGACTCCAATTTGTCGTCCTCTTCTTTGCATTTGTTAAAATTATAAGGTAATTATTTAATACTCTGCACGAACAATATAAATATAGTAATCCAATAAAATGCGATATGGTCACATTCAATGTTGGTGGTGAAATAATATAATAGTCAAATTGTCGAAAGACTAAAGAGGTAGCGAGTTAAGATGTGATGAAGCGCGGGCCATGAGTCGCATTCGATCCCCTGCATAAACCTTCTTGGTTGAGCATGTCACACATGGCTTGTCAAGTGTGGTTAATCGGCTGACGTGGTTTGCAGGCTATTGCGTCAGTCCGGGGTTTACCCTGTGCGCACTCGAGAGAGTAGCGGCTGCGGGTTCCTTCGTCAACAAAAAAAAAAAAAAAAAATTGTCGAAAGACTTTCCAATACATTACTAGACTCGATGCAATGCAAGTCATAGTCGCTCCTCTCAATTTATATTGTATCATTTGATTCAACACTTAAATGTTAAAAGCTAAAAAAACTTTTAAAATTTGTGATTTAAAATAAAGATAAGAGTTAAAAATATTTTTTAAATTTTTTTTTAAAAAAAATTCTATGTGAATTATCATGTGAATTATTTTGCAAAATACACTTCAACTATCAATTGTTCATTTTTCCTACATAAACTATCATCAACTAGTTTGCAAAATACATCTCAACTTTCAGTTGTTCACTTTTAATGAGGTGTGTTTTGCAAACTAATTGGTGATAGTTCAGATAGGAAAAGTGAACAACTGATAGTTTATGTATGTTTTGCTAATTAATTGGTGATAGTTTATGTATGGAACTCTCACACTAATAATTCATATAGAAAATTCAAAAAAGGTGATACTTGATGTATTTTTTTTACCCTTAACCTTTTAAAATAATCATAGATATTTGTATAATAATAAATTATTTTATTGAGAATAAAATAAAAAAAATAAAAATTAAATTATTTTTAAAAATATAATAATATAATGACATTCCTTTTAAAATAGACTAAAAAGAATAGTATGATACATAAATTGAAATAAAGAAAGTATACAATATAAATTTGAGAGCTCTGCATTAAATCCTTAAACAAATAAAAAGAAAGTGGTAAGAGCATCATACTTATGCTCTAGATGTCATTTTATTATTCCTTCTTGAATATTCAATAGAATTAGAACGATACCAGCAAAATTAGAATCACTTTGCCCTAGAAATCGCTCACCTTATTAATATTATTGGCCCATATCTACTCATTTGGCTCTCTTTTTTAATTTCTAGATCGTACTTCACACGTACATTCTTTTTTTAATCTTGGGGGAAAAATAACAGAAAATTAAACTTGATTCAACTATGATAAAATTGCCAACATTTATTTTGCAAACTCATCCTATATTTTGTTCACCTTAGTTTGACAGTTAAAATATTAGCTAAGTAGTTAATAAGATTAAAGGCACCACTGTCAATATTTAATAATAAGTAGGGTTAATTGCGTTAAAGAATCTTATAATATGACTCAATCCTAAATATACACTTTGTACTTTTAAATCAAATAATTACATTTAAGGGTGGATATAGTTTGAGAAAAATCAAAATTCAAAATTTTATATTTTGTTTGAAGTTTCATATTACGAATTGAATTTGAATTTAATTTTTATAGCTTTCGGGTTTCAATTGGGGATTTCGGATTTTTGTTTATTCAAAATTCATATACTTAATATTTTTCTTACCTATTAAGTATAAGCTCATATATCTAACACCAAATTCAATATCCTACTCAATCAATCAATATACCATAATGGAATACGGAATGATGCAAATTGAGATGCGTTACTATGGCTGTATTTTTCGTTGTCATTCTTATGGAACTGGGTCCTTAAGGAAACATATAAATTGATATTTAAATAGCACACAATATATAAGGATTGAGTAGTAATAATTTTCATCTTGTTAGTGAGGATTCGAATTTCACATTGTAATCTCCTTTCCCTATCCCATGTAATAAAAAAATCATTTAAAAAAAATACTTAAATATAGATATGCACGAGTACTATGTTTGGACTTGCTGGTTTTCAAAATTAAAATGACTACTATTTAGTTTTCTTCTTAGTTGATAGAATACTTTCTATTTAGACAAGGTTGTATTATTTTTAAGTGTGTGATCATCTCATCTAAAAGCTTAAGCTGTTAGAGAGTGCATACTTTTAATATTTGATTATATTCTCAACACGCTCTCTCACGTGCTGCCCTGATTTTTTTCATGGTCCAAGCACGTGAAAATTCTTTTTGATAATGCGTGACGATGAGGTTCGATCTCAGGACTTTTGGCATGCTCTAATATCATGTTAAGATATAGCACATAGGTCTAACTCAACCCCAAAAGCTAGCTCACGAGGGAAGGATTGCCCAAGTCCATATATGCAAATTACCAGTCAGTTTCCCAATCAATGTGGGATTCTAACCCACTCTAACACCCCCCCCCCCCTTCACGCTCAGGGCCCAACTGGGGCGTGGACCGGGAGCTAAAATTGGAATAGACCTAGCTCTGTACTCGGATTCTGTGTTGGATGGAGATACAAAACTTTATTTCTTACTCCTCCATGATACTAGGTTCCCTCCAACAAAGACACAATAGCTTATACTAGATCTCCTATCAACTTTGAATCCAGCATAATCTGCATCTGTAAAACACTCAACACGAGTATGACCATGATTGCTATACAATATGCCAAGTCCAAAAGCTCATTTCAAGTAACATAGAATTTGTTCCAAAGTTGCCCAATGTTTGACTATAGATGTGGACATGAACTGACTAACAACATTTACTGCTAAAGCAATATCCAGACGAGTCACAGTAAGATAGTTTAACTTCCCAACTAACCTTCTATATATCCCTTTGGATAATCAAAAGGATCGCCACCTTCTTTTATAAGATGCATATTGGGAACCATTGGAGTACTGTAAGGTTTGGCTGCTAACTTTCCAGTGTCTATACGCAGATCAAGAATATACTTTCTCTGAGATAAAAAAATCCCTTCTTGCTTCTATTTACTTCTACTCCCAATAAGTATTTTAACTGACCCAAGTCCTTCGTATTAAACATAGCATGTAAGAAAGACTTGAGGAAAGAGATCCCCACATAGTCACTTTTTGTGATGACAATGTCATCAACATATACAACAAGGAGGATAGTGACATCTATTGATTGCCGATAGAAGGCTGAGTGATCGCATTTGCTCATTTTCAGCCCCAAATCCTGAACTACCTTACTGAACTTGCTAAACCAAGCCCGTGGACTTTGCTTCAAGCCATACAAAGATGACTTCAAATGACAGACTTTTCCATACTCCTCTTGAGCAACAAAACCAGATGGTTGCTCCATATACAATTTCTCATGAAGATCACCGCGAAGGAACACATTTTTTATATCCAATTGATGTAAAGGTCAATTCTCGAAAGCGGCTAGAAAATGAACAAGCGAACAGAAGTGAGTTTGACAACGGGGAAGAAGGTGTCTAAATAATCTACACCATAAGTCTGAGCATACTATTTAACCACAAGTTTGACCTTAAGTCTTGCTACGAAATCATCTGGATTAACTTTAACTGTGAAGACTCATTTACATCTCACTGATTTCTTTGAACTTGTTAATTCTCGCGTCTTAATACTTCTGTTGCTAGGAATTATTTTCATATTCATTGCTTGCATGAATATTTTATTTAGATGACTGTGGTGAAAATGAGAAATTATTAAGCAATTTAATCTTAAAAATTAGCAGTTCATGAATATTTTATTTAGATGATTGTGGTGAAAATGAGAAATTATTAAGCAATTTAATCTTAAAAATTAGCAGTTCAACAGACAAAACTATTAGGCAATGATTGTGATAAGAAAGAGATATTATTTTTTAAATAGATAAAAAAAAATAAGACAAACAAATTGAAAGAAAGAGTAAAAAAAAAACTAAACATTACCTAAAGAATAAGAGAAAAAATGATGAGTAAATATTTTTAAAAATAACGTCTCACCAAAAAATAAACAATTCAATACTAGTCCATTACTACCTCCATCTCAAATTATTTATCGTGGTTATTAAAACAGTTATCTCAAATTATTTGTTGTTTTAGAAGTTCAAGATATATTTAATTATTTTTTTTCTATTTTACCTTTTGTCATTAATAAAGATGATACATAAATAGAGTAAATATTTAATGAAGAGAGAATATAACTTAAACATAAATAAGGATAAAGTAGGTCAAATACTCTTCCTAATTAATATTTCTTAAGAAGCATATAAACAAAAAAATGAACAAATTTGAGACATAAGGAGTAATTAATGAATCCTTAGAATTAGGGGTGGGCATAGTCTGGGCCAACCCGAAATCCAAATCGAAATCCGATTTTCTTGGATATTTGATTTAGATTTTTAGATTATGAATTGGACTTTGGATTTAATTTTTGAACTTTTTGGATATCGAATTTAGTACTTTGAATTTTTGGATATCCGAAAATCCAATTTTTTTATACCTTATATTTATCCCTACCCATATTATATGTTCCAACTAACCCAAGTGTCCAATAGATTAGTACCCTACAACCTTGCCTATTATTACTAAAATTAAATATAATATATCTTGCAAAGCTGAAGTTTACTTTAAGAATAAGGCAGTTCCAATGAAACAAAGAGAATAATGTAGAACTGAACTAGGTGAGTTGATAACTTTTGATTTAGTGGTAATAAATCTTTACTAACATATTTGGTTCACATTATGCTAAGACATGTAACTTGGTAACTGGGGTATATGATTTCATTCCTAATAACTATGTTTTAAAGTCTCAAAAGTCAAAATCGAAAATTCGAAATATACAAACTGATTAATTCAAAACCGAACTTAAAAAGTTCAATCCGATCCAAGCTTATTTGGATGGTAATTTCTTCAATCCGAAAACTAAAAATCCCAATCAAAATTTTTAAATCCAATACGCCCACCCCTACTTAGAATATTCTTACCCCTTTCCTCCTTCCTCTTTCCACTTTCATATCCACGTAGGAAACAAATTCCACACCTCCATAACCAAACACCATAAAAAGCCTAAACGCGAGTATATTTTTATTTTATTTTATTTATTCCCCAAATTCCTCCTTCATCTCTCCCAAAAAACCTTCATATATATATATACTGATTCAAAATTCATTCTCTCAATTCTCTCTCCGATCAAAACAATTAATTCAAACGGAATTCATTCCCCTTTTGTGAATTCCGTTCAATTCTGATCAATAGAGAGAGAATTTTCTCAACTTTCCATCCCCTCCTTTTGTTTCTCTTTAAATTACTATTTTGCCCTTTTGTGTTGTTCTTTGTTGATTTGGGATTATCGCATGTGTGTGTTGATCAAACTGGGTTTCTCTTCAAATTCAAATCTCTTCGTTACTTGTTTTTTAATCTATATTCTCCATTTTACCCCTCAGATTTGTATTAACTCATTAATACTGAGATTGTTATTATTAAGATTTAATATATCTGAATCCAATTAAATATTCTAATATTTTATTGGGTCAATTGTCAATAACCCAATGGATTCTCAAAACAAGAGTAATCGCCAGCTCCAAAGAGGTTAGTTTTAGTAATTTTTATCAATTTTTAACAGAACCTACCAATTCTGACCCGGATTACAGTATAGAGATTTTTTTTAAAATAGAGATGTAAAAGTTTGAAAATTGTATATACTCGCTCCATCCCAATTTGTTTGAAGGTTGATCAGTTTTGATAGTCAAACAACTTTTTTTTTAACTTAATTTTAAATATAGATTGTTCGAGTATTTTATACATATTTGAAAACTATTATAAGTCTGTATAATTAATAATTGTTTAACTCCTTAAATTTGTCAACCTTCAAACAAATTGGTACGGAAGGAGTATATATATAATAGGCCGGGACCACTCTGAACATACAGACTGTGCATTCTAGATCTGTTTATGCTTATACTTAATTCAGTTTGGTTAGTTTTTTAACAATTAATTTGTACTTATTTGAGCTGAATTAAGTCCGTTGATGTTTGATTTATGCATTTCTTATAATATGTGTATACTGTAGCATCAGAATTTGAAATGTTTGGTTTATTTTATCATTAAAAAAATGAGATAATGGTCAAAAACACATCTGAAGTATCGCTTTCACATCTCAACTATTAGTTGTTCCTTTTTCCTACCTTAATTATCAACAACTATATTAAAACACACCTAGTTTGGTAGATGGCGATAGTTCAGGTAGGAAATATCGAGGTTTGTTTTAATACATGCCTAAACTCGAGGTGTGTTTTAACACATAGATGGTGATAGTTCAAGTAGGAAAAAGGAACATACGATAGTTGGGGCAAAGTGATAGTTCAGGTGTTTGACCATTAACTGTTAAAAAATTGACTTTTAAACTTTTCAACTTGCAACAAATATGCTTTTTCAACAGTCTGTGACGTTACCTGTTTTTCGTCCTCTATATCAAGAATAATGACATGTTATTTGTAGAATTTCTATGCCGGAGCAGGTTCGAAACATGTCAGAAAACAACAATTTGGTTTTATATGAATCATTTTTTAAGTTTTCAACTCGTAAGGAATATGCTTTTAAACAGTTTTTTTGTCACTGTGACTGCATATTTTTTGTCCTCTAATAGATTTTCTATACTGGACCAGGTTTATAACATATCAGTAGACCTTTTTACTGGTTAATCGCCATTTAGGAGACGTTTTTTCTTTTCTTGTTTCCAGAATACCCAGATATCCTGCTTATCAAAGAGACAAAGTTTGCTAATTTTAGTATAACTGAGTTCTTGATTAGAATTTGAACAACGGACAAGACACCCGATAAATGATACTCCATGCATCCCAATTTATGAGGCACCATTTGACTAGGTACAAAGTTTAAGAAAGAAAGAAGACTCTGAAATTTGTGGTCTAAAACAAACTTTAGACATTTGTGTGGCTATAAATCATTTCATTAAGGGTAAAAGGGGAATTCTAAAGTTAAGTTGATTCTAATTTTAGAAAGGTGATATTCTTTTTTGGATAGATTAAAGAGAAAAGTGTGCCACATAAATTGGGACGGAGGGAGTACTTATTGCAGTCCATCATGTGTTTGGAATCAGAAGCACAAGAAGAATAAAATAGAGTGACCTTTTTGTATTTTGCTTGTACTAATACAAAATTTTGTCACCTTCCGATTTGGCTGTCTATATGATCACTTAAAGCGTGATGTTTTACATTTCTGTGTCTAACCTTATGGATGCTTATCATTTTCTTCTGGAAAAATCTTTACTAAGTGTGTTGTTTTTTTCTCTGTAGCTCCTTGCTTCTCCAATGTTGGACGGAGGTATGTGGCTTCACCATCTGTCATTGTAATAGGTGGTGGTATGGCAGGCCTTGCAGCTGCTCGGGCTCTTCATGATGAATCATTTCAGGTATGCCTGGAAATTTTGGTTTAGTATAAATATGACCTTATAATCTTTTACTTGCTATAATGGTGATGGTGGATATGTTTCATGAAGTTAATATTTTCTTGTAGGTGGTTGTGCTAGAATCACGAGATAGAATTGGAGGCCGAGTTCACACTGATTATTCTTTTGGTTTTCCTGTTGACTTGGGTGCATCATGGTAACTACTTACTTGTTTATTACACTGTAAACAGATGCATTGTGCCTCCTATGGATATTAAAGTTTTAACTGGTTTAGGTTGCATGGCGTCTGCAATGAGAATCCTTTGGCACCTCTTATTGGAAAACTAGGATTGCCTCTCTATCGTACAAGTGGTGACAATTCAGTTTTGTACGACCATGATCTGGAAAGGTTGTATTCTAAGTTTATGCATAAAAACTTACATATCAAGTTTATACGCTTCCACATGTCATTATGTGGAATTGTGGAAAAATTTGCGATTGCTAGTTTTCTGTATTGACCTTTCTAAGCATGTAAGATAATAAACTAACATATCTGTTGATTCTCCAGTTATGGGCTTTTTGACATGGAGGGTAATCAAGTGCCTCAGGACTTGGTCGCAAAGGTTGGCGAGACTTTTGAGAGCATTTTGAAGGAGGCAAGTTCTTTATTTTTTTTTCTACCCGCCGTTATCTCTTTGAATCATTTCGTGAAACATCTAGTTCTTTCTGTAAGGAAAGGATCCGTCTTCCATGTATTTAAAGTATGTAATATTTTGGACATTTAATGACTATAAGCTGACTGGCTTTTGCTGCAGACTGATCAAATTAGGCAAGAATTCAGTGAAGACATGTCTATCAGTCATGCTATATCAATGGTTTTTGAAAGGAGACCCGATTTAAGGTCCTACTTAATTCCATTTTGCTTACATATTGACCACCTCTCCCCAAATCAATTAAAAATCATAAAATTTTCACTAAGAGAAAAACTGTTAATACAGGTTGAATGGCCTTGCTCATAAGGTGTTGCAGTGGTACCTATGCAGAATGGAAGGCTGGTTTGCTGCAGATGCGGATACCATATCACTCAAATGTTGGGACCAGGTTGATTTCCTTGACTCTTTTTTCAGAGCTTAGTTGTTGGAAGGATGCGTATCTTCTCATTGATCATTGTCTTTCCAGAGACATTTGGACTGTTTCTAGGATCTTTCTGGTGTTAGAAATGGTCTTACAATAGTATACAACTGAAAAGACATATGGGGTTTATGTCATCTGTCTAGTGTAGGTAGGATAACTTAATAAGTAAAGATATTTGGGGAATGAGGAAAAAAAGCCCCCTTTTGACAATATAGAATACAAATAATGTTGGTGAGCAGGACACTTGGCTGAGAGATTGAAGTTGGCAATATAGGAATTTAATACAACTTTCACGGAGAAGATAGTAGTTAGAAAGATGATTGGCCAAGAGATGCAATAACTTCAGTGTAGATAATCTGCAGTCCCAGGTCCTCGGCTACTTAGCCTTAAGCCAGTTTTATCTTTCTTCACAAGCGTTCATTCCAGATACTCCTTCAATCCCACAAACTCTTCATGTTGGGATGTTTAAGATGTCTGCCTCATGTCTATGATAATATTATTCCATGCAAGTCTCACTTCTTTCAAGGATTTAAATTAATTTAAACAATGATATGATGTTTCCGTATGACACTAACTTATCAACTACTGTAGTATTTTCTACTCTTGTTACTAATACAATAAGTCAAGTTATTTATTAAGCTATATGCCTAGTCAAACTATACAACAACAACAACATACCCAGTTTAATCCCACAAGTGGGGTATGGGGAGGGTATGTGTACGCAGACCTTACCCTACCATGTGAGGGTACGTAGGCAGTCAAATTATGTCATATAAAATAGGGCGAAAGAGTATATTGATTGTTTATTTAACATTTGATTTACTTGTAGCTAGTTTGAATATGTGAGGGGATTATATCAGCTCAGGAAAGTTTAGATCTCCTAATACCTGTGTCAAATGATCACTATCTAAGATGTCTGAAGCTCTGAAAATGTCCTGTGTAACAAAAATATATGTGATTGTAACTATCGCTCTCCTATTAGTCAAGTGTGAGAAGAAAAACATAAAATAGGCATGAGTATAGTTTATTGTTCTTGAAAATGTTGTTTGAAGTTTTGCCTTACAGATTCATGATTGTGATATACAGGAAGAATTGTTACCTGGTGGGCATGGTCTTATGGTCCGGGGATATAAGCCTGTCATCAATACATTAGCAAAAGGGCTTGACATTCGCTTAAATCACAGGTAAAGAATACCTCCCTGACCCCTCCCCAAGATTTACTAGCAGTTGTAGTGACTCATTTGTTCTTGGAATCATTCCTCAGGGTTACAGAAGTTGTTAGACGTTATAACGGTGTGAAGGTAACAGTTGAGGATGGGAGTACTTTTGTAGCCGATGCTGCCATTATTGCTATTCCTCTTGGTGTTCTAAAATCAAATCGCATCAAATTTGAACCAAGATTACCTGAATGGAAAGAGGCTGCCATTAAAGAACTTGGTGTAGGAATTGAGAACAAGATTATTCTGCACTTTCAAGAAGTGTTCTGGCCAAATGTTGAGTTCTTGGGAGTAGTTGCAGAAAGCTCCTATGAATGCAGTTACTTTCTTAATCTTCATAAGGCTACTGGCCATCCTGTCCTTGTTTATATGCCTGCTGGGCAGCTGGCTCGTGACACTGGAAAACTGTCTGATGAAGCTGCTGCAAATTTTGCATTTACTCAACTTAAGAGGATTCTTCCCAATGCGACTACTCCTGTAATTCTACACTCCCCTTCTTGCTCCCAAGTCTTTTGGGTTTTACTTTTTCAAGTTGCTCTGGAAATTCACTTCTCTGTTTTGTCTAGTTAGCATTAATCTGTGAATTAACTCTTTGTTATGCATGTTGATTTTCCAATTTTCTCACGTTTGGTTGGTCAAAATATTTTGGAAAACAAGTTCCTTAAAAATGAGGAAAATGACTTCCCTAGTGGAAGTAGGGAAAACAAGTTCCACATGTGATATTCCAAGTTCATTGTCTCCTCCCCACCCACCCCTTGACAATCCTACCCCCCCCCCGCCACCACCAAACCCTCACTCCCACCCCATAGTGTTTAGATTACATATAAATTCCCTTGGAATAATAGTTTTTTACTTACCAAACACCAGAAAATAAAGTAACAAATCCACTTGTTTTCCAAGAAAACATTTTCCTTCATACCAAACACACCCTTCCTCTAGTTTAATCATTCTCCGAACTTCAAAGTGCAAGAAGCCTGACTAACTGTCTGAAGAGTGCTTTACATGATCTTTCTTTGTTTCTCTATTTCTCTAGGTCATTAGATTTGTTTGTCAAACATGATGTTTTTGAATAAAATTGCAAATTTTTGATATTCTGTCGTAAACCAATATCTAAACAAGATCAGTACAAGTCTATCTTACCTATGGTTGTGATTTGTGCCAACCTTCATGTTACCTGTAGTAGTAAGTGGACCAAAGAAAAGCATTTGGCTGGTTTGAATGATAACTCAATTCACTCATTAAGGTGGAAACGAGAAGCACTCTATGAAGCATTTATAGTTTGAGTCATCCCTCCCTTATAATGAAAGTAGTATTGTCATGATAATTACGATATCTAACTCTTTATCTTACTCTCCCGTTCTTGGTGCAGATTCAATATCTTGTTTCTCATTGGGGTACAGACATAGACTCTATGGGATCATATAGCTATGATACAGTAGGGAAGCCACATGATCTATATGAAAGGCTGAGAATACCAGTAGATAACCTATTCTTTGCTGGGGAGGCAACGAGTGCTGATTACCCAGGTTCTGTGCATGGTGCATATTCAACAGGATTATCAGCAGCTGAGGACTGCAGGATGCGTGTTTTAGAGCGACATGGAGAGTTGGATATTTTCCAGCCAGTCATGGGTGAGGAAACACCTATTCCCATTTTGATATCCAGAATGTAACTCTTAGGTTCATATATACAGAAACATTTTAATTTAGTCGCGACATGGGATTGAACCGACACCATGGCTGCTTAGCAAAATATTGTTGAAATTTAGCATCAGCTAAGTGGGTAGTCTCTCCTTGTCGAAGATTTATCCATTTCCAGGTGAACTGGGCAATAGAGGACGTTTTTGTTGTAACACAGTGCTGTGAATTGTTGCAGCCTGTGATGATGCTGGGGTTTAAGAAGAATTATCTGATGAATTACCTTATTTTCGCGTAATGAGGTGTATCTGTTTTCCAAGGCAATTTCTTTTCATTTTGGCAGAGGCATCACTGATCATTTCTTCTTTTCATTTTCTAAAACAAATTTACAGTAAGATCCATTTTTTTTTGGGTGAACTCGTAACTACCAAATACTAGAAATACTTGCTATTATTTTGCCTTTAAAGAATTACCTTTTTCATTTAGCTTAGGATTCTTGAGCAAGTTAAGGTTCTACATACACTTGAAGCAAAATTATTTGATGATGAATCTAAGCCATTCACAAAAACAAAATGAGAAGAAGATACAAATAAGTTGTGAATTAATAGCTGATAGAATTCACTTGTTAGATATTGGTATCTTGGCGATACAAAATCTTGCTGGTGCCATGATCTTTATGATTTTCCTCTTTCAACGCCCACGTCCCAAAGAAGCTGGGGTGAAGAATTTGTGACAGTTCAGGGGAATATTCATTCACACAAACACTTGTTGTCCAAATGTAAATCATGAAAAATGGTCTTAAAAGAATTTGGAGCAGAAACTCAAGGACTGTCTGCAACATCTTCACTTTCTCTATTTCCAGCTTCCTTCAATCGATCAGCAGATTTATCAACCTGCAATATTCCAGTTGAGAGTTTTTAGTACGTTAACATGTAAAGGCGGATTTAAAGTACACTCAGTAGCTTTTGTCTAGATCTTGTATCTATAAGCATTTGACTATGCTCAGGTATTAATATATATTAACTTGAGGTCGTTATAGAACCCGAGACTTCAAATTGTAAATCCGCCTCTCGTAATATGTATGTCCACTTGATTAGTATTAGACTGCATTTTGGAAATGCAGCGTAGGGCTCAGTCTAGGAATCAATACCAATCGAATCTACGAAAGGGTCTCTCATATCTCTAGCCCTAGGACGTTGTCCACATTTGGGATCCGGCTAAATTCAGACCATAAATTGTGGGGGGAAAATTCTTCTGCGGGCCAACTTTATTTCATTCCATTAATCCAAAAATTCTAACATGGTCAGTTTTATACCAATCTAGGAACAATGAAATATTCCCATAACCTTCCGTTGGAAAAAGAATCAAGGGAAGGATGCCTGCTTAAGTAGAGACGAATCTAAGATTTATAGTCATTGATTTCATTGTCCGTGGGTCAGAATAAGCCTATATACTGTATACACACACGCGCACGCATATATTTTTTTTGGCACATGTACATGGATTAAACTCATTGAACCAGCTCTATATCCTCCTTTGCGCTTGAATATAACTTAAAAGACATATAAACTTAGAATCATTAGCTAATGCCAGTGTCTGGTGCAAGTGTGAAGTAATGAAAATGGAGCAGCAAATAAGTTACCTCAGTATTCCAGTTTGTTTTGACAGTTAAAAAAAACAAGGTGCATGTTTGTAGGATAACTCCAACAATCATCCCCCACCATATTCCCTGTAAAAAAAAAATCATTTTCTTTGTGTGCAGGCAAAAGACCAAAATAGGCGGAGAAGCAGAATGATCTGTTTATCTAACTTGTTTGGGACTGAGGCGTATTTGTTGTTGTTTTGCATTGTTTGATAATTATAGTGTCCGGGTCAACTTGCGCTTCTGATTATCCAGTTATGTTAAGAGGGGAGAAAAGTAAAAGACATACTGCTGCTTGCAAACTTGTTTTGAAGCCAAGAATACATCCAACTGGGAGGCCAATTAAATAATAAGTAGCTAGATTGACATATGCTACCCCTGCTTGCCATCCGCTGCAACAGCCACACCTAAAATTTGCAAGAATTATAAGAGTCCATGCTACTAATTGTAGGCAAGAAAGCATAGAATTTGATAAAAATATTTTAAGTTATAAGATGTGCAAGCCCCCCCCCCCCCCCATCCTTCCAACGAGAAAGACTTCAACATAAAAGTCAATTTTCGTTCTTCATGTTCCTGTGTCTGACGTATGATCAGTTGAACCCATATTTAGAAAGGATCTGCATCAGTGCATATATGATATTTTAAGAACAAAAACTATTAGACTAGACTACTTATGTTGATGTAGTGGATAAGCTCCCCGTGTTGGGATAGGCGTTCGGATATCCCCAGCTATTCTAAGAGCATGTTGAATCCAACCGTTGCACATTCCCCTTTGGCTAAAGCACCACTTACACTGATAGTGTAATTATTGCACTAATCACAACAGTATTACCATGTTATAGCAGTTAACTTGCTATTTTTTCCGGGTTACCAATCAACACATATAAAGGTTATCCCACAACTGTCTTTTAAGTGACCTGATTGAAATATTTTTTCACCCTCAGTGCATATTACTTAAGCTCTCTAATAAATTAGTTCTACAAAGAGCAAGCATGCAAGGGATTCTTTACCAGAGAGAATAGGCTGAATGCCATTCAACCAAACAGAAATGGCAAGTAATGGAGTCAAACTGGAGAGAGCTTCAATGACTTGTGAGTCACTTGTAAAGAGTTTGCTTAATCCAACCCTGAATATCAGCACAATAATGCAGAGAATTGTACTGAACATGATACTTGTCATGTTCACTACAATCACCGAAAATTTAGCGACCCTCGGATGTCCTGCTCCGAGCTCATTACTAAGTCGAACGCTGCAAGTACGTGAATTAATCGATACGTTAAAATTGATACATAATGCCTTGTTTAACTCCCAAATGAACTGATTCCTCAGGTGTATCCTGTAAATTATTATGGGATCTTTACACGAATAGCTGGTTGGATTTACAGTTACTTTTCCTAGCCGGTATACGTAGTATATACACTGATTATACATGATTATACACATATTATACATCCTACGGCTACTTATAATCATTTTTCAAGAATATAGGCCCTCTGATGTATAAATACCTGGCTGCAGCTGCTAGTCCCAACATGAATTGCATATCCCAGTTCCAGTAATTCATGCTGTTATTTCCAATAAAAGTTGTGAGCATATGAACAAGTCATTTGAAAGACAGAACATGAAAGGAGAATTTTACCAAATAGAAATGGAGTCTAGTGAGATTGTAGCATTAGGAAGTAGCCCTGATACAAGCACTAGGCCTTGGAAGTACCATATCTCCAAGCTACATTCAGAAAAAGAATTGAAAATTATTACATAAACATAAATTTTACAAAAGTGTATTTGTGAGCATATTTGTTGATAGTGGCTGCTCATAGTTGGGATATTTTTAGTTAACCGAGCTGTGTGCCACTAATTTGTTGATAGTGGCGGGTGACTGTTGGGAAACTTTTTCTAGTTAACCGGGCCGGGCCGGTTTGTCCATGGATCACTAAGCAGTCCCGGGCCAGGCTCACGACGTGGCATATGTGAAGCCGGTCCAGGCCTCTTTCTTTTTAAAGAGACTGGATTGGCCAACACATGTGGACCGGGTTGGTTAAGGGGTCTACTTAGATGGGTAAATGGGCCGGGTTGTGGGTTGACCCGGCCCACTTGATAGAGTCTGAACTAACCATAACATGACAGCAGAGGCAACAGTAAGCTTGAAGTAAGGCCAAATGATATTGAAAGCATTCATAGAGAAACCAGTCCAAGTTTCTTTGCACAAACGACTAAGAATGACGTAAAGACCTTGCGCGATGACCAACAGCCACCACGAAAAGCTCTGTGAGAGAGCAGTCCCGAGTAAACCATATTCCAAGATATCAACCACAAGCCAACTGATCAGAACATGGACAAGGAACACAGAAACCGCGACATAAGCCAAAGGATTGACAATGTTCTGTGCCTACAGAAACCTTTGCATTGGGCAACTTATGGCAAATGCATAGAGCTGAAGGATCAATCCGTGGGCGAACAATTCGCGGATATGGTCTCTGATTGGCCTATTGATTTAAGCAATGGCCCTGAGAACCAGTAAGGGAATGAGAAGAGAAAAGCTGCTACAAGGTGAAGTATAATTGCTCTCTGGCATATTACTCCCATAACTGCATATCTTTTTGCTCCATATGCTTGGCCACAAACTGTCTCAACAGCACTTGCCATGCCCAACTGTTGTCAAAGGAGTTATAAAACTCTATAATTCAAGTGACAAAAACCTACCAAATATTTGCAAAGTTAAAAGGATATGATTACATGTGAATGCACGATTTGAAACAACGAGCGCATCACTGACACTTATATGAAACTCTAACGAACTTTATAACTTTTTATGAGTTTGAAGTGTTGGTATTTCTATGGTACTTTATAGATCAGTACAGGAAGTAATAACTATTACAAATGTTCGAAAGGATAAATAAATGGTCAATCTTCAAAACTGCCGCATGTGTGTTGTGTCTTGAATCTTGATCACCTTGCAAAGCCAATGTTGAGAACTGCCGCAAGTTTGTTGTGCCTTGAATCTTGATAACCTGAAATCAAGAAACAACTAAATCTGGATGGTTACAACGTTGTGTGTTGAGTCGAGGATAGCCCTCTATCCTTAAGACAAGATTGCCCCGTATATATGCTTTTACGTTAGCGGGCAATAGTCTCCCAAGATAAAACAACACTTTAATCTCAACACTACAAAGCCAATAGGTTGAGCCTGTCGAAGAAAACAAATATGACTCGACTTGCTGAAGATATGGAATAGGAAGGAAGAGTTTCTCTCTACTCTTCTCTTTTGTCTCTGTGTATATAGTGTGTCTCTGTAGTGTATATCTAGTGTATACGTGAGGGTTTGGTCACTGTTTTTGACTGATTTTCAGCCACTGTTTCGAGCAGTTTTTGCTCACTGTTTTCATGATTTTTCAGGCTGTTTTCTGGTCGTTTTCTCGTCTGTTTTTCTGCCTGTTGTGCTGCCTGTTTTCTGCCAGTTTTTCGTCTATTTTCTGCTGCTGATTTGAGCCAAAGAAGGCTCAATATATAGCAAGGAGAAGGGGCTGTCCAACTGCCAAAACATGGCTGTTAATGGCCATTAGGAGGGCATTAAAACAGCCAAGTAATGGCTGTTAATGGCCATTGAAAGGCTGCCCAACTGCCCAAGTAATGGGCTGTTAATGGAGGAGTTAATCAGCCAAGTAATGGCTGATTAATGCCTCAAAAACAGTCCCAACGGTAGGCAGAAAAAGTCTCCAGAAATTCTGGGGACCAAACTGTAAATATTGAAACTTCAGGGACCAAACTGTACATATGAAAGAATTCTGGTCCAAACTGTACATATGAAACTTCAGGGATCAAACTGTACATCTGGCAGAGTTCTCTGGTCCAAAAAGATAATATAAGACAGCCCCACAGCCCGTGGCCCCGTGGCCCCGAGAACCCGGGACCGGACGGGCGGCGGCGGCGCGCGTGTGGGCTTAGCCTTGAACCCAAGCACATCTAGGTCTTCCCTCCTTTAAACACATGGGATACCCCTTGGGGTCCCAAACCCTTTACCAATTAGAGACTTATATAGAGAGCAATTCTTCCTATTCCCACCGATGTGGTAGACTTGTCCCACACCACATTTCCATGTCTCAAACACCTTACTTCGTGGACCAATATCTCTTTCATTTCTTAACGAAATTAGACGATTCTTGGCCCTACGGTCATCTACTCACTTCGTAGATCATGCATGTGTAAAGAGACGAGGTCTCCAACATACGGAACACTAGTGTTTAATTCATCAAAGATGGGTGGACGCATCTCCCCGCCAAAGGCTAATTTCCAACATGAAGTTCTATCACCGACGGTGAAAATATATATACACAACCCGTTCACTCATAAGGTAATTTTATAAATCCCTACAATAAGTATTAGCTGGTAAATTGGTAAAAATTGTAACTAAATGTGGCTATCACATGTTAGACATACTATACTCATAGATGTATGATACGTGCGGATCCAGGATTTGAAACAACGAGTGCAAAGTCAAACAATCTTTAGTTTAAAACTCCAACAATCTTTATAACTTTTTATGAATTTAAGTTCTATCACTAACAATGTAAAATATCACACCCCCTTAGGATGCGACCTTTCTTCAGACCCTACATAAATGTTGAATGCTTCGTGCATCTAGTTGATGTGTAAATAAATATACATTTACACAATCAGATCATTTATAAGGTAATTATAAGTAAATCCCTACAACAAGTATTACTATATGTTTAACTGGTATAAATCATAACTAACCTGCAGGCTGCAGCTATCACGTGTTAAACTACTACACAGATAGTGTAGAAAATCTTTTGACGATTAGTATATATCACTTAAAATCATACCATGACACCATAAGCAGGGCCTTGAATTCCCACACTAGCAATGGAAGCACCAGCTAACTCCAATGAACCTAAATGTCCAACAAACATAAGTGTGACAAAGCCAAGCATGTAGTTAAATATCAAGACTATAATAACAGCCCCAGACAAAAGCCAAAGTAGCCTTGACTCCCATGCAAACAACTTGAAATACCCTTTGAAAGACACATTCTTGTGTTCAAAGAACTCTTCGATTTCGTCCGATGACATGTCTGATAACTTGGCTGTTGAGTGAAGTATACTAGGTAGCAATGGCTGTTGGTCCTCCATTGTTCCTGTTCTCAATGTCTCTGTCTTTTAACAATTTATACTTATTTGCATTGAAAGGAACAGAATATGTGTAGATGTAAATATGTTTGTACAAAATTCACTAAGGTGAACAGTACAGGTGCAACTACCAGTCCTGGTTAAACTAATGTAGAGACTAGTATTTCACCTTTTTTCCTTGTTTTCCCCCCTTCTTTTTTGCAGTGAAAAAGGGTAGGTAAAACTAAGTCAATGTGTATCTTTATAGTTCAGTTGGAAGCTTAGGTATGGATCATCTTGATTACCATTGAGTGGTGAAAAAGTTAGGTAGCCACAGAATTTCTCTAGAATAGATCCAAGATTTGAACTTTACGAGTTGGGGATTCCGGGACAGCAACTTTGCGAATAACTGGATTCAAAATTTAGTATTTGGACATATTTAGTAAATTCTTAAGTAATACATATGTAAGGTCTATAGGCCAAACTCATAGCTTACACAGTGAATCTGACCGGCCTTGTTAATAACTGAAGTCCTAAAGAAAATCAACCCAATTTCTTCCTAGCCCAAGTCCAAGGCATTACTTCGGAAGTACTTAGCTAGTCTTCCACATTTTTTTAGTGTTTGGTCATTTCTAGTAAAATATAATGGACATATTCATAGCGAAATTTCGCCAAAGCTCTGCCGGAAACAGCCGCTCTACCTACCAAGATAGAGGTAAGGTCTGTGTACACTCTACCCTCCCCAGACCCCCACGGTGTGGGATTTCAATGGGTATGTTGTTGTATATTCGTCGCGGAATTGGGGTTTTGATGGGAAGGTATGCTGAGATTATACAGCAAGTACACTCAGTGTTTTCGCTCCGGTAAAATGCCTGGTTCAACAATTGTGTCTTGGGTAATAATATAATATCAACAACAGACCCAGTATAATCCCATGAGTGAGGTCTTGGGAGGGTAGAGTGTATGCAGACCTTACCCCTACCATAGCACATAAAGAGGATGTTTACGAAAGCCCCTCAGCTCAAGTAAAGCAAAAATATCGGGGGGGGGGGGGGGGGGGGGGGGGGATAGTATTGGAGAGCTGGCAACACCAGAGTACTCATAAAGCATTGAAGCAAATCTAGAGAACTATACCTTTGTGTGTATTCTGGACTATTTGGCTTGAAAGAAATAACTCTAGTTTTGACGGGCAAAAAGATCATATTTCTAGAGTTAAAACAAGTGTTTACCTAATTTATTTTGTGGGTGTAGTAGTTTCATTGATAATATAGATTAATATATGGACTTTCTAGAGTTGCTAGGGAGATGTTGTAATTGACTGTATGAATATTCCCAGCAGTCTTTTGTAACTGTTAGTACCTTCTTGGTACTTACTAAAACTTTACCTTATCAAAAAAAAATATCATGTATTAAATAAATTCAATGTCACCTGTCTAAAAATTTGAAGCGGAGAGCTTGTTGATAATCAAGTCTATTCTTATATGAAAATAAAAAAAGAAAAAGGCAACACGTAGAAACCATTGCTTCAGCTAGTATCATTGTTTGTACAGTTGTCTCTGGAAGGTAGTTCCACAGGCTTAACAACAATAAACATTATAATTTACATCGTAATTATCTGGATTACAAGCTTCAAATCAGACTTGACCCCTTGTTTTAGGTAGAAAAGATATATGACATTGATTGAACAAGGTACAAAGAATTTGCTGATATTAACCAAGGGCAAGAACAGCTACATGGTACATTTACCTCTAGGATCACTTAATTGTCCCTTAATAGCTATGTTGGTCGGACTCGTCAAAAATACCGACGGGTGTGTGTCGGATCCTCCAAAAAATTGTGCATTTTTGGAGGATCCAACACAGGTGCAGAAACATTTTTCGAGTGTCCGAGCAACATAGATTAGTAGTCAAGTGACCCCAAGGGTATTCCGTTCATAAAGTTGCAAGAGTCTTTCCGGTTCATGAAATCATCGCAGCCATTGCCATTGCTAGAGATCCTCCGCGTTTTGACTGCACTTGGTAGGTCGAGGCCCTCTTTGCCCATCTGTTGCACTTCAAGTGGAGAGAGTATTTTGATGTACCAAACACTGTTCATAAATTCACTGTAGCAAGACAGATTAATTTAAAATGTAGTACTAATAACTAAGGTTTAACTTCAATGCAGTGACAATATAACGCTATTAGGTCACACAAAGGATAGTAAAAGTAGAATAGATAACCTGTAAAATAAGGGAGGCAACCTGGTATAAGCCTATAACAGGTTAAATCTTAATAACAAAAGATGGTAAATAAGCAGACTCAGAAATGTGTAAGTGGGACATATGATGACAGAACGGATAATAGTCGAAAACTTTAAGTAGCTCAGCAATGAAATTGGCAGAATTTTGTGTGGAAACTAAGATTGGTGTCATACAGAAATAATAGACTTTCTGCTCATAATGTCTAAAGAGGAGCAGAAACTAATTATCCATGAAAGTTCATAAATGTAAACCAAAGAGGAAATTCCTACGAGCTCTCTCCTCAGACGAAATTACTGGAGATGTCACTTGCCTATGTAAGCTATTTCCTCCAAGTGGTTATGGAAGTGGTCTAATCCAGACTGATTTTTGATAGGTTGTAAGAAAACATCAAAGACTATCCCAAAAACCTCACATATCGGAACTATTAGTGAAGACAGTAATTTGAGTCAAATGAAATCTTCACAGAACCACCCCGCCCCTTCTCCAAAAAAAAGTTGGTGGTAGGAGCAAGTTGGATACTTACTGCCAGGGGTCATCACCAAGGAGTAGAACATCGTTCTCATGGTCAACAAATACAAGCTGCCAGCCTGATCTTTCAGGATCCTCCAACAGGCCTTCAAGGCCAAACATGCGAGCTAGCTCACTTCGCAGCTCATTATAGCTGCTAAATTTGGAGATATCCAGTGATCGTCCAAAGGACCCTGATTTGTGAACCTGCCAGAACCAAGCAACGTGAATCAAGAAATTATGTTGACAAATATTCCCAACATAAGTTTTTTAAAATTAAAAGATCTGCCATTTAATCATCAGTAAGTAAAAGGTTCAGTGTTTCTCACCTTCACAAAGGTTCCTGTAGGTGGATTTGCTTGATCCGCATTTTCTGAGGACTGCAAGACACCTGATTCATCTACACAACTTGAAGTTGATATGTCTGAATTAACGGGATACTCACTACCCACTGCAAAATGCACAGGTAGAGATCCGTTGTCCGCACTGTTACCCTTCAAGTTTGACATACCATTGTGCTGTATGATAGATGAATCAGTATTAGCTCCAAATAGCACGTTGTTTTGGCTATCTGCTACTCCTTGAAAATCCAAAACTTCTCTGCCAGGAATTGTTGAAAACAAAGTGGAAAGATCTGAGATCTTAGTATTAGGTACCATCAAATTTTCAGCTTGCGTCACTATGTACGGAGCTCGTGAAGGGAGCTGAGATTCTAGAGCAATCCGCTTTGATGATGAGGAAGGAGGGGATGCTCCATTATGGGAAAATGAACTCAGGAGAATTTGCATGGTGGAATTGTTAGATGTATTAACCTGGTTACCAACTATATCAGAATATGTTTGTTGAGAACCAGTTGAACCTAAGACCTGTAAATGAGAAAGCTGTGACTGAGTAGCTGAACACAATTGAGCTTCGGTTTGCTGCTGATCATGACACTGAGAGTGTACTTGATGGGGTTCCTGAAGTTGTTGACCATTATTAATTTGCTGGTGTTGCAACTGTCGCGGCTGAGTATTATAAGATTGGTTGCACTGCAATTGTTGCTGCACCATCTGTGCCTGAGATATTAACTGGTTTTCTTGGAAGCCTTGGAGCAAAGTATGTTGTGAATTGGGCGGATGCAATAGCTGGCTCTGAATCAAAGATGCTGAACCACTAGGGATATGTTGAAACTGCATAAGCGACTGATTTGAAAGCTTAGAAGAATCGAGTGCTGCCATTGCTTGCAAAATGTCAGGCTGCAAACCTAGCAAAGAAGCATCAAATCTTGGCTGCATGAACGGAGTAACACCAAATCCATGGAAATTAAGTGATTGTATTCCCTGATCGCCCATGTCACTGCGCAGCCATGGAAGTGGAGAATTCGAATTCATACCACCATTTGATAGACCTGAATGGATGAGAAGAAAGCGAACAACTAAATTAGAACTGAATCAAATTGATGAATTAGGTACTCCCCTTGGTAGTTGGTAGGGATGTCAAATGGACGGATTGGACTAAATTTGAGCGGGTCAAAATGGGCTGAATTTCAATAACAATCGTGGTAGCTGCTTGGTTACATTTAAGTGTGACCACATAAGTTTCTCAATGATTAAATACATGACAATTTATCATAATTCAAACATATGATACATTTAATAAATAGAAAATAATTACAAGGCATATATTTAAGAAATCATCCGATAATTTCATTCTCATTAGTACTCCAGCTAAGGGTAGCCAGTGGGCCGGGCTCGGGACAGTCAGGCCGGGTTTGGCGGGATCGGGATTTGCCTAAGTCTCATCCCGATCCAGTCGGAATCGGGGAGGGGCGGGATCCATGGCGGGATATTTTTTTCACTTGATTTAAAAAATAACATATATATAAAAAAACTCAATAATTAAACAAGATAATAAAAATATCCCAATACTGTTTTTGTGCCACTTATATTATTTAATAGACGTGATTTTTTTTGTAATACAAATACAATTGTGTTCAAAAGTTGCAAATTACATAGTTAAATTGCAATTAAAAAAATTACATTTTGAAAAAAACCTGTTCTAGTTTCTTGATAATTTCCTGTGGTTCTTCGGTTGGAATTGATATTTGTTGGTCAAATTGCTCCACGTCGCTTCCACCACATTCAGATAAGATTTCGTTGTAGTTTTCATCTTCTTCGTTGATCTCCGGTTGACCGCACCTTCTCCGATCCGCTCGTATCCAATCTCTGAATAATACTACAATCTTCAAGCTGTCTCCGGCTAATGAGTGTATGTGCTCTCCTATTTGATACATCTCGGGCAATCATTGAAAGTGTCGGAAAGGTCTTCTCATTCCTCCTCCAGTATTTCAGCAAGTCTTCACGTCCTTCTACATTGAGAACTGCTTGGTACGGTACAGAACCCTACAAAACAAAAATATCAAACTCGCTAATTTGGTTAAAAGCGGTACGACCGCACATTCTATTTCTGAGGCTTTCAATACTAGCCGCAGAAACAGCATGTCTTTTGTGAGGTTGTGTTTGAGGAAGAAGAACATGGTATGGAAGCCGGTAGATTGCTAGCACTTTCTTGTCGATAAAACCTATATATTTTTTTGCATTCGTCTTCTACGCTAGACAACACTTCTTCTTTAGTTTGTTCAATAGGTGATGGGTGATTTGAATTTTTGGGACTTGGAGGTGGTAGTACTGCTATACAATCGTAAATAGTTTTAGTAAGTGATTTAGTCTAGTCTATTTTAATAGTTAATTTAATTCATCACCAATAATATAAATAGTGGGAATAGGAATATTTTTTTTTTAATTTTGATAAACATTTTTTTAATAGCTGCCTTATAAGCTGGTTTATCCATATATTTATTAAGCAGTAAAAATATTAGAGCTATATAAAACAACAGAGTTGAAATAGTAGAATAATATATCTAGAAAAATTCTTTTGTTGCTTGAAAAAATTTCTCTAAAAATACAATAAGTTGAAAAAATTTCCCCAACCGCTATCTACCATATCAGGTTGGATTTTGATTATGAGAGTTAAAAAATAAAGTTAGAGGTTTTCTATAGTTATAAGCAACAAGTAGTTGCTCGTATAAAGAATTTCACCTAGTGGGTATACGGAGTTTTCTATAAGGTAGTTGTAGCAGAGTGACAAGTTTTTACATTCTTTTCTTCGTTGTATTCTATTATTTTTAAAAATAAATTTTATAGCAAATTGTATTTTACTAAGAATGTCTTCAAAAAGTGATAGACCATCCTTTACAATTAAGTTATATATATAACACGCACATTTTATATGTAAATGATTTGAAAAAGATGGAGTTAAAACTATTTTTTAAAATTGTAATAGCGTAATTGTTAGAAGCGTTATCTAATGTAATAGTCATAATTTTATCAGTTATTCCGTAATAATCGCACACTTGATAAATATTTTCTGCAATAAAAGTACCAGTGTGCCTATCATCTATATATCTATACGCTAAGATACGTTTTTGCATAGACCATTTATAGTCTATTCAATGATAGGTTACCACTAAATAATCATGGCCGTTAGTACTACGGCCTATATCAAAAGTGATAGCCACTTTTCCATTAAAATGATATAATGAATAACGTAAATACTATTGATATTCATGTGCGAATTTAAATACATCTCTCTTAACAGTTGATCTAGGAAACCCTTTAAAAGCAGGATTATACATATCTCTAATGTAATGAATAAAATCGGGAGATGTAAAAGGCAAACCCTCCGCATCAACTAATTTTGCTATTGCTTCCCTATCTCTATGTTTATCGTATTTAGGGCCTACAATTCCCCCCGTCGTAGGGTTAATTTGACATTGTACTTGATCCGGAACAGTATGTGAATCTTGTCCCGATGGAGCGGACGTTTGCGCACCCGATTTTGAAGCCTCGTATTAGGCATATCTAGCTGAATGAGCCCTTGCTACGTGTCTCATTAAACCCCCGTCCCACCGTGACCTTTTTCAGTTTTAAATTTTAAAACATCTTTACAAATTTTACATCTAGCTACTTGATTCTCTACGTCCCTATCAAAAAATGTACATGCATCTCATTTTAATGTTCGTTTTGCTAGACCTCGTTTCATACTAAGGGGAATATGAGGCATTTCAGTTGAAGGTGCACTAGTGGGTGTATCATCTAGATCATCGTCTAAATTAAAGTCTTCTTGAGTTTCAGAAAATAGTTTCTCATCTAAATCTAATGGTATTGTACGAAAATGTTCAGTATCAACAAAATCATCCTGTGTAGGAATAGGATTCTGTCTAGAAATAGGATGACTAGAAGAAGTACCTTTGCCCTTGTTGCCCTTACTAGAAGAAGCATGACCCCTACCCGTAAGCATACGTTTAAATCCTTACATTATAATAAATAATTATACTAATAAATAATTTATAAATTTATAATGTAAGGATTTAAACGTATGCTTACGGGTAGGGGTCATGCTTCTTCTAGTAAGGGCAACAAGGGCAAAGGTACTTCTTCTAGTCATCCTATTTCTAGACAGAATCCTATTCCTACACAGGATGATTTTGTTGATACTGAACATTTTCGTACAATACCATTAGATTTAGATGAGAAACTATTTTCTGAAACTCAAGAAGACTTTAATTTAGACGATGATCTAGATGATACACCCACTAGTGCACCTTCAACTGAAATGCCTCATATTCCCCTTAGTATGAAACGAGGTCTAGCAAAACGAACATTAAAATGAGATGCATGTACATTTTTTGATAGGGACGTAGAGAATCAAGTAGCTAGATGTAAAATTTGTAAAGATGTTTTAAAATTTAAAACTGAAAAAGGTCACGGTGGGACGGGGGTTTAATGAGACACGTAGCAAGGGCTCATTCAGCTAGATATGCCTAATACGAGGCTTCAAAATCGGGTGCGCAAACGTCCGCTCCATCGGGACAAGATTCACATACTGTTCCGGATCAAGTACAATGTCAAATTAACCCTACGACGGGGGGAATTGTAGGCCCTAAATACGATAAACATAGAGATAGGGAAGCAATAGCAAAATTAGTTGATGCGGAGGGTTTGCCTTTACATCTCGATTTTATTCATTACATTAGAGATATGTATAATCCTCGCTTTTAAAGGGTTTCTAGATCAGCTGTTAAGAGAGATGTATTTAAATTCGCATGAATATCAATAGTATTTACGTTATTCATTATATCATTTTAATGGAAAAGTGGCTATCACTTTTGATATAGGCCGTAGTACTAACGGCCATGATTATTTAGTGGTAAC
Organism: Anisodus acutangulus; assembly: GCA_029783415.1. Taxonomy (NCBI): domain Eukaryota; kingdom Viridiplantae; phylum Streptophyta; class Magnoliopsida; order Solanales; family Solanaceae; genus Anisodus; species Anisodus acutangulus. The sequence goes on from CM056511.1 coordinate 5,181,269, forward strand.
CTATCATTGAATAGACTATAAATGGTCTATGCAAAAACGTATCTTAGCGTATAGATATATAGATGATAGGCACACTGGTACTTTTATTGCAGAAAATATTTATCAAGTGTGCGATTATTACGGAATAACTGATAAAATTATGACTATTACATTAGATAACGCTTCTAACAATTACGCTATTACAATTTTAAAAAATAGTTTTAACTCCATCTTTTTCAAATCATTTACATATAAAATGTGCGTGTTATATATATAACTTAATTGTAAAGGATGGTCTATCACTTTTTGAAGACATTCTTAGTAAAATACAATTTGCTATAAAATTTATTTTTAAAAATAATAGAATACAACGAAGAAAAGAATGTAAAAAAACTTGTCACGGTTGCCAACTACCTTATAGAAAAACTCCAGAAGTACCCACTAGGTGAAATTCTTTATACGAGCAACTACTTGTTGCTTATAACTATAGAAAACCTCTAACTTTATTTTTTAACTCTCATAATCAAAATCCAACTGATATGGTAGATAGCGGTTGGGGAAATTTTTTCGAACTTATTGTATTTTTAGAGAAATTTTTTCAAGCAACAAAAGAATTTTTCGGTATATATTATTCTACTATTTCAACTCTGTTGTTTTATATAGCTCTAATATTTTTACTGCTTAATAAATATATGGATAAACCAGCTTATAAGGCAGCTATTAAAAAAATGTTTATCAAAATTAAAAAAAAAATATTCCTATTCCCACTATTTATATTATTGGTGATGTATTAAATTCGACTATTAAAATAGACGGTACTAAATCACTTACTAAAACTATTTACGATTGTATAGCAGTACTACCACCTCCAAGTCCCAAAAATTCAAATCACCCATCACCTATTGAACAAACTAAAGAAGAAGTGTTGTCTAGCGTAGAAGACGAATGCAAAAAAATATATAGGTTTTATCGACAAGAAAGTGCTAGCAATCTACCGGCTTCCATACCATGTTCTTCTTCCTCAAACACAACCTCACAAAAGACATGTCGCTTCGCGGCTAGTATTGAAAGCCTCGTAATAGAATGTGCGTCGCATCGCTTAACCAAATTAGCGAGTTTGATATTTTTGTTTTGTAGGGTTCTGCATCGCACTGCGCTTCTCAATGTAGAAGGACGTGAAGACTTGTCAAATAATCGGAGGAGGAATGAGAAGACCTTTCCGACACTTTCAATGATTGCCCGAGATGTATCAAATAGGAGAGCACATACACTCATTAGCCGGAGACAGCTTGAAGATTGTAGTATTATTCAGAGATTGGATACGAGCGGATCGGAGAAGGTGCGGTCAACCGGAGATCAACGAAGAAGATGAAAACTACAACGAAATCTTATCTGAATGTGGTGGAAGCGACGTGGAGCAATTTGACCAACAAATATCAATTCCAACCGAAGAACCACAGGAAATTATCAAGAAACTAGAACAGGTTTTTTTCAAAATGTAATTTTTTTAATTGCAATTTAACTATGTAATTTGCAACTTTTGAACACCACAAAATTGCAATTTTGATAATTGTATTTCATTACAAAAAAATCACGTCTATTAAATAATATAAAGAGGCACAAAAACAGCCTTGGGATATTTTTATTACACTATCTTGTTTAATTATTTGAGTTTTTTATATATATGTTATTTTTTAAATTAAGTGCAGAAAAAAAAAATGCCCGCCCCGCCGCGATCCCGCCCCAGCCCGATCACCCCCCGACCCAATTCCAACGGGATTGGAAATGGGACAGGACGGCGGTGAATCCCGTATGTCCCGACCCGACCCGATCCCGCCCCTCCCCCGTCCCGCCCTGACCCGATCCCGCTGATCCCGGACCGACTGGCCACCTATAGGTGTGACTGAAGTATACACATTCTTCATAAAGCCACAAGAACTCCAAATCTAAAATCATATGGAATTACTTGTGGCTTGACAACGAGGGTGTGTTCTTCAACCACCTTTATTTGTTGGGAAGGCAAACAAATCTGGGCAAGATATCTAAGTAACCAATTTTGTTATTTCTGTTTCACAACTCGCCTTGCACTAATTTAATAGAGGATTAAATGTAAAATTAGAGAAAAAAAGAAAGAGTAACGATAAAAAATGAAATTGCGTTGCCTGTGATAAAAAATGAAATTGCGTTGCCTGTAGTGATGACGAGTGAGAGAAATTAAAAAGAGTTGCCATTTAGTAGCCTAGTATAAGGGGTCAGCATTGTTGTACCTTTTTAGACAAAACTATGATATGACTAAAAGCTGAGAGTTGACTGAAAAGGAGAAAAACACTCCCCCACGCAGAATGAGAAGGGAACCCAGAAGGAAAGGGTTTTCTTGTTGTTCTTGACGTCAAGAAAGATAATGTCAAGAATGGCAGTGATATGACAAATGTACCATTTGATTAAGTAAAACCCTCTTAAAATTGAGAGGGAGGCCTGAATACACTCCAACACTCTCCCTCAGGCATTAAATTTTCTTCTTTGTCCAACTTGAAATGCTCGTAATTGGACTAGCTTGAATATGCTTGGACTTAAAGCCCTTGCCAGTTTAAGTTTCCAAGCATAACCAGTTTAGCATTTCACTTCATTGTATATGGCCCTGTGGTCGGCTTTGATCTCAAGGTTGTATTTGCTTCGGACCGCTAACTCATACTGCCCAACAAATTTATAGAGTGCACTCATTCTATTAATGTAGCGATCAAAGAAAGATTGAATCTCCTCGCTCCTTTGGGTGATTTCACTCCAGTCCAAAAGTGACCATTCAAGTGAACAAGCACAAACTGATGCTTTTCGTGATACAAACTGACCAACCAATCATTGATTTGCAAATCATGAATTTCGAGAAAGGATGACCATTTAGCTTTGCGTTGCACTATCGTTATAGATACTTTGATTATGTCTATGAATTCGTTCTTTATTGATTGTAATCTAGGGTTGCTGGCTCTGAACTCTTGAGGTATCTTTTGGTATATATGTCATGCGCATAATTCGTGTATGGTGTTAGGCACCTCTATGTTTAGTGCTTGCTTGATGCTCGAGCATTGATCAGTCAACATATGTTTGAATAAATCCAATAGGCACCTCCTATAGCATAAATCCAAGTATGAAACAACCACCTATATGTTTGAATATTTTGACGCGATAACAATGCACAACCAAGTAAAATTGACGGTAAAGTGTGATTAACGCCCACAAATGATGCACATGACATATTATACTTATTCACTAAATACGTGGTGTTGAAGCCAATCACATCGTGGAAGTTTGCATAAGCAATTTTGGCTTGCGGACAAATCAAAAGCACATTTTTTGATCTACCTTGCTCGTCTAGCTCAATAGAATGGAAGAAGTCATCATTTTTATCTTCTATTCTACAAAACCCATCATGGATTTTGCATCTCCATGTTCCACCAAAAAACTTTCTCTGATTTAGAATATAATTTTACAATCTAATGTCAAGCATCCCATTTCCTGTGAGTAGCTATTCAAAACCTGCATCGTTCTAATGTTAGTGCATATTCTCATACCGGCTCTATCATTTGCCTCAACCGCCCTATTCAGTGGTCGAGATATATGCCTACGTCCAGGTATAAGCCAAGACAAATCATGTTAATCATGGGTATGCTCAATTTCAACCATCATTACATGACATGCTATTTCTTTTTTGAAACTGGTAACTTTGTATTCCTCAGCATACACTGGCCACCTCCAAAAATTTACACTTTACTGAAAGAAAAGATACTTACAGTAGTCCTAAAAAGTCCACCAATTGGACTTCCTCTTCTACATATTGTTCTTTACACCAAAAACTTAATGAAGTAATTACCTTCCATTGGATCTTCTGCAATGAACATTTTCTGCCTTCAAATATTTTTTCACTTCTTTCCTTCCAAATGTTCCTCCAACAATTCAGCGTCTACCTTATAGTTTAATCGCGCTTGGCACTCAACTATCTTACATTACTTAGCGTCGTTTTGAGTCTTGCCTCCCTTGTCACATTTGAACAAGTTATACTTAGGGTAACCACCATGTGTGGATTTAATAGTTTGTTTTTTTACACTAAACCCTTTGGCTTTGGCATGTTTCATGTAAAAATCAAACAAATTTTGTATACAATTGTAAGTAGAACATGTTATAGGACCTGCTAATATTTAATGTTGTTCTTCAATATTACTATATTCTACATTATCATTGTTAGAAGATGGATTATTACCTCCCTCAATGACCTGGACATCTACATCAACAATAGCAGGGTCAATATTGTGAGAATGATTGTCTCTTTCATTAACTCCATCAACGGCTTGTATAGATGATATTAATGAGAATGTGTTTGGTGAGGAATTTAATGAAGACCAACTCTCCACTTGCTCCTCTTCAAAGTAATGGAAAATAATTCTAATGAAAAGGGAAAGGGAAAGGAAGTTAGATAACAATATATTGTATACATGGGAGATGATGCACCCACGAGACTACCCCTACCCCTATGGCAGTGATAGTACCTTCTAATGATCGTTTTGTTTTATGTAGTAACATCTTACATTAATTGTTGAATACAACTTGGACAGAGAAGAAAATTCAGCACCCGAGGGAGAGCGGGTAAGTGTCTTCATGCGTTCCAGTTCACTCAATGTCACTCAAAAAGGAGTCTACTTAATCAAAGGGTACATTTGTCATATCATTGTCATTCTTGACATTATCTTTCTTGACGTCATAAACGGCAGTGGAAACCCTTCAATACCTTTGTGAGTTCCTTTCCCATTCTGAGTGTGGTGCAAGTGGGGGAGAGTGTTTTTTTTCTTTGAACTCAACTCTTAGCTTTTAGTCCTACCGGCTACCATATTGTTCAAAAGGTACAATAATGTTGACCCCCCTATACTAGGCTCATACTAAGCTACTAAATAGCAAATCTATTTAATTTCCCTCACTGCTGGCAGCACCAATTTCATTTTTCATCGTTACACTTCATTTTCTCTCTAATTTCCTGTTAAATTAGTGCAAGGCGATTTGAAACAGAAATGACAAAGTTGGTTACTATCTTGCCTGGATTTCTTTGCCTTCCCAACAAACAAGGTTGGCTAAAGAATGCACCCTTTGTCAAGCTACAAGTAACTCCAAAAGCTTCTGGATTTGGAGTTCTTGTGGATTTATGAAGAATGTGTATACCTCATGTTTGTTGGAAAAGACAAATATATCTGAGCACTTTATCTAGCTAACCAGCTTTGTCATTTTTGTTTCAGATCTCCAATTAAAGGACTCATTCATGTTACAAATTACTGGAGAATGCATTACAATGGCTCAAACAGAGAAAAAGTCAAAATTCACATAAGAGGAAAATGGGCAAGATCTTTTAAAATCAATATTCATGGTTGGTGTACTAATGGAATGAAATTATTGGATGATTTGTAAAATATACGCCCGGTAACTATTTTCTATTTATTAGATGAGTATTATGTTTGAATTATGAGAGATTATTAAGTACTTAATCATTGAGAAACTTACGTGTATAACCCTTTATATGTTGATCACACTTAAATGTAACCAAAGCTACCTCATGACCACGGCTAAAAATCGGGTCATAACCCAATGATCCGCCCGAAAGTTACTCGGACTGAAACGGGCCAAAAATTGGGTCATAACCCAAACCGCATAACTCTTGCTAAGTTTTAAATTCTTTGTTTGTTTCTAATAATTTGTTTAAATACCTAATAAGACTTTTTTTCCTTTGATTATGACTATATATAACATACCAAATAAAAAAGTCGTCTTAAAAATATTTAGACAATATCAGCCCAGTTTTTAAATAGGGTAAATTACGCGGATAATGAGCTGAGTTAATAAAATATGCCGGTCATTAACCCACCCAAACCTAAGCGGGTTGAGCAGGTTATGCTTTTATGGCAGATTTTGCCACCCCTACCCCCGGTAACAACAGCAAAAATATATCAGACCAGGAAATGAAGGCAGTCCAGATGGCCATGGCCGCTTCAGCCTAAGGGAGAAAGGAGAAGGATACACTGGAAAAGTTGTCAGAGGTTCAATTTCCCAAAGCGAAACTCTAGGCTGCCTCTCCCCTGCAGTTGATTCATCCCATCCAACCTGCATGATAAGCGGAATGATGATGAAATTCTAAAACAAAAATGGACAGCATGCACATGAAATTCCACGAGTACTAAAAGGATTTAAGTTGCCTTAGTTTCAATTTAATTATTTAATACTTGACCAGCTCCTATGAACTAACCTTTACAGACTGCCAATGAGAATTTGGCCAATGAACAGGATCTAAATCACCGATGCCAGTAATTGTGCCCATATACCTGAGACCAAAGATATTGACATTATTAAACTATTTGTGTCAATTAGAGAGAGAAAGGGATAACAGACATTTGTGTCATTCATAATGCTTTAAAAATGCTTGCCAAATATTTCCAGAAGATTATACCTACCTGCAGACGCTCGATTCTTCTGTTTCAAATAGCATTCGAAACCTCATGCCAACAGAAATTCGAGTATGATACACTGCTCTAGCATACTTGGCGAGGGGTATGACAAACTCTGATGGACAAGCCCTGAAATTGGAATGCTAAAATATCAAATGTGAACTTAAGTCTGTTAGGTAAACTAAAATGCAACCTTTACCTTGGATTGAAAAATATTGCAAACCGGCTATTTGTTGCAGTTGCGTGAGCTGCTGCAGCTAGAAGACCGATGTGCATGCTATCACTTGACAAAACCGAGGAAGGTAAAACAGTTTGCGAACGATTGGCACGTCGTATCCCCAAAAGCAATTGATTATTGTCATTCCTGATGGGAGATGACAGCATTTAGCCAGATAAAATTGATATAAATTTGAGAGGGTAAAACAAGAGAGTTTATTTAATGGCAAAATGATCGAAGAAGCTACACCAGAACCCAATATACACTGCATGCTGACAGGTAAAAGTTGTCAACCAGTCCTAAACTTCATGAAGATTCTTACTCCCTCTGTCCCAATTAATGTGACACTATTCATTTACTGAGATTCAAACTTCTTAATTTTAACCGTACAATTGGACATAGAATTTTTTAGTTTTTCGAAATAAAATTTACATATTTGGGAACTACATAAAAAGTACTATAAGTTACAACAACATACCCAGATGTTAAGAGTGTACGCGGACGTTAACCCTACCTTGGGAGGTAGAGAGGCTGTTTCCGGTAGACCCTCGGTACAAAAGTTACAATAGTTAATAATTCAAAGTATCTAAAAGGCATATGAAAAAATTGTGGTCAAAGAATAATTCATTTGACTCTCGAAATTCGAACAGTCACATTAATTGGGACGGAGAGAAAAATATATTATATTTGGCTATAAATTTTTCGAGCAGTAAATATTTAGCTTTGCCAAGTATACAACACAAAATGTGGAGATTTCAAATGTTTGTGTGTATTCTACCAGAGAAAGGAGCACATACGCAAATGTAACAGATCCCACCCAACCACCTACTCAATGTGTGTATATAAGAAAAGACATAACAAATCCAGTTAATCAGCAGCCACCTTAATTACTGTATATAAACAAGCAACGGAGCAGTCAAATTGCATCTGCAGCTTAGATACATACATTTTATACACATATATACACGTCAACTGTGAGTCTTAAATGGTTGTACAGAAACTTCTAAAGGAACTGCAATAACTAGGATGATATTTTTCTACCAGATAAAGATAACTGAGTCGCCCGCAACCAGTCTCTTCGCACTTACAAACACACTCCATCCTGTTGTCAGGAGATGCCTCTTTGGTTGGCCTAAGTATGAGGAATTAAATCATTAGTGTCCAATTTCATAAATCATAGCACTGCAATCAGAAATTTTCAGAGACTAGAATCCAGAACCTCTCGCTTTACATCATATAATAAGAGGATAATAACTACAAAAAAAAAACATGTCCACAGAAGATATAAAATCCCTAAGAGCTTTCAGCATAGCCAATTTCAATCAAGGTACCAGTTTAGCAGGGGGGGGGGGGGAAGGTTAAATCAAGGTACCAGTTTAGCAGGGGGGAAAAAGAAGTTAAATCAAGGTACCAACCACCATGACAACATTGTAACAAGGTCTTTGATGTAATACTACTCTATCAACTGTCTGAACAGAAACTCACCACGAAAAATATGCCGGAACTTCCATTCATTTCCATGAAGATCTTTCGCAATCAACTCTTGCGCAGGAGGCTGTTGAGAGTAATCCTGCAAAAGCAAGATATAACTTGAGTCGGTCAAACACCACTGCCGCTAGCAGTATATCTTAAAACCAAATGCTCATGGAACACCTCAAGTTAAAGAAAAAAATGCAGATGAGTGCGATTGACGGGACCTACAAGAGGAGGGAAAACTTTTTCTGCAGCTCGTCGAGGGACAGAAAATCCACCATGAGTACTGGTATCGCTTGCAGTTAATATTTTGCAGAAATAGTTAGTTGGTTGTTTACTCAGAGTCCCAAGTTCAGCTGGTTGCAGGAACACATCTTTTTGCTCTTGCTATGGAAAAATAGTCAATTAGCACTTTTAAGTATTTCTAAACAAAACATATAAATAAATGGCTTAACACATCAACAGCCCCTTGAACTTGCCAGTAAATTTCATTTAGACACTCGAACTACGGCTTGATCCAATTGAGCACCTGAACACATAATAAAGTGTTCCTATTAGACACTTTCAATTCAAATTTTGAAAAAACTTTTGCGCATGTTCTCAAGCATCGATTAGGTATTAAATTAACCACATAAAGAATGTCATCTCCTTTAATTATACACATTAGCCTCAATCGAAACAGACTTGAGGTTTTATGATTTATTGAGGCTAATGCGTATATTAAAGGAGGATACATATTTTAAGTGATTAACTTATCTACGTAATGGACACTTGAGATTTGAGAACATGTGCAAAAGAATTCCAAAATTTGAACCAAAAGTGTCTAATAGGAACAATTTATCATGTGTTCAGGTATTCAATTGGAACAAGTTATAGTTCGAGTGTCTAAATGACATTTACTGGCAACTTTAAGGGGTTGTCAATGTATTAAGTCTAAATATATTGATGGATGTAACATACTGGAATTAGTGGCTGCAAAGTCATTTGAGCATATACTTCATCAGTCTCAACATCTGCCTGTAATTTAGAAATTCTTCAGTCTCTACCCACTGTTAACACTCCAAAACACGTGATTTTCACACCAGAGAGAATATATAGGGTCAAACTTACATCCATGATCACATTGTGAAGCTGACAGATAAGTTGAGGCGGTAATCCAGGATAGTTAGGGATATGACCTTCTATTTCCTTGTTTGTTGATGCAGCAACCTGTAAGACCTTAATAAAATTAAAGGTGCCTAGCACTAGTATTCGAGCTATACAGAACTAAAAGAGCAGTACAAAGTATTTCAAGTAACATCACTTCACCAATAGTTAAGAGAAGTTCTTAGGAGTTCAACAGGGTCATAGCACAATCTATTCTCTCTTGCACCAATAATTAGTCAAACAAGATCTTATATCCAAACTAATGCAGAATTATATCAAGAACAAGATCAATTCTAGGAAATAGCGGCTCATGAATCATAATCTCACAAATTGATAAAGAGAACTATATCAACAACTAAATGTGTTTGACATGATGAAAAAGGTCACTGGGAATTACTTAGTTCTCCAGAGTTAGAAAGAAAGATTGCCACCCTATGCCTACTTTCACACGTAGGATCATCCTCCTGACAGGAAAAGGTAAGCACTACATGCCTGAAAGTTCAAAAATAGCTAACCCCTTCAAGTGCAAGCTCAAAAATTCAGGGAGGCATGACAGATATACATAAAAATTACAACGTAGTAGCATACCCTCATATGGCACAAGTTAAATCTTGAATGTTAATTGCACCCAAGGGTGCGGCCTAGTGGTCAATGACGTAGTAAGAACCATGAGGTCTCAGATTCAAATCCAGCTGAGGCAAAAACACTACGTGATTTCTCCATCTGTCCAAGCCTTGGTGGACAGAGTTACTAGCTACCTATGTTGGACTGAGGTAGTAGGTGCCCCATGGAATTAATGGAGGTGAGTGCAAGCTGGCATGGACACCAGGGTTATCCGACAAAGAAAATCTTGAATGTTACTTTATACCCCTTGCCCACCATTAAAAGAAAGGAAAAAAAAGTTCAAACTTAAAAGTTGAGCATCACCATGAAGAACCAGAACAACAGAGTTTACTACCAACCATACCAGACACCTATGTTATAATGAAGTTTATGAGCTTATGGCATAACATAAGTTGTACTACTAACCTGCTCACTATGCCCTTGAGGAAAATACACTACTCTGCTTCCTACATGTGGAAGAGAGAACAGTGGCCCTGCACAAGCATGCCACAGCTCTGAATTCAGGCATTTCTTCTCCCCTCCTGCCATAATCAAACATCAAAAAATTTCACCCTCAAGCAAAAGAAATATTTATTCCCTCCATTTTAAAAAGTGTTTGTCTTAATTTCCTTTTTAATCTATTTCAAAAATAATATAATTCGCTCTTTTCTTTTTAGTTTGTCTTAGAAAGAATGTCATTTCTACAATTAGAAATAACATAGCTTTCAATTTCCACTTTGAAAGTTAATGAAATGATTTATAGTCACAATATCTAAAATTTGTTTTAGACCACAAATTTAAAAAGTATTTCTTTTTTGTTAAAACTTTGCGACAAATCAAACGGTATCACATAAATTGGGTCGGAGGGAGTAACTCTTCATACCCAATATTGCATATTTAAGACCAACAAGATTAAAAAGACATTTTGGTACGTTAGGCACATTTTTAGTTATGAGCGCAAGATTCAAAAGACTCTCTTTATTTCTAAAATTTCGTACCGAGACAAACTAACAGGGACTAGTATATGTCATTACAAAGGATACTTCAATTCAAGCTCAATAAACAAAAAATACCAAAAATAAATAGAGAAAAAGAAGACACACCTTCCTCTGGCTGAAGATTGAACCCACATGAAGATACCTTCATTCCCTCAATATCAAGAAACTACTTTTCCTAAATAACCCAAAAAACACTAAAAAAGAAAAGCCCAAATATATATATATATATAAGAGCAACAATGAAAGCTAAAAATGAAAACTTTAGCAACTAGTTTGAACCCCACCCCCCACCACCCTGAGCAAAAACCAAGAAGTAGTCAAGCATATTTTCTCATCCAAATCCAAATCCACTTCCACAACTAAACACTACCAATGGCAACTGCTTCATACTTGTCCTTAGATCACTAAAAAAATCAAGAAAACACACAAAACAAGAAATACCCAAACACCCTTTTCACCAAAGAAACAAATGGTTACAGCAAAACTGAAATCTTGAAACACTAAACTAAGAAAAAGCACAGTAAAATAAGGAGCTTTTTGGTACAGATCTTTGAGCTCTCATTTTACTTTTGTTTCTTGTTTCAGTGTGACTCTATTCAAGGTATTCAAAGCTGCTACAGAAGAAAGGGAAGAGTAAAGAAAGAAGAGGGGGGACCCTCAAAGATTTTAAGGATTGTTGAAAGTGAAAGATTGCTCAAGTGCTGGCACAATCTTGGGAACTACCGCACTTTAGTGTTTACTACTAAATGATTATATTAGATTACTTATTAGTTTGTCTTTAAAATTTACAGTTTTGAACCACATATTTAAAAAGCTTTTTTTATTTTATAAATTTTATATAAAGTTAAATTAAAATAATTTTTTGGAACAGAAAGAGTAATTTCGGACTATAAAGTATACATTGAGCCTTTATTTTTTAAGTTAAAAAAATATTTACTTGTCAAATAAAAAAATTAATCTTACTTTTTCAAATTGACTCTTATTAAGTATTAAATGATCAAATCTCAATACCTAATTAATTAGATGTGTTTTAGTCAAATTATCTATTTTTGTCTAGAAATTAATATTTTCTTAAAAGATGTATAATGATTAAGGGTGTGTTTGTTATGAAAGAAAATGTTTTCCATGGAAAATGTTTTCCGAAAATATTTTTTGAAAAATAAGTAAATTTCTTACTTCTTTTCTAGTGTTTGGTATGTAAACAAAAAAATATTATTCTAAGAATATTTATATGTAATCTACTAAAATACTATGGAGATGAGATGGGAAAGGAGTGGGTGTTCGGGGATGATGGAAGCGAGATAGTGAATGTGATGGGGGTTGGAGGCTTTGAAGGGATGGGAGGAGATAATAAACTTGAAATGTCATTTGTGGATTTATTTATTTTACCTCTATTACGGAAGTCATTTTTCTCATTTTTAATTAAAAAAAATCTAAGAAAAATATTTTCTAATATATTTTGACCAATCAAATATGAAAAAATTAAAAAATATTTTTCTTCATACCAAGCACACTCTAAGTGGATACTCTTTTTAATCCGGAGCAGTAATATAATTTATTACTCCCTACTTTGTAGCAGTAGTAGTAAGTAGTATATAGAGTAGTAATTTATTATTCATGTCTTGTATTTATGGCAACTACATAAAACTGTAGAGGTATCAAGTGTGGAAAGAAGACTTATGTCACTATCTTCCCTTTCATACACTTTTCCTCCATTTACCATTTGATGTTCGTTCCTTTAAAAAAAATTATGACTTTTTTATCAGAGTTTTTAAACTTTTACCTATAAGAAATTTAAATATATATATATATATATATATATAAGATATTTGAAAAAAATATTTTTTATTCTATTCATATGGTAAGCTCAAATTCAATAGAGGATAGATGTATCTTATTTACTCCATCACAATATTTAGGGGTCTCTTTCAAATATTTTTTATTCATTTCTCATTTGACGTCCGTTATTCATTTTTAGATTTCAATTAATATTAATTTATACTCAGGAAGATTATTAAAAGATAATTATTCCTTATTAAAAAAAATTCATTCCGAAGCCTCGAACTTGATATTTTTAATTAAGATGAAATGATCTTTTTCACCCCACCATAATTCTTAAAAGTCTCTTTCATACATTTGGAAGTGATATCTTATTGCATCGGTTATTTTTCTTTTGCGCTGATGGTTTATCGGAAACATCCTCTCTATCCCACAAAGGTAAATGTAAAGTCTATGTCACACCCTAACCTTAGGGGGATGGTCGGTACCCAGCACCCGAAGGCCTGAGCGGACCAACGGTAGTTTCTGAGACCTGTAATGAACAACTTGGGCCGACAAGGCCACCAGAAGAGTACATTACTAACAAAAAGGGCCAGCAAGGCCACGACATAAAATATACATGCTATACACAAGCCTTCAAACCTCTAAGAGTGGCATAATACGCCAACAGTCGGGACAGGGCCCCATCATATCCCAAAATACTAATCATATGTACAACATTACCTATTGCACATGTACAGCAACTCCAGGAGAAAGGAGTGCGACGATCACAGCTGGACAAGCAACCTACTAAGGAGGAACGTCACTCTGTCTATCTATACCTGCGGGCATGAACACAATGCTCCAAAAGGGACATTAGTACGAAAGATGTACTAAATTTGTAGGGCATAATCAACTGTAAATAAAACAATAATAATCAAAGAAGTCAGAAATACCACCTGAAACCTCATACATATCTTACTAGACTCCCATGTGTGTATACATAAGGATTTGATCGCATATATAACGTCATAGGCCTCTGTGAACAGTACTCTGTATGTAATAGATTACGTATATAATGTCATAGGCCTCTATGAGCAATATCATCAGTATCATATAAGTATAACTGTGCATATAACGTCATAGGCTTTTGTAGGCAACATAAATACATGATATATACATATAGGGCCTTACCAAATCTATGAAGGACTCATCAATTAGTCGAGGTGACGTAAGGTCGTTGCACCCCGACTACTCTTATGTGGACTCATATACTCTTTTACTTTACGACCATAATTTAGAAAGAAGACTCTCTACCTTAGTATCTTAATCATGAAGTACTACTCTTATTTTAGCCATAAAGGGACATTTTCAATTACGGAGTGTAAACTCGACGAACAACTGATACACACATAATCAAGGAGTGGATTAACCTCAAGTATCTTCTCAATCATCTAGAAATAGGATCTTTTCGAGGACATGTTCATATGGGTAGTCATAGAAAGGATCATGTCATAATGGAGAAGAAAGTAAGCCATGCATACCTTGTCGATGAAGCCGATTACGTTCCGCGGAGCCTCGCACGTGGTATGAACGATTATCTACATAATATAGACGTTTTGGATTAAGATACGATCGACAATTAAGAATTGATTTGCTAGAATAATTAAACGAACACCTAGTGTGTGTATTCCTCTAGTTGTCATGATCATGGCTACTATATGTGCCATTTATTCCTCTCCAACACCATACCAATAGCACTAACAATAACCATAACAACAATAATCATCACACAACAAGACAACAATATCAACAACCCCAAGATCACCATACATCATCCATAACTTCTAACACCGTATCTTTTAATTCAAGCTATGATCATCTCCAAGTTAACTCAAGAAACAATCAAGGTTCATAAGAGTTCTTCGTGGAGTTTTATCTCAACTCTCACAAGTTCCCTACATCCACAATCTCAACAAATCTATGAGAAGCTTAAGACTATCAAAAGCACCAATACCTTACCTTAAATTAGCCAAGAAAGCTTGAACCATAACCTTCTTTCCAAGCATCAAGAGGATAATTCACTCATCCTTACTCCTATGGAGATTCCCAAGCTTTTAGTGACTACCTATGGATGATTTGCCTTTGGATTGATGTGAGATGTCTCCTAGATGATGTAGGAACCCTAAGGAAATGTTTGAGAGAGTTTTGGGAAGTATTTGGGGGTGAAAATGAGGTCTTAGTTGGGTTATAAACCCATAGAACCTCCCCACCGCTTCGAGTTTGAGGTGGCACTTGCGGCCGCAAGTTACCACTTGTTGCATCGCAAGCCCATCGCATTCTCTAGGTAGTAAGATGCCCAAAATGTCAAAAATGTGAGCCAAATGCGGTGCTACGAACTCAATTTGCGACCGCATTCTATTTCTGCCGAAATGCATTTTCTTAAAATGCACATAACCTTTTGTACAGAACTCCAATTGATGAACAGTTTATTGCGTTGGAAAGTAGACTCTCTGAAATTGAATTTAGATATGCCATGGACTCCATAATTCCTTACATGATAAAAGATATACTCCAAAATATATGGGGTAAAATTTTGTCCAAAATCTTGCATAGTTCTCCCCGAATTTCAATGAACTTACTTTCTTCAATTTGTCTAGCCTCGAGCTCTTACGAAACATACTTAACACTCATCTAAGCATTTGTTAACCTTGTGATGAGATCTCAACCTGACTAAGTTTATGTTAGTTACCCCATGATTAAAACGACGTACAAAGTACGGGGTGTAACATCATTCCCCCCTTAGAAACCTTCGTTCTTGAATGTTGAGGATATCAACTTAGAACTTCTAACTCTCGTGATTCTTACAAATTTTGACAGAGTTTTCTCTGTAAACAGAACTATCCAAAACCTATCAGGCAGCTAGAATACATATCCAATGCCACATAGGGCTACCAAACCACACCATATAATAATATCGGTCCCATACGACCGTATATCTAACCATAAATGAAAAAGGTTAGCCATAACTCACCTCAACTGTCAAGTCCCGTAGTTTGAGTTGCATTCATCACATTTGTATAAACAACATCGCCTATTCAAGGCATACAAGATAAGGTTCATCAAATAAGATAGGAATAGGGAAATCGTATCACATGAATGTTAACGTAAACTTATATTATGAATCCAACGAGGATATCTGAACTTCATGTCTTCCTTAGGATCCCATGTGATGTTCTCTCTTCTTCCTTCTTCTTTTTTCTTTCCACATTATTACTTTCCCGCAATATTGCAATAGATGTTATTTCTTTGGTTTGAAACTCCTGGATCTAATAATCTAAGATAGCAACTGAGATTACTTCGTGCAATGAGTTCTCTGTAATTTGAACGTCCTCTACATGAGTAACACGGGAGGAATGTCTTATGCACTTCCGAGCATTGACGTATCATTCACTGAATAATTTGATCCAAGTTATGGGGGTAGTATTGGCTCATAAGTTGCCTGACCAAACATACGATCCAGCGTATCTAGGGCTAAGCTTATCTCTCTTGCCAATTATCATCCTGCCTTCCATAGGCAATACTTTCATAAACCATCGACTTAGAATTCTAAGTCGATGGTTTATGAAAGTATTGCCTATGGAAGGCAGGATGATAACACTTTCTGATGTGAGACTTTATCTGCTTTATGGCCTTATACTTTAATTCAGTTATTATTAATTATGGCTTACTTACTTCTAACCCTTCAATATATGTGTCCTACCTCTCCGCTCCTTCAGGGCTTCATGGGGTATCATTCTGATACTTAACACGATAGATGTCGTGGCATGCAACCTTTTAAGGAATATGTGGTCATCCCAACTTTCTTTAGGACCCACTGCTCATGTTTTTGGACGTTTGAATAATATGTTTGATTTGCATATCAATCTAAGGGTAGGGCTAACCAGACTGCCCAAGACCCATTTTCGAACGATCTTCTGAACTTTGTTATAAACTAAGTGTCCTTTTTCAAATATCGTACAACCAAAGACATCATAAAGGTTCACCATCTTAATCATACAATCTCACATCATCCTTAGCCATATAGATAGTTCTGATTGGCAAGAAATGAGTCGGCTAGTCGACCTATTGGAAATTACTTTGACAAGTTAATTCATGATAACATCGTGATAAATCTTTGGTAAAACTCATACTAATTATCTCCCAATTTCATCGGATCCTTAATGTCCTATGTATACCCCACTGGTTTTTGGTGCTCAATTCTTACTTGTTGACAATTAGTACGATGGACACAACCTCTATAACGTTCTTTTTCATGTTGTTAAGTTAATACCTCCATTAATGGCCTTGATACATTTTAGTACATCTTCTCTGGATACTTATGCCGCGCTTAGAGGACCTCCATCGTAATCTTATTTTATAGTTCCACTATATTGGGAATACACAACTAGCCATAGTACCTGAGAGTCTCCCTTTCATTAAGCTCAAGGGCTGCGGTTCTCCTTTGTTAAATACCTTCTCCAATTTCCCCAAGAGTGGGATCTTCATCTTAATATTCCTTATCTTTCCATATGAAGGATGACTTTATTGAGTTTTAAAGCTTAAGAGTATTGTCTTCTGGGGTAATTAGTTAGGCCTCCACTT
This sequence comes from Anisodus acutangulus, assembly GCA_029783415.1. Taxonomy (NCBI): domain Eukaryota; kingdom Viridiplantae; phylum Streptophyta; class Magnoliopsida; order Solanales; family Solanaceae; genus Anisodus; species Anisodus acutangulus. The sequence continues at coordinate 5,198,563 of CM056511.1, forward strand.
GATTAGCTGATACGCTCCGCACTAGTCAACCCGCTTATGGGTACACAATTGATTGTACAGGTTATGATACTACTTAATCCCAAAGGTATAGGACTATGACATGAGATCCTTTATATTGCTTAAGTAATCACCCTTTTTCATAAATTTAGCCTCGCTTCTCTGTTTATGTATTACAACCCTTATAGTTGCGGTGCCTCAGCAGTAAATATTCCATAGATAATTTCATCGAACTCTCACTCAGGATTTCAAGAAATCCTTTTCTTACTTTCTCATTACTCGTGGGTATAAGAGACTTTCTCTCCTTACGTCTTTTAACACTTACCCACCCATTCGCCGTTATTCATTATGAAATGTCTTGGTGCCTATGTGTAGTCTCAAACATTACCGCCAATTATTATCTTTGGTGGTACTTATCTGGTATAGAACTGGTCATTAACTTATTCTCTTATGGAGTCCAAACTAAATTCTTAAGGATTTAATGCTATATAACGTTATTCGGCTATATCTAAATTTGGTCGTCATACTTAGATCCGAACTCCTTCATTTGCCTTATGGCTAAAACTTTTCGTCAATGGCATTTGTGAAAACTATTTCCTCAATCACGTTGAATTATAAATATGTTACTTTATCTTGGAGAACCTTTAATCGATTCAAGGATGCTCGAACATATTAGACCTTTGATCCAGTGACTTTTCCAAATTTCATTGTCTTGCCATACCCGAATCTTTCACCAACCAACTACTCAATCGTCATACTCTTATTTTTTCATTCTAGGTTATCTTGGGGGAGGATTTTTTTTTTGTACTTCTCATACTGACTTTTCAAATATCAAAGGTCTAATATGTTCGAAAGTCTTTTCAATTCATTTCCCATAGCATGCATTGACTAACTAGCACCACGTTATATAACTCCCAACGACAAGAGATATGACTTCTTTATGCCCATACGAGAGGTTTATACCACATTCTATTACCACGGGAAAACTAGTCCTTATGTGTGACTTGGGGTTACTCTTGTGGGTGTGTCATTCTGTGCATCCATTTTAAATGTATCCACAACCAATCTTAATACAACTCCCTTGAGGCAATTCATCCTTATTAACATCCTAGGGTCATTTCCCCACCTCTTTAAGTAAGGTGTAACCATTTGGGTTACATCTTCATGAGGTACTTTCTCATTTATGTCGGTGGAACTTACCGTGAAACGAATGGGTTCTTATAACCTTCTTAATCCTTTCAACAATACTTTCTACAACCCATCTTCATAGCTTATTTTCATCTTACCATCTTTCCTGCAAAACTTGGGCTTTCATAATGTTATCGGAGTAACGTAATATCATAAATTCATAATTCACCTCGCACAATCATTTGGGGTGACTAACCAAAGGGAACTTTTCTGATGTTGATATTTCCTAATTCATGAGGCTAGATCGACTGATCGGTGTATTCGGTTATCATTTGGCTATTCAAATCTCATTGTAGGCACTTAGTCTCATAACGCACTCGTCTTCACAACTTAACATTTACTTGTCCTTGTCTTTTGTTTTACTCGACTACGAACTATGTCGTATTACCATACTCTTATTGTATGACTCTCAATCGCTTTTCATATTTGCTAAGGTGTCCCACTTACATTGATATCATTCATTTGATATCCACCTCATTTCTTATCTTAGTTGAAATAAACATTCCCTTGCTTATAAATTTCTCTTCTTTAATTGGCCTTATCTACTGGGCGCTTACTATTTTTGTTTACTCCAAACAAAAGCCTTTCTAAGGGAAACAATGACCTTATATACAAGGAAGTAAATACTTGTCCCTCAGAGCATCAAGATTATTTGGAAGTCATATTCGTTTCACAATTTTTTGGATACGTCATGTATACATGATCCAAATGAGTGACTTTGATATAACTATACTATTTTCCTCGTATTGTCTATACTAAGGACTATTCTAACCTCTACTAAGTCTCGATCTATATAGGTTCCTCTCACTGCGATTCTGCCATTATGAAAAGCGGGATAACAATACTTGCATTATCGTATCGGAATGTCAATTTCCTTATAACCTCTTGTATGCTAGTACTTTGCACCTCATTTAACTTACTTCTCTTGCATCCTAAAATCAATGTCTTACCTTTCTATGTATTTATTATCTCTTCCGTATCTCAAATGTCCATACTCCGAGACGATAGTATTACACTCGCACCTTTGGCGTATCGATAACCCGCTAAGGGGGGCTTTCATTTAGTCGCCACGAATATGGATTGGGAGTCTTTATGGTAAACGAAAGAACTAGAATTGTATGAAGCACAAGTTAGAATCGAATTCTTACAACTAAGCTCTACTACACGATCTATGAGATAAAAGAACAGAAATCATCTATAAATGCCTTGTAGCCTCCTATTTATAAGTGTAGTGCACAACACACTCATAAACAAGACTCTATTAGGCACAATTTGCAGACTTCTTAGGACAACTACTCTTATATCAAGTTTGTCACACCCCAACCTTGGGGTGAGGGGGTGGCCGAAACCTAACATCGAAAGGCCTGAGCGGACCAACGGTAGTGTTCGAGACCTGTAATGAACAACTTGGGCCGATGAGGCCTCCTTTTAACCATAATGAGTCAAGAATAGACAACAACATGCACACAGAAGAGTCCCAATAGCATATATATATATATATAGGTATTCAAGGCCGACAAGGCCACCAGAAGAGTACATTACTAATAAAAAGAGCCGGCAAGGTCACGACATAACTATACATGCTACATACAAGTCTATAAACCTCTAAGAGTGGCATAATACGCTAACGATCGGGACAGTGTCCCACCATACCCCAAAATACTAGTCATATGTACAACAATACTTAGTGACACTTGTATAACAACTCCGAGAGGGAGGAGTGCGACAATTATAACTGGACAAGTAACCTACTGAGAAGGAGCACCGCCTTGCCTATCTGTACTTGCGGGCACGAATACAGTACCCTAGAAGGGACATCAATATGAAAGATGTACTAAATTTGTAGGGCATACTCAACTGTAAATGAAACAATAATAATCAAATAAGTCAAAAATACCACCTGAAACCTCATACGTATCTTACTAGACTCTCATGAGTGTATTTATAAGGATTCGATCGCGTATATAACATCATAGGCCTCTGTGGGCAGTATTCTGTATATAATAAATTGTGTATATAACATCATAGGCCTCTATGGGCAATATCATTAGTTACATATCTGTATAACTGTGTATATAACGCTATACACCTATGTGGGCAACATAAATACATGATATATACATATAAGGCCATACCGAACCTATGAAGGACTCATCAATTAGTCGGGGTGATATAAGGTCATTCCACTCTACTCTTATGTGGACTCATATACTCCTTTACTTTACGACGATCATTTAGAAAGAAGACTCTTTTGCTCATGTTTTAGCCCTAAAAGGGATATTTTCAATGACGGAGTGTAAACTCGACGAACAACGGATACACACATAATCAAGGAGTGGATTAACCTCAAGTATCTTCTCAGTCATCTAGGAATAAGATCTTTTTTAGGACATCTTCGTATCGGTAGTCATACAAAGGATCATGACATAATGAAGAAGAAAGTAAGATATACATACCTTGTCGATGAAGCTGATTACGTTCCGTAGAGCCTCGCACACGATATGAACGATTGTCTACACAATATAAAGGTTTTGGATTAAGATACGATCGATAATTAAGAATCGATTTGCTAGAATAATCCAACGAGCACCTAGAGTGTATATTCCTCTAGTTATCATGATCATGACTACTATCCATGCCATCTATTCTCTCTCCAACACCATACCAATAACACTAACAACAACCATAACAACAACCCCAAGATCACCATACATCATCCATGACTTCTAACACCATATCTTTCAATTCAAGCTATGATCATCTCCAAGTTAACTCAAGAAACAATCAAGGTTCATAAGAGTTCTTTGATGGAGTTTTATCTCAACTCTCACAAGTTCCCTACATCCACAATCTCAACAAAGCTATGAGAAGCTTAAGACTAGCAATAACACAAATACCTTACCTTAAATTATCCAAGAGAGCTTGCACCGTAACATTCTTTCCAAGCATGAAGAGGATCATTTACTCTTCCTTACTCCTAAGATTCCCAAGTTTTTTAGTGATTACCTATGGATGATTTGCCTTTGGATTTATGTGAGCTCCTAGATCATGTAAGAACCCTAGGGGGAATGTTTGAGAGAGTTTTGGGAAGTGTTAGGGTGAAAATAAGGCCTTAGTTGGATTATAAACCCATAGAACCGCCCCACCACTTCGAATTTGCGGTGGCACTTGCGAACGCAAGTTACCACTTGTTGCACCGCAAGTCCATCGCATTCTCTAGGCAGTGGGATGCCCAAAAACGTCCAAAATGCGAGCCAAATATGGTGCCGCAAACTCAGTTTGTGGCCGCATTCTATTTCTGCCGAAATGCATTTTCTTAAAATGCACATAACCTTTTGTCAGAGCTCCGATTGACAAACGATTTGTTGCGTTGGAAAGTAGAATCTCTAAACTTCAATTTAGTTATGCCATGGACTCCATAATTCCTTACATGATAAAAGATATACCCCAAAGATATGGGGTAAAATTCTATCCAAAATTTTGCATAGTTCTTCCCGAATTTCAATGAACTTACTTTATTCGATTCGTTTAGCCCCGAGCTCTTACGAAACATACTTAACACTCATCTAAACATTTGTTAACCTTGTGAATGAATCTCAACCTTACTAAGCTTATGTTAGTTACCCCACGATGAAAATGACGTACAAAATACGGGGTGTAACAGTCTACGTATATACTACCCTCCTCAGATATCACTTTGTGAGATGGGTATGTTGTTGTATCTTATTGCAAGGGTTTTAGAAATGAGTTTAAATTTCTAATAAATATTTATATAATGTGATCACTTAAAAAGTAATAATTACAATAAGAATGTTAATTGTTCATGTGTTTTTCCTTGTGGGGGTCCTATTGTAATGGAAACTTACAACCAACCAACGTACAAAATTATATCAAGTAATACTGTTTTTTCCCGGACATCACCTTTTTGACCGATCATTTTAATTAATTTATATTATATTAAAGTTTAACTATAGAATTTATCAATCGCTTTTCTTTTAATTAAGTAATGATGGTATCTTAGACGTGTGAATGTTGCACATGAAGAGATAAGAAGACAGCGACTTGAATCCAACTTAGGCTGTGCATGTGCACTCAAAATAATATAAATCTAGTAGTAATCCATAGCAGTTGGACCAACAAAAAGTAGAAGCACGTTTAACATATATTTTTTCCATTATTACTCCTGCCGTCCTAATTTATCAAAGGAAATAAAAATACTTAATTTTGATTATAAATTTGGGAGTCCGTGGGATTTTGTACCATCCATGTGTGTCTTATTTTGTGATTTACATCTTATTCTATCCTATTATTTTTTATAATTTGTATCCTAACCCTCTCTCAGTTCTTATAAAATAATAAAACTATTATTTTTATAAATTTTACATGAGGGCAAAATAGAAAATGCAAATAAGAGAGAAAAAATAAAAAGAAATGACATTACAATTAAAGAGAGCTGATTTTTTTTTGGTCTGGTTCCCCTTCAAAACCAAACTATCAGACTAACATTTTTAAACATTAAGCTAAGAAGATTCGTCCACCAATTCACAAAAACATCGAACCCCCCTTTCCTCTATTCCCCCAATTCTATACATTTAATTCCTCGGTTCACTTTTATTTGTCCATTATTTATTTTACACACTTTTATTTGTCTATTATTGATTTTGCAACTTTAAAAAAAATGAAATACATAATTTACTATGATATTCATATTAATTGGTGCATAATTTTAATGGACTTGAAAAATAATTTAAAATGAGTAATTAATACTATGAGTAAAACAGAAAAAATGAAATTATCTTCTCTTGATATGCTAAAAGTGATAAGTAAAAGTAAAAGTAAAAATTTATTTTTAATATAGTGAATAAGTAAAAATAAATGGAGAAAGTAGTTATTTATTTTGGGATTGCCAATTCTATACATTTATTTACGTGGCCGGCCAGATGAATGATTGAAAAAGAAAAAGCCTAACTAGAGGATAAGATATGACCATCAATATAACTCTACTAATGAAGTAAATAGCAAGAATAAAGGATAAGACATCAAACTTCCATGAAAAACAGAAGAAAAAAAAAACAGTCCGTGCATTAAGCTCCGGTTATGGGCGGGGTCTGGGAAATGACCGGATCACAAGGATCTATTGTACGCAGTCTTACCTCACATTTCTGCAAGAAGTTGTTCACGGCTTGAACACATGACCTCCTAGTCACATGACATCAACTTTACCAGTTACTCTAAGACTCTCCTTTCCTCTATAATATTTTCTTCATAATAAAAAAAAAGTACTCTTTAAAAATCAAACAGACAGATAAACATTTTCTTCATAATAAACTAGAGAGAGAGGAACAAACTCCAAAAATGATTTCAGCTCTCTTTAAATGTAATCTTAGTAGGCGTTTGACCATAGAAACCAAAAACAATTTCACTTTTCTTTGAAAATTTTGAAGTTAGAGTTGGAATTGTGTTTGGTCATAGTTTTTGCAAATAATATTTGATTGTTGAAATGTATTTTTCTAACAAATATGAAATATGATTTATACCTCTCAATTTTTTAAAACTAGCAAAATCACTCAAAACAATTAATAAACATAACGAGTGCGTAAACACCGCTCATCAATCATTTTCTATTACATTAAACATGATTTATATAGACTTTCTTTAATACGATGATATAATCAAGTTCATGAAACTCATTGGTCGAATCTACTACGGGGTCAAATTTATAAAAAAATGTAGGATAAAATTTAAAAAGTGAAAGATAAAAGCAATGACCAAAAATAAAAAGTGAAAATTGTAAAAACAAGGTTTGAGGTATTTTTCATATTTCAAATACAATTTCATGGCCAAACACTAGTTTTCAAAAAAAAATGAAAAAAAATCCGGAAAAAAATAAAAAATATCTATGGCCAAATGGGTTCTTATTTGTATTTCATATTTTGCCCACATGTAGAATTTATAAAAGGGAAAAGGGTTAAATATAATCTTCTATTTTATTTTATTAGCCAATTTTATCATCCGTTAGTAATTTTGAACAAATATACCCCTGTAATTTATAAAGTTTACATCTATACTCCTATTTGAATGGAAAAGTTCAAATCATATTAAATTACCCAATTTCTTTTCCGACCAACCCTAATTTCATCTTCTTCTCCAAGAAGAATGCTCAAAATTTTTGATGCAATCTCCTTCAATTCTCCATCAAATGATCTTAAATTTGAGATGCAAGTGTCTCAAAATTCTGCGAAAAAGGTACACAACAAAGCTATTTCAGGAACAAAGGGAAAACAAAATAGCACTAAATCAACTTGAAGCAAAAAATTATTGCAAACTTGCCCGTGTTAAAGTTGTTACATCTGCAATTACAAAAGGGACATTAATGAGACGAGCAAGTAATGTTTTCCCTGTCCTTTCATTCAAAGAAAACTCAAGTTAGAACACAAAGAAGTAGAACCAATTAAGTCTTTTGAAGATTCTTATGGATAGATGAACAAGATATCGTTTCTTTTTAAAGTACAAAATATGTTAATAATGGGATCCCCCCCCCCCCAGTAATTTAGTACCTGTTTCGTTTATAAAAAGAGAAGTACTACATGTTATATTTGACCATTTTTCCTTTATAAAAAGAGAAGTTTATTATTTTGCAAGAAATTAGAGAGGTTAAGGTGACTGTTAAGGTGCAAGTCATAAAAAATAATACTAGAATAGCGTTGCAAAACACAAAATAGAATACACATTAAGGGTGCAAAAAGTCACACACTATAAATTTGGCTATAGATTTTTAAAAATATTTCAGAATAAAATTTGTATATTATAAAATTATACAAAAAGTACTACAAGTTAACATAGCTAATGATTCAAAATATATTAAAAAGAGCTTGAGAAAATTATAGTCAAGAAAAAATCTAATAGGATAGGTATTTATTTTCTCAAATTAGTAATACCTTCACATAAAATGAGAGAGAATAGTATTTATTTTCAGAAATAAATCCTTCTGCAATTATAAGTTCATATATATCTCTCTTTGTTTAAAAGAAAATAATTTTAAAATGTTTTCTATTATATTGAGGCATCAGAAAAGCGGAAGGAGGAAGGAAAATAATGTGAATAAATAATTTTAAAAGGTTTTTATTAAAAGGTAATCAAAAGCCGAAGGAGAAAGATAATAATGAGAATTAAAAATCACATTTATTGTGTGAGAAACTTACAATAATACGAATAGACAGTAAAAAACATATCTAAACTATTATTTTTTCTTGAGTTTCTTATATGAACTATTAGGTGTGCGAGTTTTCTACCTGAACTTTTACCGACTATTTATCAAAACACAATTCAACTATTAGTCGTTCACTTTTCCTACCTGATTGTTCAAATGTGTTTTTTAATTCTAATTTAGAAAGGTTTTTACTACATTAAGGGATTAGAAAAGCGGAAGGAGAAAGAGAATAATGAGAATTAAAGTTATATTTATTAGTTGGGCTGCTGCTGCTGGCCTGCTAGGTCGCGTCCTCTACCGCCGCCGCGGCTGCCCTGCGGCTTTTGGTTGTCCGGCATTGGCGGCGGCGTTTGTCGCCGGATTTTCAACTGCCAACGTCTTTTGATTGTGTTCGTCATATTTGGCACGTCGGATTTCTTCCAACAATAATTGTGATCATGCATTGTTGAAGCTGGGTAGGGAATCAACTTGTTGTATCATGGTTGCTAAAGTATCGTATTCACCTTTCGGTAAGCCAGCAACTAGTTGGAGAACCATCTTTGTCTCGAAAATATGTGTCCCCACATTGGATAATTGGTCCGCAACTATCTTCAAATGTTTACAATACTCAGACATATTAGAAAAATTTTAAAAACATGTATTATTGAATTGTTCCTCCAAGTACACCGCACGGGTGTGCTTGTTGTCTTGAAAAAACTCTTCCAACCGTGTCCATAACTCACGAGCCGAGGCACCGATTTTCATGATCGTATGAAGCAAATCCTTAGAGATGGTGTCATAAACCCACTGTTTGACAATGGCGTCAAGACGGCGCCAGGCCATTTCATAAACCTCAGGGGGCGAGGGAGAGAGTCGTCAATATGATCAAGCACGTTATAGGGACATGCATTAATTTGAAAGAGTTCAACTCACGAAGAATATTGACCGTCTTCTTGATCAAGAACCAAGGGAATGAAGTTCTGATGTTGGTGACGGCGAAATCTGGATGAAAAGAAGGAGTGGAAGAGGTAGTAGGTTGGGTGTGGGTGATGACTGGGGAGGAAGATGAAGTGGTGGGAGAGGTGGGAGTAGCCATGGAAGCCATTAGAGGGGCTGGATTTTTGTGAAGAAGAGAAGAACCAAAAAGAATTTAGGGTTCGGGTGGGGTATGGCCGCCGGCCGAATTAGAGGGGGGTGGGGTGGAATTTGAAGAGTAGGTTTAGGTGTTTTTAGATTTTTACTCTTGATACCATGTAATAATGTATTAATCTCTCTTCGAGAGTATTTCTCATTAAAACAAATATATATATTGTGTACAATGTTGAATTTTAATTGAACAAAGATCTTATATTTACTATAATTATACACTATTATTAATTACAAATTATATGGCCTAATACAAAGAATCTATGTACATTATTAACAATAGAAATTAAGAGAGTTAAAAAAATGACTTAGTTTTTTTAAACATAACTAAGAAAAATAAATGAGTAACTTTTGGTTCTTTTTAACATTGACAATAAATAGAAAAAAGGCCAAAAAAGGATATGACTTCGTGAAAGAAAATGATCTTTTTGGAGAAGTTTTATTGACATAGAAGAAGAAGAAGAATGAGAAATATTAAATTTGCATTCTCATCTTCCTTTTAACATCTACATTATAAAATCCCGTATTACTCTAAAACTTCTCCAAATACACATAACAAAAGCTAAATATGTAAGGCAAAGATATACTCCCACAAGATTTTCTTACTTTCCTTATTAATTTATCCAAAAAAATTAACACGTTTTTATATTTGAAAATATTTTAACTTTATGAGATAATTTATAGCCACACAAATATTTTAAATCACACATTTTAAAAGTTTATTTTATTTTATTTCTTAAACCTCGTGTCAAGTCAAATTAAGACAATCTTAATAAAAAGCCAACATAAAAGGAAAACAGAAAAACAAATTCAAATAGAAGAATTGTGTTGAAAAGAACTCCACCTTAACTTTTTGTCATTTTTTTTACTTCCATATCACCTTGTCTATCCCTGGTAAAGAACAAAACACACAAAGAAATTTATATACAAAAGATTTAATAACAGAAAAGATAAGTGTGGCCAAATTTAGAAAACAACCAACATAGTGTAACTCTTTTGCAAAAATGAAATTAAAGTACACCAAAGACAATCAAAGAAGATGGTTGAACAGACTTATTAATAAACTACTACTATCTCTAAATATATCTGTATGTGCATCCAATTTCAATTCAAATATTTCCAAGATCTTGCAAATATAAAATGGATGTAGATTATAAATAGTTTCTTGCAAAGAATGCGAAAAGAACAAATAGTTAGGGAATAAGAAAACAGTGAATGTGTATTTAAGGGAGTGAAATTATTTTTCAGCTTTTTAACATGGCATAATTAACATAATTAAGAGAATTAAATATTAGTTAAGTGACTTTTAAGTTTTTTTTTATTATAGAACAAAAATGGTAAAAATAGGAAAAAAACCAACAAAAAAGAGAGTTGCCACATCACTCATAATATATATTATGCCTTTTAAGTTCACCATTATCATACACAGTAATTTTAGTGATAATTAGGATGAATTAAATTGTGATAGAAGTGGAAGAAATGTTACATGCTCACAATAATGTTCCTTCATTATTGACCTTTTATGATGAACGTAAGAACATTTAACATAATTAAGAGACTTAAATGAGTGATTTTTGAGTTTTTTTTACATAGAATATAAATGAGAAAAATAGAAAAAATATCAAAAAAAAGAGAAAAAAAGATAAATAGAAATGGAGGACATAGAGAGATGCCACATCACCTGTCTATGACTAACTTTATATTATATATAGATATAGATTATAAGAAGCTATACATCAAATTAAAGCAAAGAACCAACGTTATTATAGATCATTAGATCTTTGTGGTAATTTGACTTGAATGGTTAATTGGTTACAAAAGTCTTTCAAATAATAGAAATTATATATTTTTTTTCTATCAACAGACAACAATCCATTTTGCTACTACAAAGATATTCCTTTATATATGTGGATTAATAGGAAACTTTAATGTGGATTAATCACGGTGAATTGATTCCAACAGGAAAATAGCTACACTATTTTTAATTTTTTTTGTAAAACTTTGTTTTATTACATAGGGGGTCGGGGAAGGGGAAACGGGGAGGAAATTATAACATGGTGATTTGAGCCCTCACCAACAAGGTAAAAGTTCATGTAGCCAACCAACTGAACTATTAGATCCCTACATTATTTTTTGTACGGCTTTTTTTCTAAATAATTATACAGTTTTTGTTTTGGAGTATTGTTGTAAATTCAAATTTGAATCCTCAAATATTCAAGTATATATTATTAAATAATATATTTGATCATTATTTTTTATGTTTATCATTTTTTAGGAATTATTATAATTGACTTTGGTTCACTTAATACTAAATATAAATAGCATCTCTTGTTTAAAGCACTTTCTCCTATTTAAATTTGCTAGATCCATTACCCGAATATTAGGCAATGATAGTTGATTTGGTTTCAAATTCTTTTTATTTTTTGATAATATGTTTAGAAAGTTGGTTTTGAATATTGTTGATTTACATTAAATTTGTCAATTGGAAGTTACTTGTGCTTCTTTCTTTTTTTTAACTGTTGCAGATTTTTATTTTTATTTTTAAATTTGGTTTTTTGTGGTGATGACACTTGTCATCCTACCATGCTTTTGCCTCTTCTATTCTATAGAAGATATATTTTTGATTCATTTGGTATGTTCATAATTGTCATTGTCCACCATATATATATATATATATATATATATATATATATATATAATGGTCCAGAGACTACCTTCTTCATAATCGTCGTTGCCCACATATATAGTTTCATTTTTCTTTCACTATATTTGGTGAAAATCCAACTCACACTTATTTTACGTAAAGCTTTCTACGCTATGTTGCACTAGATTATATGTTTTATCGTCTATGAACTTGCCTCCTTAAGCTCTATGTTTGCTTATTCAGCATCACAAACTCTTTCATTTTCATGTCGGAGGATTCTTAATAATATTTATGCTATGAAAGAGTACGAAATAAAATTCCTATTTGATCAGATTAAGAAAAAGATTGGAATTGTTGAATCTCAAACAAAAAAATAAAGAAAGAAAGTTTGATCAGATTAAGAAAAAGATTGGAATTGTTGAATCTTAAACAAAAAAAAACAAAAAAATATAAAGAAAGATAGTTTTACTATCTTTCTTTCCTCCTTGCTTTATTATACGAGATAGGGGAAGCTTTTACTTTGTTATTTCATCTGGGTAATGATCCCTCAACCTTTTAATTTATTTTATGAGGCATGAACACGTGAATTTGTCTTGAAAGCGAAAGAACTGTTGAAACTGTCTGGAACCATTACTAGGGTTAAGCTTTATTTTTTGGGATAAAATAATAGTAGCAATGAACTTAAATAGAAAGCCAAAAGGGCATTGCTAGTGATCTTATTCTTGGCCGAACTTATACTATATTACTACAGATATTGAATTTCAGCCTTTAAAATCTATCCCTCACATCCTATAGGCCTTTCCCTTTTTGTTTTTATTTACCTGCCCTACTTGTCAAGCACATGGTGTAGCTTTAGATGTTTCCAAAAAAAGTTATTTGCATCGAACTTTTCTCCCTCAAATTCAGTTAGTTTAAGGGAAGAAGTTAAAAAGAACTTTATTGCACCATCAAGGAACAACTTGGAGTTGATTGAAAGTTCATCTTTATTGCTTCAATTTAAAAGATGAAATTACTCGCGCTCGATGTTTACATTAAAAAGAACAAAAAGGAGTATGCATGGGGAGGAAGAAGAAATCATCCACACATCAGTAACTAGTATCTTTTTTGTCAATGATCTTTTAAATTGCTATGTTCACATCATTAATCATGTTTATGACATAACCATACTCCATACATGTGCATAGTGAAGTAGAATTTTTTTAGTTTCCGGGTTCTTTTTCTTAATAACAGAGGTGGTGCGGGCCTGACTTGTGCGTACTTCGACTATTTCATTGTATACACATTACCTCTATCAGCACATGCACCGGATAACTCTATCCACCAAGTCTGGATCGGATGAAATCAAATATGCAGTATTTTCATACAAAAGTATTCGGTTATTGAGAAAAAATCAATATACTTCTAATGTCGAATCAGAATCACTTCGGATGCTCAAACGTGGAAAGATCCTTTAAAAAGTCAACAATCTCTTTATGCGAGTGAAAATCCTAAAATAAAATGGCAAAGGGATCCTTATGTTCAATTAGTTGAGGAAAATAAATCACCTAGCATCTTTTATCTATTGTTAGGCCAAACCTTTAGCTGCCAATTTCAAAGCTATATATATATCATGAGTTAGACGAGGGTTAAATAACAAGAAGTGCCCTGCAGTAAAGAGACCATTTGCATTCAACCAAAATGGCTGCTTCAAGATGTTCGAAGCCAGAATCACAATTGCGGAACAAATTGAAGAATGAAAGAAAGAAGAAGTTAGAGTTTTCATAGAGAGAGGAGATATTTTGTTGAGTTCACCGACTCAAAATTGGTCTTTACATATGGTCAACCTCGTATTTATACCGACAAGAGATTTGGAAAATCTAGTTACTAATTAAAAATAAGTATAACTATTGCAAATGGCCAGAACTTAAATCTACATAACTCAGGTAATATAGGCCTTCAGCTGTTGGGCCTAGTGTGATTGTTGTGGACTCATATTAATGTAAACACTCCCCTCAAGCTTGTCTCTTCACAATAATTGTGATGGAGAAAATATCAATTCAAATTGAATGAATTTAAAATAATACTACAACATGGATCGGGATTAAAAAAAACTCCATTTTCATCCACTAAATAATATTTAAATTTAATCACTTGAAAGGTCTGTTTTAAATTATTAAATTGCAAATAGTTAATTACTAAGATCTGATTATGAGTTATTAAACGGTAAGATGAATAAAAATTCTCAATTGGAAGACATGTTCCTAATGGGCCGAATGAATTCCTCATTAGAATTAGGGGATCTTTTTTAATTGAGTCTTTTATCACACTGATATTTTATGATATTTCCAGATTTTGTGACTCAAAAAAGAGAGAAAGGTGTAAACACTCCAAGCTTGCCCAAGATGAAGTGATGAGGACCACCAGGAAGAGCCTTAGTAAAAATGTCAGCAAGTTGTTCAAAACTGCGAATGAAATGCAAAGAAACCATACCAACAGATAAACAATCCCGAATAAAACGACAATCAATCTCTATATTCTTAGTACGCTCGTGAAACACATGATTTTTGGCAATATGTAATGCAACTTGACTGTCACAGTGAATAGGAACATGAGCAGAAACAGAGAGTTCTGAATCACCAAACAGTCGAATGAGCCAAGAATTCTCAGCAACCATCTTTCTCAGAGCTCTGTATTCAGCCTTTGCATATGAGAGAAATATGGTTGGCTGCTTTTTTGCATTTCCATGATATTAGGCATCCACCAAGAGAAATAAAGAAACCAGTGACAGATTTCCTTGAAGATGGGCAAGCAGTCCAATCAGAATCAGAATAGGCAATGAGTGATGTATCTGGATCATTGAACAATAAAATCCCTTGAGCAGGGTCCTTAGAAAGATATCTAAGGACATGAATGGTGTCGCGCCCTTTTTTCGACCCGCTCGGGTCAAAGCGGAGCGCGGACGTGTCCGGTGATTCCTGGGTAAAAGGGTTGAGGAGTCGCCACCTAATTATTTTTTACGGTGAATTAGGACACCTAAATATTAAACTAAATGCTGCAAACTCCGTTTATAAGGTCTGCAAAACTAGCGAGATTCTAGGTAAGAGTTCTTTATTATCCTAACGGGAAGGGGTTAGGCATCCTTTAAGATCCGCTAACTTGCGGTTATCCGGTCAAACTCAGGTTAATTATTGCTAGAAAAATGCATGTTTGATATATGAAGTTAAAGATGTTTTCAAATAATTAGTAAATGATGCATTTTTTAAAAGAAAGATACATGTAGAGAAAAAATATGCATTTGTATGGTATTTAAAGAGAAATACATGTAGAGTTGGAAAAAATATGCATTTGTCAATTGAGAGTAGAAACAAAATTATTTATAACGCCAAAGAAGCGAATCTTTCGGAAATCATCGAGTTGCAAAAATAATAATAAAAGATAAACTTATTCGGTATGATTAATAAAGCAAATAAAAGATGACAAAAGTTGTTTTGAAAATCTTGAATACGCGTGACGAGCCTAAAATAAATAAACTAGCGAATGATTTCTAAGTTTGAATTTAACCGAGCCTACAAATAAATAAGCTAGCGACGGGTTTCAAATCTTAAACTACCCTATGAATTAATCCTAAGTTTGCCTATTCTAAGCATTTCAATAGTTACATAAGTGCGATAAATAATATTACAATACAAAGCGGGATAAAAGATGAATTAAAGAAAGAAATAAAATAAATAAACTCCGAGGAATAGTTCGCCGTTATTTACTTTAATCCCTGCAAGCTGTCAAGAACAAACGGTTAGAAACAGTTAAATACAAATAACTTCATATCCGTATTCAAAACAGTGAATGTTTTGATCACGGAGGGCTCAGACTTAAATTTTGAAAAGAACATTCCAATCACGTCGTGGCTGCAAACATGTGACTAACGTGGTTTATTTTTGATTACCTCGCCTACTAAACGTGTTGGTCTCTCGGGTGAAATAGAAAAGATCACTATAATCACGTCGTGGCTGCGAATATATAACTTGTTGGTTATTTTAGTCACCTCGCCTACTAAACATGTTGATCTCGGATGAAATAAAAGGTTTAAGTCTTCATCATTGCTCAGAAGTTATATTTCCGTCTTTTCAAGTGTGGAGGCCTCAAAATCGACGGATATTTCTCATCGGCCAGTGTAGTATCGTGTTCAAATCAGTAAAATTAAAATGAAACAGTAAACAGCAGCAGCAGACGGTGAAACAGTAAGCAGAAAATAATTTCCGAAAAAGACGCGGTGTTTAGTTTAAAATAGTAAAAAATAGTAAAACAGTAATTTGGAACCGAGCAATGAACTGAAATAGAAAGCAGTACCCGAAAAGACGCGGTATTTATTCAAAACAGTAAAACAGTAAAACAGTGATATCCGTTGCAAGGGTATTTAAAACAGTAAATTGAAAAACAGTAATCTGAAACCGAGCAATGAACTGAAACAGAAAAACAGCACCCGAGCAGGCGCAATATTTGTTTTAAAAAAAACAGTAAAACGGTAAAATAGTAAGATATCTGTTGCCTGGATACTTAAACAGTGCTAAAAAAAATAGAGAAACGAAATGAAAGAGCGGCCTCGAATTTAATTTCATCGGCCTAAATGCAGTATTAGTTAAAAACTATAAAACAGTAAAACAGTAAGATATCCGTTGCACGGATGTTTAAAACAGTAAACAGTAAATATCCGTTGCACGGATGTTTAAAACAGTAAACAGAAAACAAAGAAACAAAAAAAGCGCGGAAACGAAACGAAAAAAAAAAGTGCGGCCTCGAATTCAATTTCATCGGCCTAAATGCAATATTTATATAAATCAAGAATCAAGAAGACAATCAGGTACGGATGTTTAAATGTCAAAACGATGGCAAAGTAAAGCGAAGGAAAGAAAAAGAGCGGCCTCGAATTTAATTTCATCTACTAAATCGGTGTTGATAAAACAAGAAAGCATTAAGAATAAGAAGATATCCGTTACCGGATGTTTAACCCAAATAATGTAAAAACAGAGAAACGAAAGAAATAAATAAAGGCAGATGAAATAGTGAGTTAATTCTGAAAAACAGACCCGGAAAAGTGAACAGTGAGTTAATTCTGAAAAAAAAACAGACCCGGAATAAAATCAGAAATTCAGATTTTTTAGATAACCAGCAACAGATATGAAAAAATGCCATAATCTGGAAATATACCAAGATCGGGTCGACCCGACCCGAATCAGAGGCCGACCCGAATCAGATTTTTTTTTTCATTTTTTCAGATAACCAATATACAAGATATGAAATGCAAGAAATTTGGGAAATCCAAACCGGGTCGACCCGACCCGGGTCAGCGACCCGACCCGAATCATGTGTTCAACCCGGAATCAACTTATTTCATCAATTTCAGATGACCAATAATAACAACAGCAACAATGCAAGAAATTTGGAAATTCAAATCGGGTCGACCCGACCCGGGTCAGTAACCCGACCCGAATCGGAGATTCAACCCAACATCAAATAATTCCATCAATTCCAGATAACCAACATACAGAAAATATGAAATGCAAGAATTCTGAAAATGTTGCCCAAACCGGGTCGACCCAAACCGGGTCGACCCAAACCGGGTCGACCCGACCCGAATTGGAAACTCAACCCGAAATCAAATATTCACCAAATTCAGATAACCAACATACAGAAATATGAAAATGCAAGAATTCTGGAAATAATACCCAAATCGAATTCGACAGGCAAAATCGATGAAGAAAGTCAGAGAATCAAAAGGGGAGAACAAACCTTTTCGGACTTGATTCTTGAATAACAAGGAAGGCAAATGCTTACAATCAAGAACACAACAAAATATTTATGTATATATGGAATAATCTTCCGAAAAATCCTCCAAAAATCTGTTTCCCCCCCCCCCTCTAAAATGAAGAACAACATGGGGTATTTATAGGTGGATTTCCTCCCCAATAACGAGTTTGAAATTTGAATTAAAGGTAAAGAAAATCGCGGATTTGAGGGGTATGGGTCGCGGATTTTGTGGGTATGGGTATGGGATGTGTCGGTGTCGAGCGAGAGGGTTTGGTGGTGGTGTCGGGTGAGGTGGCCAGCGGCGATGGGTCGCGGTGTGAGTCGAATGCGATCGGGTTTGGGGGGATAGGGTTTGGGTTTTTTTTTAGGTTTTCCGATTTGATTTTTCTTGTGAAATGGGGGTAAGGGATGGGTCGGGTTTGGGTGTTGGGCCGGGCCAGTGGTGGCCGATTGGGCACTGGGAGTGGGCTTTGGTTTAAGGGTGTTGGGTTTTGGGATTTTATTTTGTGTGTTTGGTTTTTAAATGGGATAAAAGGTTGTGGAGGGTTGGGCTTGGAAGATGGGGTGGCCGATTGTGCTTCGGTTTTGGGCCAAAAATTTGGGGTTGATAGAATGTTTTGGGTAGAAATTGTTTTGGGTTAGGAAATAAAAATGGGTTATGGATTTAAAAATATAAAATAGGGGTTTAATATTAAAAAATATTTTTTTTTTGTAAAAGATGTGAATTATTTAAAATAACATAACGATGTGATAATAATAAAAGTATAATATTTGCGAAATGTTTAATGCTTAATAAAAAAAATGGGAACGCGATGCAATTTTGCTAAAATAAAATAACATAGAATTTTCGGATAAAACTTATGATTATGATAAAAATGCAAATGATATAAAAAATGCGAATAATAATAATAATAAGAGGATATACACATATATGCCTATATTTTAAAATTATTTTAAAAGTGTCAAAATATTAAAAATTACGAATAAAATCACAATAGATGAGACAAAATTGGGTGTCAACAAATGGCTCCAACATATGAGGAATTTTTGGACATATAAGGAATTGCTCAAAAGTTGAACTGAGGATGAAATATTAGGCCTGGTATGCTGAAGAAAATTCAGTTTACCAATAAGACTCCTGTAATTGCTAGGGTCAGGCAAAGGATCACCTGCATCACTAAGTAGCTTGATGGAATGATCTAAAGGAGTGACTACAAGGCTGAAGTGAGAGCATTTGTACTCAGCCAACAAATCAGAGGTAAATTTATATTAGCTAACACAATACCCTTGAGAATGAGGGGTCACTTCCAAGCCCAAGAAGTAATGAACATTACCAAGGTCCTTAATTTTAAACTGGGCATCCATAAAACTCTTAGAGAGAATTTATTTTATCCAAATTATCTCTAGCTAACAATATATCATCAACATATACAGCAAGAACAACCAGAGATCCATGAGATACTTTAGTGAACAAAGAATGATCATTTTGACTGGAAATATAACCACTGGACAGAAGCACTTGAGACAACTTTGAAAACCATTGTCTAGATGTTTGTTTAAGTTCATAAAGGGATTTTTTGAGTTTGCATATTAGTGGAGATGATGAAGATGAATAAGATACATCAAGGCCAGGTGGAATTTTCATGTAAACCTCCTCATGGAGATCTCCATGAAGAAGGCATTATTTACATCAAGTTGAAAACAGTCGAATGCCTTTTAACAGCCAAGGACAGAAGACATCTTATGGTGGTGAGTTTAACAACAGTGGAAAAAGTCTCAATGTAGTTTATGCTTCTTTTTAGTATCACCTCTAATAATTAACCTAGCCTTGTACCTTTCAATAGGACTGTCGCCTTTTGTTTGATTTTATACACACATTTACAAGGTATGGTTTTTTTTTTAGGTGGAAGAGGGACAATGTCCCATGTTTGATTTGCCTCAAGAGCATTGAACTCATTCAACATACATTCCTTCCAGGCAGGATGATGAGCTGTTTGTTAATAATACTTAGGCTCTTGCAAATGTAATTCAAGAGAGGAAACCTTGGAATCTAAAGGAGCAGAATTGGAAAGAGTAACATAATTACAGATATAATCTGAGAGATATATAGGTTTGAGAGAAGTTCTAAAGGATTTTCTGTTAGGAAGTTGAGGAACAGAAGTGGATGTTGTATGAGGGAGAAATACAGGTAAAGCCATAGGAGATGGAGGAGGAGGTGAAGATATGTTTGGAGAAGGAGGAGAATTGTGTGTATATGAATGTGGAGATAGTGGAATAGAAGACTCAGTTGGAGGAGTAAAGGAGGTAGGAACTAGGATGTCATCAGTATAAGAATGAGAAGAATCAGGAAAAACAAATGGAGTAGAGGAGTGATAGGGAAACACATGCTCATGAAAAATAACATCCCTAGAGAAAAATATAGAATGAGTGTTGAGGTTTAAGAGTTTGTATCCCTTATTTTCACAAGGGTATCCAAAAAAGACACTGGTATACTTATAGATTGGAATTTGTCTCTGCCTGATCTGGGTGTGGCAGCATGACACAAACATCCAAAAGTCTTCAAATAGGCATAAGGAAGAGAAGAGGAATGAAGTTTTTCATAAGGAGTGGAGTTTAGTAAAACTGTGAAAGGTATTCTGTTAATAAGATAGGTAGCAGTAAGTAGACACTCACCCCAGTACTTAAGAGGGAGTTATGATTGGAAAAGAAGAGCCCTGGACACTTCTAAAGGTGTTTGTATTTTCTTTCAACCACCCTATTATGTTGGGGTTAATGTGGAATGGTTGTTTGATGGAGAATGCCATGAGTGGAGAAGAAGAGTTGTGCTTCAGAATTGCTGCCTAACTCAATGGCATTATCAGATCTGAAACACTGAAATATCCTTAAGGACAGTGTCTTTGGATATGCTTCAAACTTTCAAGAATTTCTACCGTATTCGTGATCAAATATTTTTCGTGAGATTTCCAACACTTTTAAGCCATCGTTATTGGTGAAAACAGTAAACTTACGCGGAAAAAATAATGATGCACTTGTTCCAGCAGACTTGTTCGGGAATGCGATACTTCCTTTCGCTGTATCAGCAGCGAATAAGGAAGAGTTGAATTTGCAAAGACTAGTTGGTGAGCTTAGGAAAGGAAAAAGAGAATGTCCAAGATATGCTCAAATATATTAAATCAGAAGAGTTGCTATGTTCAAGGGACAAGGGTGTCTGAAATAGCTAGAGAGATGAACGAGCGGAGCTCAAGCAACGATTTTTCTATGTATAGATTTACTAGTTTAAGGAAATTCCCATTACATGACATAGATTTTGGATGTGGGGGAGTCCAAGAAGAGCGGATTCGTCTACTTTTCCCGTCAATATGTTTGTGTTACTGGATAACCAAAGTGGGGACGGACATGAAGTGCTCGTAAACTTGGAAAGAGAGATGTCTTCATTTGAAAGTAATAATGAGCTTCTTAAGTTTGCTTCGCTATGCTCAGTGTTAAGACTAACACGTCGTATATGGAATGGAAACATAGACTCCTTATATGAACTTGGACAATTATTTTTTGGGTTGAGTTAGGCCTAAGATCCATTCTTTACATGGTATCAGAGTCAGACTCATTCCAATTCTTTGTTCACCGATGTTGGGCCCCAAATTATATTATACACACTCCAGTTAACAAGATCTGTGCGTGTGGAGAGTGTTAAAAGTCCCACATCGGATATGAAATGAAAACATAGACTCCTTATATGAATTTAGACAATCTTCATACTTTACCCTATCAAAATACGATATTAAAATTGAATGACATCAGTCTCTTATGTAATGGAACAACACCACTGATTTGTGATCCTAAAATAAGTAGAGCAAGAGAAGTTCTACTTATTTTTAGGATCACAACCCGGCGGTGGGTGATGTTCTTGTTAGTAATCTGTACTCCAAAAAACCAGTAAACAATAAACACTGAAAGTAAACAAAATCAGTGTTGAAAAATAAGAATAATTTTTCAGAATATAATCGAGCCACTTAGTTCAAAGTGTGTCCTTAAGGAAATTATTCACCTCACAGTACTCGAGGTTGATGGAATATCCCCTCCCAGGATAGAACGATTATCTTACCATAATAGTAGTACTCCAAACTCTGGTAGCGGCGAACCACTCAACAGTAGTATATCACACAGAATTGATTCGTGCAGAAGAAGAAGAAGATTTTGTAGTTCAGAAAATTAGTAAGTAAAATTCTGAGGAATCAAACGAATTTATAGCCATGGAAGTACTGTTTCTGAAGGTTTGCAACCCTTCTGAACAGTCACTAAAACTGGTGGGAAATTTAAATGTGGGAAAGAAATCGGGTCGCGGGTCAGACACGCGGATCCGGCCGGGTCGCGGGTCAGGGTCACTAACGGGTAGGATTGGATAAGTTAATTAATTTAATTAAATAATAATTAATTAAATAATTAAAATTAAAGAAAATTTGGTCCAAAAAGATTATCAATCAATCCGAAGCCGAAGCCGAGCCGAGAGACGACGACGGCGCGAGGGGTCCTTGCCCCCTCAACCCTTTTATTGACAAGAAGGAGTAATTCTACTTATAAGTAGAAGAACTTTTCTTTCCACTACCGATGTGGGACAACTCCCACTTTTCTTTCCACTACCGATGTGGGACAAATGATTATTTTATAGAGCAAGAGGGAACTCCCTCCATTTCCCATTGAATCTATCATTTAAACCCAACAGTTTTGAGTGATAAGAGACTGAGGTCGTTCGATTTTAATATAATATTTGAGGGAGTAAAGAGTTTGCCTCATTCATATATTCATATTTTGGTTATTTATATGAAAACAGAGAACGTCTAGTCTTTTAGCACTAAGAGAAACTAAATAATTAAAACAAACAGAGGAAATCTTCCCTTATATTCTGATGGCTTAAACTGCATCCTTACTATTTCCTCCTTTTCGTTTTTCCTCATTGCCTTATTAATTCACTACTTTATTTCCTTCCTTGTAATAGTGTAACATTTCAAACCTAGTTAAACTTTTATTTTTCTCAATGTTAAACAAGGTATATATACCCGTGATATACACGTGATATACAGAGGAGTATATCACGGGAATACATGCAGTCACGATAGCCAGTGGGCTGGCCCATCACGGGCAGATTACAAGATTGTAATCTTGCATATATGGTATATATATTTGGTGTATATTGTAGTGTATTTGTTACCTAAATTAGGATTATACACTTACCATAATTGTATAGTTAGAATTATGGTAGAATAAGGTTTTAGGAGTAGAATAGGAATATGATTCTCCTATTTTGTAACTTGTATAAATACCTTTCAATATTTCTTTCATGGTATCAAAGCCCAAACTTAGTGCAGAGGCCGGCGCACCATACGAGGACCCGACCCACTATCGCAGTCTTGCAGGGGCCCTTCAGTAACTTACTTTTACAAGACCGGATATTATGTATGTCGTTTAGCAGGTGTGTTTATTCATGCATGACCCCCGAATTGAGCACATGAATGCAATCAAATGCATCATTAAGTACATTCAGGGTACACTGGACTATAGTTTGCATTTATATCCTTCATTGCCATCTACACTTGTGTTCATACACAGATGCTGATTGGGGTGGTTGTCCAGACACCAGACGGTCGACGTCTGGCTACTGTATGTTCCTTGGCAACAACTTGGTCTCTTGGTCGGCGAAGCGTCAGGCAACTCTATCCCGCTCAAGTGCAGATGCCGAATATCGAGGGGTAGCTAATGTGGTCTCAGAATCATGTTGGCTACGTAATTTGCTTTTGGAGCTTCATTGTCCCATTCAGAAGGCAACCTTGGTATATTGCGATAACATTAGTGCCATCTACCTTTCAGGTAACCCGATTCAGCACCAACGCACTAAGCATATCGAAATGGACATTCACTTTGTCTGTGAAAAAGTTGCTCGGGGTCACATTCGCGTATGCCATGTCCCGTCTCGATATCAAGTTGCATACATTTTTACAAAGGGTCTACCCGCGGTCATTTTTTAAGATTTTAGGGACAGTCTCGGCGTTCGAAGACCTTCCGCTATGATTGCGGGGGAGTGTTAAACAAGGTATATATACCCGTGATATAGGAGTATATCACGGGAATACAAGCAGTCACGATAGCCAGTGGGCTGGCCCATCAAGGGCAGATTACAAGCAGATTACAAGATTGTAATCTTGTATATATGGTATATATATTTGGTGTATATTGTAGTGTATTTGTTATCTAAATTAGGATTATACACTTACCATAATTGTATAGTTAGAATTATGGTAGAATAAGGTTTTAGGAGTAGAATAGGAATAAGATTCTCCTATTTTGTAACCTGTATAAATATCTTTCAATTAATGAAAATAATCAAGGGGATTATTTCTTTCACTCAAACAGCTCACTTCAAATTATCATTGTAGCTTCTGTTAGAAAAATAGGTAAACGAAGAAGAAATGGCTTTGAGGCTTGAAGAATGACTTTCTTTAAAAAGATATTGTCCGTAATACACATTGAAAAAAATACAAACAATTTTTCTTCAGGATACAACAAAGTCCTTGTCTATACCTGCAGATTTTTCTATATGCTACTTTAAGAGTGTCCTTATATTTATAAAAGTTGAGAGATGACTTTTCAAAATAGTCATGTCCTTTCACAAACAGAAGTGTCTGTTCAATTTCAGACATCTATATGAAAGCAAGCAAGCAACATACTTTGGCTCTCTCAATGTGAAATCTCAAGAAACTAACTAAACCAAAAAATTAAGTTGTATATTGGAATATGAAAATGGTACACAAAAGTAATCTCTATGCATAGAGAGGGAGGGGAGAGAAGTGTTGTAGTCGTGGTTCGTCGCCGGAACTCCGACAGTAGAGCAGCGGCAGAGAGAGGGACGCAGAGAGAGGTGAGGGAGAAGAGAAGAGCGAGGGATAAATACAAGTCATAAACCTAATGTATTTTAGTATAGGTAGGAATGATAATTTATAAAATAATTATAGCTATTAAATATAATAAAATTAAAAAATAGTTATTATCAATAATTACCTCTTAGAGTTAACTATAGCAGGTAATTATTCCTAAAATATTTTTTGTCCATAGGAATAAGTTCCAGCCATAACGTGCTCACAAGTTAATTTTGCCTACAAAGTAGATTTTTTCGTTGAAGAATATTTCAAAGTTAAAATAGAAACTCAAAATTGTTTATAATTTTTTATTTTTTATTTTATTTATTTAAAATTAAGATTGCAGTCAAAATTACACCGGAATAGGTAATCTAGTTCTAGTTAAAATAGGCTTTCCAATACTGGTAAATAGCATAAGGGAGAACCGTAGAGATTATTCAAAGATGTGTGAGATTATGAATACATTGTTTTCCTTACGGACTTACTTTTCTAAAGAAATAATCATGAACAAATTCAATTATATTTTTTCAATAATAATTTGACAAGAGATTTCCCGTTAACAATGTGCAAATTATTATTTGTGGATTATAAGAATGACTCTTTACAAAATAAAAGAAAAAGTTGTGAATAATTGAATAATACATGTAACTTTGCAAATACATCACAACTTGTGACCTATTTAGCACAATATAATGAAATAGTATCAAGTTTTGCCTTCTGTCGTAGCTTATGAACAGTTGAACGACACATGCAACTTTTACCTATGAGGCAGAATTTATAGCCTGTTGAGTAGATTCACGGTTGAACTTATTAAAATGTTTCGAACGCCTGCCTCAAACACAAAACTAATTTATATTCATAACTTATGTCCATTGGGCAACAAGTCTCTTGCCCATCAATTTTTTTTAAGTGAATGTCATTTTATTAAATACGGTCAAAAACTCAAAACCACTCCTTGTGGGAGTCATTCTTGCAAATCCTCACACAAAATTACATCAAAAACTTAATTGTGAATTACAAGCTAAACAATTTCTTTATTATCATATGAAACATTATTAATTAGTTTTCCATCAACAACACAGTACCGAGCGACTTTAGTCCTCAGAGATCTGGATGTTTTCGGGTCCTCCGGGAGCTTTCCGTTTATGAGGTAGTCCAAGAATTCATTTCTCCAATCCCAAGTCAGGTTGATTGAGTTCACCTCATCATACCCTTCTGAGTCTAGGACCGAATGTAGAAGCTGAATAATCGACTCGACTTTAGGGCCTTCTGCTTCCGTGTTGGAGCCGAAGTTCGCAAGTGCGTCTACCTCTACATTTGTTTCTCGGGGTATATGCACCAGCGTCCACTCTTGGAACCGGGAAAGCAGCTTCAAAACTTTCTCGAGGTACCTTGACATGCGTACTTCTTTGTATTCGAACACTTCATGAACTTGGTTCACCACCAACAACGAGTCACGTTTGACTTCAATTATTTGGGACCCTAAGCCTTGGGCTAATTCCAAACCTGCAATCAAAGCCTCATACTCAGCTTCACTGTTAGTTAAAGGAGAACTATGAATTGCATGTCTTAAGACTTCTCCGGTGGGAGTATGTAACACTATTCTCAAACCAATCTTCTTGACATTGGATGCTCCATGAGGGGTCACCCCCGGACTGAAATCAGCCACAAAATTCGTGAGGACTTGCGACTTTATCGCAGTACGGATTTTATATTCAATATCAAATTCACTTAATTCCACCACCCACTTAGCCAATCGCCCTGAAAGTTTGGGCTTATGTAACACGTTCCTAAGTGGAAACATAGTTACTCAATCTATTGGGTGACACTAAAAATATGGTCGAAGCTTACATGACGACATAACTAAAGCAAAAGCTAATCTTTGAGCAGTGGGTACCGTATTTCGGCCCCTGACATAACTCTATTCACATAATAAATAGGGAATTGCGTACCTTTTTCTTCATGTATCAGAACTGCACTTACCGCTACCTTTGAGACCACGAGATATATAAGGAGTTGCTCCTCATCTTTTGGTTTTGACATGAGCGGAGGACTGTATTAGTAAGTTTTCAGGTCTCATAAGGCTTGCTGGCATTCAGGCGTATGTACAAAGTCGTTCTTCTTTTTTAGAAGTAAGAAGAACCTGTGACACTTCTCCGATGACCGGGAGATAAACTTGCTCAGAGTTGCCATTTGCCCGGTCAGACGTTGTATCATTTTACATCTTTAAGTTTATTCGGTATATCTTTGATAGCTTTTATCTTGTCAGGGTTTATCTCAATCCCTCTTTGAGAAATCAAGAAACCCAATAATTTTTCGAAGCCTACCCCGAAGGCACATTTCTCGGGGCTGAGCTTCATATTAAATATTCTCAACACCTCGAACGTTTCTTGCAAATGACTCAAATGGTCCTTTGCATGAAGACTCTTAACAATCATATCATCTATATACATTTCCATAGTTTTTCCTATATGTTTTTCAAACATCTTATTTACTGATCTTTGATAAGTAGCCCCAGCATAACATTATAGCAATAAGTGATGAAAGTAGTCAAAAATGTTATTTTCTCTTGGTCTTCTTGGTGCATCCTTATTTGGTTATACCCGGAATACGCATTGAGGAAACTTATGATCACGTTGCCGGTTGTAGCATCGATCATTTGATCTATGTTTGGCAGCGGGAATGAGTCTTTTTGGAATTCTTTATTTAAATCTTTATAGTCAATACACATCATAAACTTATTTTCCTTTTTAGGTACTACAACTACGTTCGCTAACCAATCCGGATATTTAACCTCCCGAATTGATTCCTTATTAAGTAATCTAGTTACATATTCTTTCACAAACCTGTTACGGAGTTCAGCGATGTGCTGCTTCTTCTATCGCACAAGAGGGATGCCTGTCATATCCTTATGCGACAAGCAAAGCAATCACTGTTAGTTGTAAGATAATTAAGAATAAAATTCCTAAGATCCGGGTTTAGCCCCGTGCCCAAGTATACCTTTATGCCGGGAGTTTCCACTCCTTCATGTCGGGAGTTTTCTCTCGCAGAGTTATCTGCTCAAGCTCTTCCACTTAAAGTTGATGGCGTCCGATTCATCCGGTACCTGAAAATATCTAGGCATTTGGTACCGATCTGAAAATTCCTATTCCGGATACGCTAGTTCTGTTTCTCCTGGCGGAACCCGATGGACATCTTCTGATGCAGACTCTGCTTTCTTTAATTATTATTTCAGGTCTGCCCGCTGCTTCTATTTCCTATATGGCATACATCTCTCTTGCGGTGGGTTGTTCTCCCTTAATTTGTTGGATTCCTTATGCTGTCGGGAATTTCACCTGCAGATGCAATATTGACACGATCACCTTCATATCGTGCAATATTTTCCATTAAAGTCATTGTAAACATTACATGAGGATCACAAATATATCTAGACTAATTTGTCATAAAAATATAATTATATATCAATTCGATTCAAATATTTGTTGTGAATACCAAACTATATTGAGAAAATGACAAAAATAATCCTATATTTTATGGTAGATTTAAAATAACCCCTTAATATACTCTTGATCCGTCTTGATCCTTTAAATTTATTAAAAATGAACACTTTCCATCTCCGTCAAATGTTTAACAAACATGGTTGTTAGATTTAGCGAGAACTATTAATTATTTTAACTAGAAGCACTAGAAAAATCCATCAAATTTCATAAAATGCATACCAAAAACTGCCGTAGACACTACATATACCAAACATATCAAAAGCTACACCTAAAGAATTATACCGGATATTAAAAATAGATTAAAAATAACATAAATTGCAAAAATTGCACCTTCAAATGTGAGTTTTCGTTCATTTTTTACGGTCCTCCTTAAATATAACAACTAAAAATTATGAAATATTTGACAAAAATTAGGGATGGACATAAATATTGAAGTATCGTAAAATCGGACTTACCGAATTAGTTCGGTAATCGGGTCGATTTCATATCAATTTTCTTAAAACTAAGATATTCTATTCTGTTCTCAATTATAAAATCCCAGCTCTTCAGTTAACCGAAATTCTCATTACATAAACTTTTTAAATCCTTTTTAATGCTCACAGACATGCATTTGGCTATTTGCCTTCGTGTGTCCAAATTAGCGATCGGTTCTTTCGGTATTCGATATACACTAATAAACAACCGTAAATAAAAAAATTGAATCAGATTTTGAAAAAACCGAACCGAAGAACTGAACGCCCACCCGTAACTAAAAATAAAAATGCTATTAACTTTTAACAAACTTAAAAACCAAAATAATTTATGAATATACTCAAGTGACTATTCTTGTCATTTTCACGTACTACGCCAAAATATCTTTTTTCCCATATCTTTTTATAGTCCCTTTAGGTTAGATTTTCCACTTCGATTTGGTTTTCAGTATTTCTTGAAAACCTTATCCTTTTAACACTCCCTCTACTTCCCCTTAAACCCTATCTTAAACCCTAGCACCACCAAAAATGGCTTTATTCCTTCCATGTCCCTTAAGATACAGCAAAATGAACAGTCTTTTTCTACTAAGAAAGTCTTCATCGTCACTAACTTCAAAAAGGGTATACATAAATGCCATTTCCCATATCTTTAGTGACAAATTTAGTCCCAGTAATGCCCTTACAGTTTCTCAAATTCACAGTTTTACCACTTCTTTAACTGTATCAACACCACCTAAGAAATGGGTTGATGGTAAATTTGGGTATAATGGTGTAAGGGGATTTGCTGCAACTGCAATGGTAGAGTTAGAAGAGGAATGTGATGAAGGTCTTGAGATTTCTAAGCTTGGTATTTCTGAGGAAATTGTTTCGGCTTTGAAACAAAGGGGAATTACTAGTCTTTTTCCAATTCAGGTGTTTTAAACTGTTATAATTTCTATAAAAGACAGTATTTTTAGCTCATAATTTTGCTATATTTTTGTGTGTTAATTGATGGCATTCAAGATTTTTGATAGAAAGGATAATTTAGGGGTCATTTGGTATGCTGGATAAGCATAAATAGTCGTGGGATAAAAATTTAGTACTCTCTCCGTTCCATAATAAGTGTTGTTTTAGGCTTTTCATTTTGTTTCAAAATAAGTGGTGCTTTAGGACTCAAGAAGAAATTGCCCTTGTTCTTCCAAAATTACCCTCAAGAATCGTTAAGTAGCTTTTATTTTCTAGGCATTAATTAGGGGTAAATAAGTAAAAACATTCATAATTTTCTAGGAGTGAGCAATTTCTTAAGGGGTGTGCATAAGCTAAAAATACCACTTATTAAGGAGTAATGTGTTATTCCTTGTTTGGTTACTAATCATGGGATAAGTTATATAGTACCGGAATAAGTTATCCCTACCAGATGGTGTAATAATAGTACCAGGATTAGTTATTAGTTATCCGGGGATAAAACAATAAAAATGACAAAAATCCCTCGAATTCACTCCCATATATGCCCTTACAATTTCTCAAATGCACAGATTTAGCACTTCTTTAACGATATCAGCACCACCAACGAAATGGGTTAATAAATTTGGGTATAATGTAAGGGGTTTTGCTGCGACTGCGACGACAATGGTGGATTTAGAACAAGAGTGTGATGAAGGGCTTGAGATTTCGAAGCTTGGTATTTGTGAGGAAATTGTTTCAAATTTGACACAAAGGGGAATTACTAGTCTTTTCCCAATTCAGGTGTTTTAAATAAACTGTTATAATTTGTGTCTGTTAAAAAAGACTGTATTTTTAGCTCTTAATTTTGCTATATTTTTGTGTATTTGTTGATGGTATTCAGGGTTTTTGGTAGAAAGAGTAATTTAGACTAGTCTTTTTCCAATTCAGGTGTTTTAAACTGTTATGATTCTATCTGAGAAAAAGGCAGTATTTTTAGCTCTTAATTTTGCCATATTTGTGTATTTATTGATGTGTATTCAGGTATTTTGATAGAAAATGTAATTTAGTGTATTCAGGTGTTTTAAACTGTTATAATTTCTCTCTGAAAAAAAGAGATGGTATTTTTAGCTCTTAATTTTGCTATATTTTGTGTATCCATTGATGGTATTCAAGATATTTGATAGGAAGAGTAATTTAGACTAGTCTTTTTCCAATTCAGGTGTTTTAAACTGTTATAGTTTCTGTCTGGAAGAAAGACAGTACTTTTAGCTCTTAATTTTGCTATATTTTGTGTATTTATTGATGTGTATTCAGGATTTTTTATAGAAAGAGTAATTTAGACTAGTCTTTTTCCTAATTCCAAAAAAAGACTAGTCTTTTTCCAATTCAGGTGTTTTAAACTGTTACAATTTCTCTCTGTTAAAAGAAAGACATCAATTTTAGGTCCTAATTTTGCTATTATTTGTGTATTCATTGACGGTATTCAAGATTTTTGATAGAAAGAGTAATTTAGACTTACAGAGGGTTCTCTGCACATGGGTCATTTCCATCTGTGAAAAAAGGCATTTTAGCTCCTATTTTTACCTATTTTTGTGTGTTATATTGATTGTTTTAACATATCTTTGACAGAAAGAGTAATTTAGACTTAATAGGAGGTTCTCCGCGCATGGGTCATTTATCTCGGGAAAATTAGCAGCATTTGTAGCTCCTAATTTCCTGTGTGTGTGTGTTTATTGATATTTATTTTTTTAATGAAAAGAGTAATTTAGAATTATAGAGGGTTTTCTGCACATGGTTTTTATGGATTTGTTCAGTTCATAGTAGTTGTAATGCAGTTTGCATATGAAAAAAAGTTTCTGATTCAAGATGGATTCTTTTACTTTTGGGTTTGTATCAGAAAGCTGTTTTGGAACCAGCAATGAAGGGGTCCGACATGATTGGCCGAGCTAGAACTGGAACCGGAAAGACACTAGCTTTTGGCATTCCTATTATGGATAAGATCATTAACTTCAACAGAAAGAATGGGTTTGTTCACTCTGTTTCCTTTTTGGGATTTATTTGATAATAGTTAGATATGGTAGAAGCATAAAATATCATGGGATATTTTTATTTTTGGCCCATCGACTGAAATTAATTACGGGTGCTAGCCAAAATATACAAAACATATACATTGATTAGTGCTTATGTATATTGTGTATACAATATGTATATCTATATGTGTGTGTACTTGATATACAAAACTTTTACACTGTATATTATATGTATATTGTGTGTATACATATGTATATTATATGTATATTTTGTGTATGCAATATGTATATTATATGTATGTTTATACTTAATATACAAAACCTATACATTTGCTGGCTATTATTCTTTTGAGCAGTTCAAAAATGTAATTATCCCAAATATTATTCCTTATCAAAAAAAAAATCTCGTCTTAAGCTTGTCAGAGAGTTATTGATGACATTCTATTTGATTCTGCTTATTTGTTGATAATGTTAAATTTGTTACAATTGAACTTTGTTTGGTTATTTTAAACTATACAGAAGGGGAAGAAATCCTTTAGCATTGATCTTGGCTCCCACCAGAGAACTTGCAAAGCAGGTGGATAAAGAATTTTATGAGTCTGCTCCTGTTTTGGATACGCTATGTGTTTATGGTGGGGTCCCCATTCAACGCCAAATCAGTACTCTTCAAAGGGGAGCAGACATTGTTGTCGGGACACCTGGTCGAATCATTGATTTGCTGAAGAGAGGGTCTTTGAATTTGTCAGATATCCAGTTTGTTGTTCTGGATGAAGCTGATCAGATGCTTAATGTGGGCTTCGCAGAAGATGTTGAATCCATTCTAGAAAATGTTAGGCAGAAACATCAGACAATGATGTTTTCAGCCACAATGCCAAGTTGGATATTGAAACTTACCAAGAAGTTCTTGAAGAAGCCAGTTCACGTTGATCTTGTGAGGCCACTATTCTCACTATTTGGACAGGAACTTACTGTCTTATTTTTGTTGAGTATACTAGAGGTTTTCTATGCTCAATAATTTTGTGTAAACGTGTGTGCAGGTGGGAGACTCTGACCAGAAGTTAGCTGATGGCATTTCCTTGTATTCAATTGCTTGTGACATGCGTCAGAAACCAGCAGTTCTTGGACCCTTAATATCGGTATGAATCTATAGCCCAATAGCTTGTTTGGCCAAGCTTCTGGGGGGCTGAAGTGCTTCTTTTAGAAAATTGAGGTGTTTGGCCAAGCTTTTAGAGAAAAATTAAGTGGTTTTGAGTAGTAGCAGAAACTGTTTTTTCAGAAGCTAAAAAAGTAGTTTTTCTCCCGAAGCACTTTTGGAACCTAAGCCAAGCACAAATTACTGCTATAAGCCTATAATATTGGAAAAAATGTTTTTCAAATTGATTAGCCAAACACGAATTGCTACTCTATGTTAGAATAGGAGTAGGAATATGATTTGTATATCGTATCCTACATGAAAAATGATTGAGATGTAATATTTATAAATAGGGCTCAATGTAATAATGTAGATACAACAATTCAATAACCCATAATTTCTCACATGGTATCAGAACATTGGTGAGAAAATATAGCTGTGCAAAATACCAGCTCTTCCGGCGATTAAAATTCCATCACTGTGCAATTTTTGGTGACTGCTCGCAACCATCTATGTTTTGGTCAGTGTTGTGCGAAAACTAATACCACCACGAGGTTCTCCATCCTCATGCGACCAAACCCTAGCCAACCGTACCTGTGGAAGACCTGCCACGCGCCGCCTGAAATTGCGGCACCGGCGGCGAGTCAGCTCCACGCGCCGGTGCGTGAGGGCCTTTTCAGTTATGTTTTGAATTGCTTTTTTTCCTGGTGAGGTCGCCTAAGAATTCCGACCAAACCCATCAATTTTTTTAGATTCCGATCATTGTAACTATTTTTCGGCGCCGACAATCACTTTTTCCAACATAATTTTTTTCAGTTGGCTTGTCTCTCCATTCCGAGCGTACACATCCAATTTGTTCATGATTCCGACCACTTAGAGTTTTTTCAGCAAGTTTCCGGTGACTGTTTGCTGCAGTTTCTGAATTCTGGTTTCTAAGCATCATCAGCCTCTTTTGGTAAGATTTTTTAAAGTTTTAAAATCATGTCTCGGATTTGATGTTTTTAATCCCAAAAACATGGGAATTGGAACTTCAAGCCCTATGATTACTTCCGAACCATTAATGAAAAGTTTAAACTATTTAGCTTTGGCTTACTCGGTTGAGTTGTGGTGCTAGGGTCAAGGTGTTCAAGATCACTTAACGCAAAAGACTATTGTGATTAATGAAAAAACAGAGGGTAGTGCGTCAGAAAAGACCAAAGCACAGTGGGAGAAGATTGACGCTCAATTATGTAGTCTCCTGTGGCGATCTATTGATCCCAAGTTGATACCCTTGTTTCGTTGCTTCCAGACATGTTATTCAGTTTGGGAAAAGGCTCGCGCTTTATACACTAATGACATATCTCGATTTTATGATGTGATATCTTGGATGACCAACTTAAAAAAACAGGAATCAGATGTCTACTTACTTGGGATAGGTACAAGCAGTCATGGAGGAATTTGAGCAGTTGATGTCAATCACTAAAACGTTGAAAAACAACAAGAGCGAAGACATATATTGTTTTTAGTTCTCACTCTTACTGGACTTCCTATTGACCTTGATCGGTGTGTGATTAGGTTTTGGCTAGGCCTATGATTCCTACAATTAATGAACTATTTTCTCGTTTACTTCGTCTTGTTGCGCCTCCTAATCACACAGTGGTTCCATCACCAACCGTCGACTCCTCTGTTCTCGCATCTTAAACCATAGAGAATCGAACATCTCAGTCTATGGGTAATCGACAAGGAGGAGGTCGTTATGAAAAATCTCGAATTAAGTGTAGTTATTATCATAAGTTTGGACACACTCGCGAGGTATGTCGTGCTCTACATGGTCCACTACCCAATGATGTTCAGTGTAGTCATTGTCATAAGTTTGGACACTCGTGACGTATGTCATGTTCTGCATGGTCAACCACCCAACAATGCTCATGTTGCTCAGAAAAGAAAGGAAAATCCACGGACCGACCCCATCATCTCCACCCCGTAGGAACTACGAGATCACCCCAAGGATGCCTTCGCCATCAGGGGGTCTGATACTAAAGGAAATCCGAGGCTTTTATCTGAAGGAGAATCTGAAGGAGGCTTTATACCCCATCATCTCCACAAGTAGCCATGTATTCTCAGCCTAATACTTCTGTTGCTGGTAATTCCTTCACTTGTGTTGCACAATCTAGTATCCGTCCATCGTGGGTCGTTGACTCAGGTGCTTCTGATCATATTTCTGGTAACAAATCACTTTTGTCAAATATTATTTATTTACAGTCCCTTCTTTCGGTTACTTTAGCCAATGGGATCCAAACAAAACCAAAAGGGGTTGGACAAGCTAATCCCCTATCTTCTGTCACTCTAAACTTCGTTCTTTATGTTCTTGGTTGTCCTTTTAATCTTGCATCTGTCAGTCGTTTGACACATGCCCTAAATTGTGCCATAATATTTCTTGATGATTTGGTATGCAGGATTGCAGTACGAGACAGGTGATTGGTGCAGGATATAAATCATAAGGTCTCTACTATCTTACCTCTCCTAATTCCTCCCTAGCATGCTCCATTACATATCCTCCAGACTTAATCCATAAACGATTGGGACATCCGAGTCTGTTCAAGCTACAAAAGATTGTGCCTAGTTTGTCTAGTCTGTCCAAATTAGATTGTGAGTTGTGTCAACTTGGGAAATACACTCGCACTACCTTTCCACATAGTGTTGAGAGTCGTGCCGAGTATTTTTTCAATAGTTCATTATGATATTTGGAGTCCTAGTAGAGCCAGTTCACCTTTAGGATTTCATTATTTTGTTAGTTTCATTGATGATTTTTCCAGATGTACTTGGCTATTCTTAATGAAAGATCGTTCTGAGTTATTCTTTATATTCAAGAGTTTTTGTGCTGAAATACAAAATCAATCTGGTGTTTCTATTCGTACTTTTCGTAGTGATAATGCCTTCATCAGTTTATGACTCACCAAGGAATTATTCATCAAACATCTTGTCTGTACACCTTTCAGTAGAACGTGGTAGGAGAAAGGAAGAATAGACATCTCATTGAGACTGCTCGTACTCTTCTCATTGAATCCCATGTTCCGCTGCGCTTTTGGGGCGATGCAGTCCTCACAACTTGTCATTTAATTAATTGAATGCCTTCATCATCTATTCAAAATCAGATTCCCTATTTCATAGTATATCCTTAGTCATCTCTATACTCTCTTCCTCGTGTTTTTGGGAGCTCATGTTTTGTGCATAACCTAAGCTTCGGGGATAGATAAATTGGCTCCTCGCTCTATTAAATGTGTCTTTCTTGGTTATTCTTGAGTTCAAAAGGGGTACCGTTGCTTCTCACCTGATCTCCGTCGATATCTCATGTCTGCCGATGTCACATTTTTAGTCTCAACCTTACTTTAGGTCTCCTTCTGATCATCCTGATATCTCTGAGGTCTTACCTATACCTCAGGTTTTACCTACACTGACCTTTGAGGAATCTCTGATTACTTACATCTCGATCCGCAGTGCCACCACTTCGATTTATCATCGTCGATCAGATCCAAAGATCGGACTTATATTAGGCCCAAATGATTCATGTCATGCGTCAGACCCTGCACCTACTGCGGACTTGTCTGCTCTTGATCAGTCGATTGCACTTCGGAAAGGTAAAAGGTCCACTCGTAAGACATCTGCTTACTGCTTTAAGTTTTTGACCGGGTCTGACTGTTTTTTGTTTTGTTTGTCTTGAGTCGAGGGTCTCTCGGAAACATTGTCCTCTGTCCCCTTCCTAAGTCTACAGATGAAACCCTTTCTCATCCTGGATGGCGATAGGCTATGATTGACGAGATGTCTGCTTAATACACGAGTAGTACTTGGGAGCTTGTTCCTCTCTTCAGATAAATCTACTATTGGTTGTTGTTGGGTTTATGCAGTCAAAGTTGGTCCGGACGGCCAAGGTTGATCGGCTTAAGGCTCGCCTTGTTGCAAAGGGGTATACATAGATATTTGGGCTTGATTACCGTGATACTTTCTCTCCCGTGGCTAAAATAGCATTTGTTCGTCTTTTTCTATACATGGTTGTTGTCCGCCATCTAAAGGGTTCGGGTTGAGTAGGACCAAGACATAATATTTGGTGTGCAAGTTCAGCAACGTGAGAGACCTTGAGACATGCGTGGAGGTGAGGCTTGATACTCAAGTCATTCCAAAGAAAGGAAGCTTTAAGTACCTAGGGTCTATTATCCAAAAGAATAGAGAGATTGATGACGATGTCATACATCGTATTGGGGTAGGGTGGATGAAATAGAGGCTCACATCTGGAGTCTTGTGCGACAAAAATGTGCCACCAAAATTTAAGGGCAAGTTCTATTGGGTGGTGGTTAGACCGACTATGTTGTATGGGGCGGAGTGTTGGCCAGTCAAGATTTCGCACATACAAAAAATGAAAGTTGCGGAGATGAGGATGTTGAGATGGATGTGTGGGCATACAAGCAGAGATAGGATTAGAAACGATGATATCCGGAATAAAGTGGGAGTGGCCTAGGTGGAGGATAAGATGCGGGAAGAGAGGTTGAGATGGTTCAGGCATGTGCAGAGGAGAGACACATATGCCCCAATGGTGGATCGATCTCCTGCTTCCCGAATGTGTGAGAGGTTGGCTATGGACGGGTTCAGGAGGGGTAGAGGTAGCGGTAGAGGCAGGTCGAAGAAGTATTGGGGAGATGTGATTAGACGTGATAT
This sequence comes from Anisodus acutangulus, assembly GCA_029783415.1. Classification (NCBI taxonomy): domain Eukaryota; kingdom Viridiplantae; phylum Streptophyta; class Magnoliopsida; order Solanales; family Solanaceae; genus Anisodus; species Anisodus acutangulus. The sequence continues at coordinate 5,236,164 of CM056511.1, forward strand.
GGTATAGGTGCAACTTACTAAGTACATGACCTTAGACATGGGGTTGTGGAGGACACAAATTAAGGTAGACGTGTTATTACCGTAGGCTCAATTAGCCTATCACACTTATAGACGCATTAGTGCTTTATAGTCCCCTGTAGTTTGATTCATGCTATTATGTGTTCTTTATTGTAATTTGTCTATCTTATTTAGCTGTGTTAACTACTGCTGCTTTTTGTTAGAATGCACTACCATGGCGTATTCGATTTTATTATCTGTATGTTCATATTGTTTTAATTTCTCGTCTGAGTCTGACCGTTTCTCTTGCTTTGCCTTGCCTTGCCTTGCCTTGCATGTGATTATGCTTTGTCTTGAGCCGATGGTCTCCCGGAAACAGCCGCTCTACCTATCAAGGTGGAGTTAAGGTCTGTGTACACTTTACCCTCCCAGACCCCACGTTGTGGAATTTCATTGGGTATGTTGTTGTTCGCCATTGGCCTCTTTATTAGTTGGACATTAAGAATGCTTTTCTCCATGGTGATCTTGAGGAGGAAGTTTGTATGTAGCAACCACTCGGTTTTATTGCTCAGGGGGAGTCTAATCTGGTGTGTCGATTGCGTCAGTCAATTTATCGTCTGAAACAGTCTCCTCGAGCCTAGTTTGGTAAATTCAACACAGTAATTTAGGAGTTTGGTATGACCCGCAGTGAATCAGATCATTCTGTGTTTTATTGACATTCTACTCCAGATACGAGTATTTATTTGGTGGTTTCTGTTGACGATATCGTTATAACTGGCAATGATCAAGATGGTATCACTAATTTAAAGCAACATCTCTTTCAGTATTTCCAGACTAAGGATCTCGGCAGACTGAAGTATTTTCTAGATATTTAGGTTGCCCAATCCACGTCAAGTATTGTTATTTTGTAACGCAAGTATGCCTTAGACATTCTTGAGGAGACATGAATGATGGGTTGTAAACCCATTGACACTCCTATGGATCTGAATGCTAAACTTTTGCCTGGACAGGGGGAGCCACTCAGTGATCCTGGAAGATATATGCGGATGGTTGGTAAGTTGAATTATCTGACAATGACTAGACCTGACATTTCATTTTCTGTGAGTGGTGTAAGTCAGTTTATGGATTCTCCCTGTGATAGTCATTGGATGCAGTTATCCGCTTTCTGTGATATATTAAGTTAGCCCCAGGTAAATGACTGCTTTTCGAAGATCGAGTCGATGAGCAGATCATTTGATATACAGACGTTGATTATGCAGTATCACCATCTGATAAACGTTCTACATCCGGATATTGTGTGTTAATAGGAGGTAATTTGGTGTTTTGGAAGAGTAAGAAACAAAGTGTCGTTGCTCGATCTAGTGCTGAATCAGAGTATCGAGCAATGACTGTAGCAACTTGTGAGCTAGTTTGGATTAAGCAGTTGCTCAGAGAAGTAAAATTTGGAGAAATCAGTCAAATGAAACTTGTGTGTGATAACAAAGCGGCTCTTCATATCGTATCAAATCCGGTATTTCATGAAAGGACTAAGCACATTGAGATTGACTGTCACTTTGTCAGGGAAAAGATACTCTCCGGAGATATTGTTACTAATTTTGTAAAGTCGAGTAATCAGCTTGTAGATATTTTCACCATGTCACTCAGTCGTCCCTGTAACAAGCTCGGTACATATGACTTATATGCACTAGCTTGAGGGGGAATGTTAGAATAGGAGTAGGAATAAGATTTGTATATAGTATCCTACATGGAAAAGGATTGAGATGTAATATCTATAAATGGGGCTCAATGTAATAATGTAGATACAACAATTCAATAACCCATAATTTCTCACTCTCCAAAAGTATTTTTCTAAAAAGCACTTCTGACAAAAAACACTTTTCAAAATAAGCAGATTTTGAAAGCTTGGGCCAAACATGCTACTAATATCATTATAAGTTACCATATACCATAAGGAGTAAAGTGATTTCTTGTTCTTTTTCCAAAAACATTCAAGGCTGAGCATATATTTATTCTTCAGGAGCATGCAAAAGGAGGCAAGTGTATTGTCTTTACTCAAACAAAGCGTGATGCTGATAGGTTGGCGAGTGCAATGCAAAAAACTTTGAAATGTGAAGCTTTGCATGGAGATATCACACAAAGCCAGAGGGAGAGAACTCTGTCTGGTTTCCGACAAGGTCAATTCAATGTATTGGTGGCCACCGATGTTGCTGCTCGAGGACTTGATGTACCTAATGTTGATCTGGTTGGTCTTTCATGCTTTTATTTGCCTAATTATTTAACAATGTTTCAATCATTTCTTGTTCCTTGTCTTCTCCTCTGTTTCTACTTTCTGAAAAGAAAAACCGGGGAGGGAAGATAAGCCTATAAATCCATATTAGGTACTACGAAAGAGTTATGGCTGCATACGTCACCTGAGGTTCAAGTTACTATAACAGACTTACATGTTTATGGAATCTTAGAAAGTGTAGGACACAAAATTTTAATGAAATTCTTTCAACATATAATCAGTGCCATATAGATACTTATGAATTTTAGGATCATCTGGACGGCATTGTATCTTGAGACAAATTTCACTCCATGTACAGAGTATACAGCCAAAAAAACATTTTTGAACACCCTTTCAGAAACAAACTCTTATTTGAGAATATAAATTAATATTTAATCAATAAGAGAAATGTGCACCAAGAGCACTACAATGGCTTTACAATAGCTGCATGTATAGTGAACTCAAAAGGCTATACAGGGAAGGAAGCAGTTCCTAGTCATCCATTCTTAATCAGGTGATTATTCAATGACTATAAGAAAAAAGTCTTTTATGCAGTTATCCGAAAAGAAAGAAAAGAAACGTGTTCATGCTTGAAGTTTTAGAGTCTTTGTTAATTGCTTTTTGTCTTTTGCTATCTGAAGTTAAAGTAGAGATTTTGGTGCTCAGGTGATACATTATGAACTTCCGAACAATTCAGAGATCTTTGTTCATCGATCGGGTCGAACTGGACGTGCTGGGAAGAAAGGAAGTACCATTCTCATGCATTCCTCAAAGCAGCATAGGGATTTAAAAGGTATTGAACATGATGCCGGATGCAGATTTACTGAGGTAAGGATGCTTATACCGTACAGTTTTACTTTTTCAAATCCTCATGTGGATCTGTTGACATCTTCACTTATGGAAACAAGGGAGGATGCAATAGATGCATGTTCAGCTACTAAAGCTGTTAGAGTAGATGCTACACTTGTGTTCTGGTACTTGCATAATGATCTGTTTCTAGCCACAGACCCGTTACTATTTAAGCGACAAATTATGCTAATATAGAGGTAGTTGTAATACTGGATTGTAAACTGTGCACACTGGATGTACTCGTGAATATATCATTTTGTTGAAGTAGCTACTGAATTGGTAGTGCTAAAGTGAATATTTAATCTCCCTTGAAAACCCATAAAAGAGTTCTTACGAGCAAGAAATGTCAGAACAAAAGTTCTTATTTTGGGTTTGTAAGCAAATCAGGTCACCCTAGATGTCAGGGACAGTTTTAGTGGAAAATTTTGAATGAGCTTAGTAAGGCCAGGTGTCTTATGCTGGAATCTAAATATGAGTTCCATTGGATAATGAGCTTAGGCATCTATTATTTACATGGACAGTCTGAAGTTCTTTTTACAAATTTTATATTGGACCTTAGAGACAATATGGATTTTGGTGATTTTTATCTTCAAGGAGCTTGCTTTGAGTGTTCTATTTTTTATTTTTTTATTTCCTTGTCCTTTTGTTGATTAAAAAAAAAGAGCTTGAATTTTGAATCTTCGTAGCTTTAATGCGTCAAAAAAGAAAAAAAAAAGAATCTCCATAGCTTTTTGGGGCTCTTACTGCAAGTGCAGGTCTTTAGTATTCTGAAATATTTTGCATTTCATCTCCTAAACTTAAATCTTAAATAAGGAAAATTTGCTAGCTGATGGTGACTGAACTTTTCTCCTTTGTGATGCTGATAGTTTTTCCCTGTTTATACAGAATGTTATCTCATAGAATTTTCTTCTCTGCATGTACTTGCTGAAAAAAGCTTCCAACAATTAAGGTAGAGGCTGGAGCAGCAGCAGAGATGTATAGTGATATGGGAAAAAGTGGCGACCGCTTTGGTTCCTATGGAGGAGGCACCATGCGTAGTCGATCTAGTGATTTTGGTGGAGGTCGTTCCAGTGGCTATGGAAATAAGAGCAGCAGGTTTGGTGGAGAAGGCACTTCATCTTCTGTTCGAACAGGTGGATACGGTGGAACTAGTTCAGGAAGATCAAGGGGTGGCTATGGTGGATCTAGCTCAGGCCGCTCAGGAAAGTTTGGTGGTGGTTCAGGAGACACACGAGGCTCAAAACGTTTGGGTGGTTTCCGTAATTTTGGTAGTTTTGGAAGCTCCAAAAGTTCAAATCAATCAACTAATTTTGCGGAAGAATTTGGTTCAGGCCGGTCTAGAAGATTTGGAGATTCGGATTATGACCGAAATAATAATCATTCAAGCCGTTTTGATGGCTACGGAGATGGCAAGGATAGTAGTGAATGGTGATCAGAGTCGGGGGAGGAACTATTTATAACTCCGTTGCAAGGCAAGTTTCACTCTTCTTTCTTGATAATCTTTATATGGATGATGTGCTTACTGGTGACTTGTATTTCCACTGAAGCATACCAATACATGCAGACACTTTAACCACTGAACACAAAATGTTGAAAAGAAGATTAGAAAAGCCAAGTCTCTAGGATGTTATGCTCGTAATGGGCGGTGTATATTTCTTGTATGATGTATAATACCAGCAGCAAAGAATGATATGGTAATATCATGCTGCCTCTATCAAAGGAGGCTCTAGGGGTGGCAAAATTAAACCCACGGAAACACAATCCATCCATTTATTAGCTCAGCCCATCTATTAATTGAGCTTATATGTAGCCCAAATTGACCCATAAGAACCTTGTCAAAATATTTTCAAAAAGACATTTTTTAATTTGTCATGTTATAGATAGTCAAATAAAGGGAATAAAAGTTTTATTAGGTACTTAAAATATTATATTAAAATAAAAAATTAAGAATTGGCCGGGTTGGGTTATGACCCGTTTTTAGCCCATTTTAGACCAACTTATTTCAGCCCAAGTAACTTTTGGGTGGGTCAATTATTAACTCAACTCATTTTGACTTGCCCAAATTCAGCCCAAGCCGCCCATTTGACGCCCCTTACGGTTTTAACATGTTCTCATGTAATGGCTTTGGTGGTTCAGGAGGTGTGGGCCACTCAATGGATGGTGCATAAGAACTCCGATATGTGAAGTGTATGCGTTGATTATCAGCGGAGTAGCAGCAGCTACAGATGATGATGCTACAGTTCGTTACAGTATAAAATAACACTTCAATATCCACTTGGTCTCAGAAAGCACCTACATGCTATATGTAATCTATAGCTACCAAGTTGTTCTTACCATTGCTGGCATCGTATTTCTTCAATTTATGTTTATAAATTTTTTGAGCTCAAGCTTGATAGGAATACCTTTTTTTGTGAGAGCTCATATTGGTACTTGCTAGTGCCTAGTGGTTGTAATGTTCTGAATTCAGTATAAATTTTGTACAAGCCTAGACCTTGTAACATTTATTCATTTTATGACAACATCGTGAATTATTGTATCAACATGAGAAAGAGGGCTTACAGAGGAAAGTGTATTTAATTTTGCTTTTGCACTTGAAAATATTGATTCTTGTGAATTATTGTAGACTTTATTGTGTGATTTTGGACACTCGGACAGTATCATTAGAACAAATAAGCTAACAACTTGTAAAGTTATTATGTCTAATTATGTGTTAAATATTTTTCTGGAAGCAACTTTACTTTCTCTTTTCAACGTCCTTCCCTTTCAAAAGAAAGGAATTATCTTACTAAAAACATTGAATAAAAATGCTCATTGAGAAGGAAAAGCTATTCTTGGGAAGCTCTTTCTCTTTTATTATATAAAAGAGATCAAGTGAACAAAAATGTCACTGAAATCTGCATAATTCTAAGTTTTGTTACATTTACCAATGAATAATTCCTGTTCTTCAAAAACAGCAAGAAATTGGTGTTCTAGTGCTACCAAAATCAGAGAATAAAAAGAAACAGGAAATCACTTGTGCATAAACTTGCTGTTGATCTGTTTTGTTGGCTAAAGCTCCTGCCTAGTGCACTAGTTCTGCAATTCAGCTTGGCTGAACATATCAGTAGTGCAATGTCTCTACGTTTAGCGCGCAATAGTTCTGCTGTTTTTCTTTCTAACAGCTTCAAGAAATTTGAACATCCATCCACCTAGCATGCCTATTACACAACAAATACCAACATATCATTATGTGACCATATACTAAAATTTCTGACTGAGGCTGACTAACAGTCAAAGTTCTTCTGCAAGAAACAATTTACGGGGAAAATGCCGGTCAAGTAAAGTAGATGTAAGCCAAAAGCATCAGGTGATTTGTCAAATTCGTATCTTGTAAGCGTGAAGAGAAACTATACCAATCTAAATCCATCAATGTGTGTACTTGATAACAGGAAATGATAACAAAACCTAGTCACTTCCAGTTCCAGATGCACTGGTCTAAAAGTATCAGTAAATGGTCAGAACAAAAATAAATTTTAAACAGAGATTCCTTGCATGAGAACAGGGAAAAAGAGATTCAATCACTTGCTTGAGACTATTGGAGAAGGATTTCCCCCTACGAATTAGCATTCAGTTATTGATAATATGGGTGATCAGGAAGAAAAAAGACAAGTCTAGGACTCAATTTCTCACACCAAACATCGCTCAACACATTTTGTGCCCCTGGGAAAATGATTTTTCACTTCTTCACAGATATTCAAGTCAAGAGCCTTCAGTTCAATTAAATGAAGGAGCATTTCGAATAGAAGAGTACAAAATTAACAGGGACTTATGGCTTATCAGTGTTTTCACCTTAACTAAATCATATAGCTAAGTAGTAAAGGCAAACCTGTTAAGGCAAATGTTCCACCCAAAACTGCACAGAGCCGAGTGATAAAGTGCAGAAAACTGCGACGTTCTTCTCTGATGGTCACGGTAATAGGTGACAAATCATACAAGAAGTATACAGCTGCATATAGTGGCAAAAGACACTCAGTGAACAATGAAATACAGCAAGAGGGAAAGGGAGAAGGATAACTGAGACTCACCTGGCCATGTCCGTTCAAACTCATGGATGGGAGAAAAGTACTCCGTTACAGAAAATTGATTAGTCAGTAAAACTTCTTTTGATATATATCTATACTCAGTTGGAACAACCTACATAACAAAAACCAGAACGTCAAAATATGGAAACACAAGTGCACATCCAGAAGAAAAAAGTCATTTTGAATCCACACTTGTCTTCCCAAAAGATTCACAAGGAAATCCAATTAAGCCAACCTAGATACATGTTTAAACTAATGTTCCTTGTCATCACTGTTAGATTGTGTGAACCGTCTCATCTAAGTCTAATCTTGTTATAAAGGAGACACACTGATTTCAAGTCTACAACACGCTTCCTCGCGTCTTCATTTTTTTCCTTTATCCGAACACATGGAAATATTTTTGTTGAGTGGCAGTAAGACTTGAATTAAGCCCTCTCTTTATTTTGTGAATTGTCCCATCTAAAAGTTCTTCATTTGTCTATTTTAGATTCGTAACATACAAAACCCCTAAATCGTTTAGAGGGGTTGGCCTAGTGGATGAGATCTTTGACCTCCAACCATGAGGTTACTGGTCCAACTTATCAAGGAACAAAGAAGTGGAAAAAGCCATTGTGGCCCATGGGACAGGATTCAAAAAGAAGTATAAATCCGCTAAATGTTTTCCACACTGGAGGCCAATTATTGCAGATATTAAGCCTTGGTGAAGAATAAGATAATTAGGTCTCTAAATTAAAGGAAAAGAGTCCAAGGTTAGGACTTTAATTCGGTTCATGTATCATATTCATATGCAACAAAATAATCCAGACAAATTACTGAAGGACGCAGCGATAATACAAGTTTGTTCTTTCCATCACTTCAAGAAAGTTAGTCAAGTTTGTTCATTCCACCACTTTTAGAAAGTTAGTCAAGGCTCCTTATGTTAAAAAGAAGATGAAAGAAAGAATGGTCAAGGCTATGTCGAAATACTCTCTGCAATGTATTTAAAACTAGACACTAAATTAGATCTTCACAAACCTTAATGTAATATTTGAATGTGCCACTTGCTCCACGCAGAATTCGTGATGTTCCGTCTAGCGGGTTGTGAATACCTGGATATTTGGGCCCAAATGATAAATCATGGATGATATGGCTTACATTGACATTAGTAGGCCCTTCAAAAATCTGCATTTTCAAAGGATGCAAATAAAGAGTGAGCAAACACACTGGAAGTGAGGAGAAAAAAGAAATACTACTTCAAAGGTTATTCTCATTTCTCTGAACGTCGCTGTAAAATGCAACCTTTGAGAAGAACTTGATGTACTTCAGAACGTGGATTAAAATAAAAATCAGCTTCTGCACCCACTCACACCAACTTGAGAAATATGGTATTGCTAATTTCTTTATACTTGTTTCACAAACTATGTAGAAACACATTGTACATGTTAAGAATCATAGATCAAAATACAAGCAAAATCTGAAAAGTAGCTTCAGCACAATCCTCCTCTTGACATGCAAAAGTACAAAATAACTAGCAAGTTTGACTGAATCAGAGCTTTCACTTTAGTTAAACCACCAATATATATAACTTGATAGAACACCGGAACCAGACGAAAAAAACTGTCCAACTCTCACACCTTTGGGAGGGTTATTGCCCTAGTTTCTTAAACAAACTCTATTTAGCATGTTCCAACTATAGCCCCCTAATTTCAAGGATCACAACTGCTCACACAATTTAACCTGATAGATACCTTAGAATAAACAAAGTTCAATGGGATACTGAACATTTTCCAACAGTTATCATGTATGTCCATCAAATATATATAAATTATAAAATATCAACAGAGCTGACCATTTGAGCAACAAAAATGTTCAACCCATGAATGGATATATGGAAATTCCCAGCAACCCGCTGGACATCTAAAACACCATATACCTGCACGCAACAATGTCAGCATCAGTTGGTGAAACACTACCATCACTTAGCCAAAGTGGCAGCATATTTTAGGCCCAAAGAGAGAAAGATAATGAGTAGGGGAGGGGAGGTGGTGAAGAGAGGGGAATTACAAATACGAGAACAGGCATAAAACAAAGCGCCCAAAACATACCCTGCATCCTTCCCCAGCAGCCAATGCTTGCTTAACCTTCTTGATCATATTTTCAGATTCTTCATCAATGCCCTGAAGATGGACTTTGTCCGAATCTTCGTGATGTTCTTTGTGCACATCTGGTAAAAATTGTTACTTAAAACCATGTTATCAATTTGTAGGAGATTAATACTCAATTATGTTATACAAGTTAGAGCACAAACTAATCAACTGATATATCCATATAAACCAAATATCTCAAGTTATTTGCTTTTTGCAAGTTGGAATCCATTTAACCACTTCCAGAAAGAGGGAATTTGATAAAAGTCACCAAGGTATAACCAAAGTTCTTTATATTTGTCACAGAAATTAACGTTACATGATCAACGGCCAAGCCGACTAAGCAGGTTCAAGGCAAAAGCATACCTGTACAACTTGGACTCGGATAAAGAGAAGCAGAAGTTAAACTAATGCAACTACCCAAATGCAGAAGAACCAAAGACATTACCATGTTTATGAGCTTCATGTTCCTTCTCAACAAGGTCTGACAAATACTCAGTGCCAGTGATATGGCCATCACTGTTCAAGCGAAGCTGCAAAAACTCTCAACCTTAGGGCATGAAAAAGAAAAGGATATGCCTGGGCGTGCATACACTACAGACTGAATCTGAAAATAAATGCCAATTTGAAGAAAAACAAAATTGCAAAATCTACTATAAACATGAAATAGAAGACAAATAACAAATATCTTCACAATTTGCTTCAGTGTTACAGAGATTGGAAAGACAAATTTGCTTGACTAACAGACTGAAACTGGGAAGGTGTGTATGCCGGGGTACGCCTATTCAGATGTGAAGATTAAAGACATTCAGAAGTTCTAGCCTGCTAATACCAAGTTAAGTATGAGAAATGTGTGAATTACACTGACATTCCTAAAATTTTAGGGTTATAACGACCAGGTGATAGGAAATTAAAATAATTGACCTACATATTGTGAGGCATCACATTTTCTTGGGAAAACTACAGTAGCGTTGTAATTTACTAGTACAAAGCCTCTACTGAGTACCGCCTCTCTCATTTCCATAACTACACTACACCTCTGGGCCTTATAAGTTATCGGTATTTTGGACAAACCTTAACAACAACAACAACATACCCAGTGAAATCCCACAACGTGGGTCTGGGAAGGGTAGAGTGTACGTAGACCTTACCCCTACCAAGGTAGGGAGGTTGTTTCATACCCTCGGCTCAAGAGAAAGCATAAAAAGAGGTCAGATAAGAACAAGAAATTCAAAGCAGTATGAAAATGGAAATAACGAAAGCGACATAGATAAAATAGGATAATCGAAGTACAAAAAATACCAGATAGTAGCAGAAATCAAAGCACACGAAATTATAGAGCAATACTGCGACTACTAATATGAAAGGATAAGCGAGACTACCTACTAGTCTTCTACCCTAATTTGAGTCCTCCATAACCTCCTATCTAAGGTCATGTCATCAGTAAGTTGTAACTGCGACATGTCATGTCTAATCACCTCTTCCCAATACTTCTTCGATCTACCCATACCTCTTCTGAAATCGTCCATAGCCAACCTCTCACACCTCCGCACTGGACATCTGTGTCTCTCCTCTTCACATGTCCAAACCATCTCAGTCTCGCTTCCCGCATGTTGCCCTCCACCGAGGCCACTCCCACCTTGTCCCGGATAGCCTCATTCCTAAACCTGTCTCTCCTAGTGTGCCCACACATCCATCACAACATTCTCATCTATGCAACTTTCATCTTTTGAATGTGAGAGATCTTAACTGGCCAACACTCTGCCCATACAACATAGTAGGTCTAACCACCACTTTGTAAAACTTGCCCTTAAGTTTTGGTGGCACCTTCTTATCACATAGCACTCCGGAAGAGAGCCTCCATTTCATCCACTCTGCACCAATACGATGTGTGACATCATCACCAATCTCCCCGTTGCCTTGTATAATAGACCCAAGTTACTTGAACTACTTTTCTTCTGGATGGCCTGCGTACCAAGCCTCACTTCCACGTCAGTCTCATGTGGTGCGTCACTGAACTTGCACTCTAAGTACTCTGTTTTGGTCCTACTTAACTTGAGCCTTTTAGACTCCAGAGTTTGTCTCCAACCCTCCAGCTTAGTGTTAACTCCGCTGTGAGTCTCATCGATCAGGACTATGTCATCCGCGAAAAACATATACCATGACACCTCACCTTAAATTTGTCGCGTCAATCAATCTATCACCAAGACAAATAAAAACGGACTAAGAGATGATCCTTGATGCAACCCCATCACAACTGAAAAGTGCTCCGAATCTCCTCCTACTGTCCTTACCCTAGTCTTGGCTCCGTCATACATGTCCTTGATCGCCCTAATGTACGCTACAAACACACCTCTAGCCTCCAAGCATCTCCATAGGACCTCCCTTGGAACTTTGTCGTAAGCCTTCCTAGGTCGATCAATACCATGTGTAAGTCTCTCTTCCTCTCCCTGTACTGCTCCACCAGTCACCTTACAAGATGAATGGCTTCTGTAGTTGAGCGTCCCGACATGAATTTTCTGACAAACCTCCTATTGCTAAAAGATCCTTAAATCTTTTACGAACAATCTAGCTTACGAAACTACTGACAGAATATAAACCATTATGAACTGTTAGTGGGAAATGCAAGAAAAGTAAAAAGGTCAATCTTTCTAACCTACATCTCTTTTGCGTTTGTTAGGTTTCCCTTTTTGGCTTTTACGATAAGGAGACATTTTCTTATAAAATCAATAGTGTTTAAAGACTAAAACTTTAGAAGGTAGGAGGATGATAAGTAATTATGACAAACTAGAATGGACATCAAAGTATCTTACCCACAACCTAAGCATGGCATAATCGATGTTGCAAGTCATACCCATCAAAACTCGAGGCATTTTATATTCGTTATATTATAGAAAAAGAATTGCTATATGACAAAAGTTTACAATACTTTTGACTGGAAAGGCACCAGAATAATTGTGTTGACTATTGTAGGTCTGATAACAAACAACAACAACATACCCAGTTCCCACAAATAGGGGATTGTAGGTCTGACAACAAATTGATTCATCCCAAACTTAATCCATCTAAGGCATAAAGTTCCCTTAACTAGAATCCAACAACATTAACATTATGACCCTAGTCTCTTTTTTTCTGAAACAGTAAGAAACACAATTTACTGACAATGCATTACCCTGTAGTACAAACTACAACACACTCTCGTTTAGTTTTCAGTTCGATGGACAGCGAAATTTTACGTTAGCCACAGTAGACCAATTACCTTCCATATGTTTGTATCAAGATCTACTTCATGCTTCCCCGACATATCAATAGCATCAACACTTAGAACTACCAAAAAGAATAAATTGATCAACTGCTGAAACATTGCGAAAAAAATATTAACAAAGAAAAGCAGAACTCAAATTAAAATAAACAAATACGGACAGCAAGTAGTGAATATTGACTTACCATCACAAGGTAAAGAGGGGAATGTCATATTTATGTGAATGGGAAGATTTTCTCCACGTCTCAAGTCAACAGCCATCTGCACAGAGCAAAGTCACAGCACAAACATACTTCAAATGAGCTAGACCAAGCTAAACCTGAAGAAGATTTCATCAAAGAGATGCAAACTACCTGATGAACAGTATATATATTAAGATAGTAACTCAGTTCATGCAAAAACAATGTTGCCATGATTAGCAGCCCCACAACGGAAACTGGTAATGAAAAGCAAGAAAGAGGAAAGTTAGTAAAAGAATCAAACTCGAGTAAAGTACAGACACAAAATAAGCAAGAAATCTTCTACAGGTTCATTCAAAAGTAATGCTAAATCGGTGAAAACGTTAAAGAGAATTGTTTATGACATCTCACGGTAAAGCTTGGGTATAGGTAACACAGATAACTCACAAATATTTAGCGGTTCAGGTAAAGATCAACTTCACCTTTCACCCACATAAACATTGTGGCACTCACCATCGATAGGCTGCATCCTTCTAATATGTTACTTACAAAATAGCTATCTTTTCTAATTTTAACATTCAAAACATCATGATAATCTAGAGAAAAAACAATTGGGGAGGGTGGCAGATGAGTGAAAGTTATGTTGCTCAACAACAATCAAGTGTCATGGTCATTTACTGACTAAGAAAAAGCCAGTAATTCAAATATCTAATACTCTCATCTGCAGAACATGAAAAAACTTATGTATCAAATGAGTTCCAATATCTGATGAATAATTCTACGCTAAAATAAATCTCCCCTAAAATCAGCTGAAATATCTCCAATCTCTAACTGATTTTCTCCTTCTTTTGGGATTAGCTTCCTCGGTTGATGTTTCAGGGATTGTGTACTAGAATCAAGCCAATAGCTTAGAAGCAAGAGGTACCTTATGCCATATCCACCGAATAATCCTTTGGCAAGGAATCTGTGGAGGCAAACAGACGGAAGAGCAAAAACAAGGCCCGGTGCTTGTGGGACAAGGCCATAAAATCTCTAATAGGAGGAACATGAGTCTGAGAAATTAGGAAGTGAATTGCCTGAGTTTCAAGGCAGTACTCTAGATAATTGAGCTGTGTACAACAGACCCTTGTGGTCCGGCCCTTCCCCGGACCCCGCGCATAGCGGGAGCTTAGCGCACCGGGCTGCCCTTACTCTAGATAATTGAGAGAACGATTGATGAACACATCATTCACCTATTCTCCACAAGTATCAGGCATGCACCTCTTCAAGCCAACATCAACCAAAACCCCTATACTTGATGAAGATGGAAATTGTAATTAAGAACTAAACCTCCTCTAACAATGAACCAAAAGTGTACTAAATAATTGTTGGATTAAAATTCTAATGTTTTGGTATGAGAATACTTTGTAGAGTAAGAGTAGTCACAAACCCTGTCCTCTGAATTATATTATCAGAATGAAAGAACCAAATAGAAAGAAATCAAAGATGGACAAAACAAAATGGTGAAAATGTAACTAACACTCACAAGGGTAAAGAAAACTTTTCAAGACATTTCGTTTCTGAACAGCAATCATACAAAGAAAACGTTGCTACTTCATTCGAAGCCTTAAAATGATCTTTTATTAGTCATTTCGGCATTTCCTTGATTGGATGATTACATAAAAACTAGCTCATGATCATCCCAATAAATACAAAACAATTCCTAGGTTCCCACATAAAGAGAAGAGAAGGGTAAGACTGAATACATAGAATTTCAATTATGCCTCAATCACACTTAAGTTGGGTCAGCTATATGAATCTTCATGCGAGCCCATTTCATTCTAAACAATTAAGAACGAATGCAGAGAATCAATCAACTATGCCTCACTCTCACATTAGTTAAGGTTGGCAATAAGAATCCTCTCTATATGTTCCACTGGATAAATGACTCTTTCCAAACTAGGGCTGTGACTCTTTCCAAACTAGGGCTGTCCAGTGGGTCGTCGGGTCGGCCCGTTACCCGACCAGCCCCGATCCCCCATTAAAAAAAATTGTCGGGGTTCGAACTCGGGACGGGGCTTGAGATCCCGACCCCGTCCCGTCACGATCCCGACCCGTCCCCTTTGCAAAAATAACCGTTGCTTGAATTTTGGCCGTTGTGCAACGGCTATAACGGCCATTTTTGCCCCACCCCATAAACCCACCCTACCCCTTAATATTTATTTTTAATCCCTAAGTTAATATATTTACACTTTAACCCTATTTCTCAACTATAATTAACTCATTTTCCTCTTCATTTTTCTCACAAATCTTCCTACCATCTCTCTAATCTCTCAATTTATCTCTTAACAATTCTACATTGCCTACGAAATATTATATTTTTTTTGCTCATTTACATATATCAAAGTTCAAAAATTGGGAGTGAAGTTGGCAACTAGCTTGAGAATCATCCATCGATCAAAGTTTCAATTTTCAACCTCGATTACACGTCGACGTTTGGTACTTTCGTTCCTTCTTTAAATTATTATTGTTACTTAATTTTAATTATCGCACTTAATTTCATTTACTTTAATTATTTATTTGTATAATTAAAATGGAAGGATTGAAACGTATGATTACAGGTAAGGGTAAGGGTGCTTCTTCTAGTAGGGGTAACAAGGTAAGGGTACTTCTTCTAATAATCATATTCCTAGTCCCGATGATTTGATTGATTTCAGTCATATTGATGAAACTGCTTTTTTTAATGATATATCTGATGAAGTAGATGAACCAAACTTTAATTTAGATGATAATATAGATGACACACCCACTAGTGCACCTCAACCTCAGGCTCAGACTGAGTCTCAGCCTGAAACTGCAACTTCAATGCCTCCTATTCCCCCTAGTATGAAACCCCACGCAATGAAAATTAAAATCACCTGCATGACATTTTTTTGATAGGGACCAAGAGAATCAACTAGCTAGATGTAAAATTTGTAAAAATGTTTATAGATCTAAAACCAGAAAAGGTCAAGGTGGGACGGGAGGTTTATTGAAACATGTACAAGGCAAGCACACAGCTAGGTGGAATCAATACCAGACTAAAAAATCGGGTGTGACAATGCCATCTGAGTCGGGACAAGGTTCCCATAGTGTCCCCAACCTAGTACAAGGTCAAATTAACCCGACTACGGGGGGAATTTTTTATCCTAAATATGATAAAAACAAAGATAGGGAAAATATGGCAAAATTAATTGCGGTAGAGGGTTTTCCTTTTTCATTTCCTTCGTCTCCTGATTTTATTCATTACATTCGAGAAACATATAATTCTGATTTTAATGGTTTTCCTAGATCAACTGTTAGAAGAGATGTTTTTAAATTTGCAAGTGAAAATCAACAATATTTACATTATGCACTGTATCATTTTAATGGCAAAGTGGCTATCAATTCTGACATAGACCGTAGTACTAACGGTAATGATTATTTAATGGTAGCATGTCATTGGATAGATCAAAATTGGTCTATGCAAAAACGTATTTTAGCATATAGATATATAGATGATGGGCACACTGAAAGTTTTATTGCAGAAAATATTAATGAAATTTGTGATTACTATGGAATAATTAATAAAATTATGACTATTACGTTAGATAATGTTTCTTCTAATGATTATGCTATAAAACTTTTAAAAATTAGATTAACCCCATCTTTTTCTAATCAGTTTCATATAAGATGTGCATGTCATATTTATAACTTAGTTGTAAAGGATGGCCTAAAACTTTTTGAAAACATTCTTGATAAAATACAATTTGCTATAAATTTTATTTTTAATGGTAAAAAAATACAAAGACGCAAAGAGTATAAAAAAACATGTCATGATTGTGGATTACCTTATAGAAAAATTCAGACTTGATGGAATTCTCTGTATGAGCAACTACTTGTTGCTTACGATTATATACAACCTATTACTTTATTATTTAACACCCATAATAAAAATCCAAGGGATATGCTTGTAGATAATGATTGGGGATTTTTTTTAGAACTTACTGGATTTTTAGAGAAATTTTATCAAGCTACTAAAGAATTTTCCGGTGTTTATTATCCTACTATTTCAAATATGTTATTTTATATAGTATGCAAAAATCAACTTATAAGGCATCTATTGAAAAGATGTTTAAAAAATTAAATTTTTTTTTCTATCCCCACTATTTATATTGTTGGTGCTGTATTAAATCCAACTATTAAAGTAGACGGTTGTAAAACACTTGTAGAAACGATTTATGATTGTATAGAAGTACTTCCAACAGAGAAGAACCAACTAAAGAAGAAGTTACGTCTAGCATACCAAATGCAAACCAGTATATATGTATTACCAACAACAAAATGCAAATAATCAACCGGCTTCTGTACTATCTTTTACTACTTCGCTGCAACCTTATAAAAAACATGCGGTTTCTGCTGCTAGTATTCAAGGCCTTAGAAATAAATGTGTAGTGGTTCAACTTCTTCACAAGTTAGCAAATTTGATGTTCATGTTTTGCAGGGTGGTGTACCGTACAAATTAATTGACAATGATGAAGGACAAGAAGACTTACTGGAATACTGGAGGGAGAATGAGAAGACATTTCCGACACTAACAAAGATGGCCCGAGATGTATTGAAGATTCAAGCGTCATCAACAGCGTCTAAAAGTGCTTTTTCTACGGGAAGATTTCAAATAGGAGATCACATACATTCATTGGCGGGAGACACATTGGAGATTGCAGTTCTATTCAGATTCGTGCGGAGCGTAGAAGGTGCGGTCAACCAGAGACCAACAAAGAAGACTACAACTACAATGAAATCTTGTCCGAGGGAACTTTTGAACATGTAATTTTTTTAATTGCAATTTTACTATGTCATTTGCAACTTTTGAACAACACAAAGTTGCAATTTTGAAATTGTATTACAAAAAATATATATTTCTATTAAATAATATAAGAGGCACAAAAACAACATTGGGATATTTTTTTATTACACTATCTTGTTCAATTATTGAAGTGTTTGTATATATTGTTTTTTAAAATTAAGTGGCAAAAAAAATTAAATCCCGATCCAACCCCGTCTAGACCCGCCCCCGTTCCGGCGGGATGTGGGACGGGACGGGATCTCTTCCCGGCCCGCCGGAACCCGAGTCCCGATCCTCCCCCTTCCCGCCGGGACCTGCCCCGTTGGACAGCCCTATTCCAAACATTTAGTTTCTAAACATAGATCATATACAGAAAAGGTTACTATTTTATTGGAAGACTTAAATGATCTTTTATTAATCATGTCCTGAATTGGATGATTACATCAAAACTAGATCATGATTATCCCAATAAATACAAAACAATTCCTAGGTTCCCACATAAAGAGAAGAGAAGAGTAAGACGAAATACATAGAATTGATCAATTATGCCTCAATCCCAAATTAGTTGGGTCAGCTATATAATTCTAGATGCGAGCCCATAAAACAATTGAGAACGAATGCCGAGAACCAATCAACTATGCCTCACGCTCACATTAGTTAAGGTTGGCTATAAGAATCCTCTCTATATGTTCCACTCACAATGGTAAATAAAACTTTTCAAGACATTTCGTTTCTGATCAATTATGCATCAATCCCAAATTATTTAGAAGAACTATGAATTCTAGATGCGAGCCCATTTCACTAAAAACAATTGAGAACGAATGCCGAGAATCAATCAACTATGCCTCACTCCCACATTAGTTAAGGTTAGCTAGAAGAATCCTCTCTATTCATTCCACTCACAAGGGTAAATGAAACTTTTCAAGACATTTCGTTTCTGATCACTTATGCCTCAATCCCAAAAATTTGTCGGATCAGCTATATGAACTCTAGATGCGAGCCCATTTCATTAAAACAATTAAGAACACTGAGAATCAATCAACTACACCTCATTCTCACGTTAGTTAAGATTAGCTATAAGAATCCTCTCTATTTACTCCTCTCAATGCGGGTCCCATTTTATACCCACAAAGAAAAAGCACAGAAGTAAAAAGGATTAAGATCGAATACCGAAGGCGCCAGACTTGGTTTTCTGCAACAAGTGGTCTTCAGCACGCGGAAATGCATCAATAGCTCTTAGTGATTGCTTCACTCCCATTTTTTTCTCCTCTATTTCCAAGATTCGATAATGCTGTTCCAAATATATCCAAAGTTGAACATCATAAAGTTGAAAAAGCACAATAAATTCACAAGCTTTCATATTTATCGATCAATTAAGCATTCAATTAACAAATCAAATGCATCAATAGCTCTTAGTGCTTGCTTCACTCCCATTTTTTTCTCCTTTATATCCAATATTTGATAATGTTGTTCCAAATATATCAAATTGAAAACATTTTAAAGGTGAAAAGCATAAAAAAACATATTTATCCATCAATCAAGCAATCAATTAACAACATTTTGCTCTAATCAACCACAATTCATTCAAAATCCCAACTTTACTAGTAAATAACAAATCCTTTCAAATTAAACCCAATTTAGGAAATAAAATGACTTTATAAAGCTAATATCCCTCATTTATAACACATTATACACAAGTCAAAATGAATTTGCTTTTCCCATATCATTTAAAATCCTAACATTATTCGTAACTAACTAGTCATTTCAAATTAAACCCCAATTTAGGAAATAAAATGAGTTTATAAAGCTAACATCCATCATTTAGTATGAAATTGTAACAAATTATACACAAGCCAAAATGAATCTGATTTTTTTCTCTCCTTTATTTCCGAGATTAGATATGTTGTTCAAAATATATCCAAAATTAATCATCTTATCTTAAAGTTGAAAAGCACATGAAAACTAATCAATCAATTGACAACATTTTGTCTAATCAACCACAATTCATTCAAAATCCTAACTTTACTTGTAACTAAATAGTCATTTCAAATTAAACCCAATTCAAATTAATCAAGCAATCAATTAACAACATTTTGCTCTAATCAACCATAATTCATTCAAAAACCTAACATTATTGTAACTAGCTAGTCATTTTGCTCAAATAAAACCCAAATTTAGGAAATAAAATAACTTTATAAAGCTAACACCCATCATTTCTATGAAATTGAAACAAATTATACACAAGCCAAAATACAACAACAACAACAACATACCAACGTGGGGGTCTGAGGAGGGTAGAGTGTAGGTAGACCTTACCTCTACCTTGAGAGGTAGAGAGGTTGTTTCCGAAAGAACCCCGGCTCAAAAGAAAGCATAAAAAGCATAATGAATTTGATTTTTTTTTCTCTTATATTTCCGAGATTCGATAATGCTGTTCCAAATATATCCAAAATGAAACATCTTAAAGTTGAAAAGCTCATGAAATTAATCAATCAATCAATTAACACCATTTTGCTCTAATCAACCATAATTCATTCAAAAACCTAACATTTGTAACTAACTAGTCATTTTGCTCAAATAAAACCTAATTTAGGAAATAAAATGACTTTATAAAGCTAACATCCATCATGTATATGAAATTGAAACTAATTATACACAAGCCAAAATGAATTTGCTTTTAAAATCGTAACATTATTGTAACTAGCTAGTCAATTTGCTCAAATTAAACCTACAACAACAACAATATACCCCGTGTAAATCCACAAGTGGGGTCTGGGGAGTGTAGGATGTATAACTTTACCTTTGTGGGGTAGAAATGTTGTTTCCGATAGACGCTCGGCTCAAAAGAAATATAGTCAATGCAGGAATTCAAGGAAATAAGATAGCAAAATATCACGATATAAAACAATTTGCTCAAATTAAACCTAATTTAAGGAAATAAAATGGCTTTATAAGCTGATTTTCGACTATTTATACGAAATTGAAACAAATTATATACAAACCAAAATGAATTTGATTAACCTAAATGGTCCAAAACTGTGTTAAATTATAAAGAGAGAAAGTACCTATAATGTAGAGAGAGAGAGAGAGATTGGGCCCGGAAAACGAGGCTCCGATCTCCGACGCTTCTCATAAGAGAAAACAACAACAACGACGGGAATATTTAAAACGTAACCAATACTTATATTAGGAAAAAAGGTTAAATTTGCCCCAATACTATTTCAAAATGTTCAAGTTTATCCCTATCTTTTTATATTGGCGGATTTAACTATTTTAAGTTTAATCAAATAATTACGGACTAAAATATTCTTAAGTCGAGCGACAAAAAATGATAAAGAGACATCAGTAAGAGGAACTAAAACTGATGAATTGTGACATACAAATTATGATAGACCGGTCAAAATTCGTAATATATTCAATTTACTTGTCTTGTTAGATTACTCACAGATCACATAAGATATTCATAATCACATAGCAGAAGAAAAATATATTTCAAAAACGTTATCGCAAACCATGACAAATCAAAGATGATTTTATAATATATTCAATCTAAGTTGTTTCAAAGCTACATGAAAACATATATTTCAAAAGTATGACATACACAATACAAGTCATGACACTTCAATATAACCTTATAATAGACTTTACCTAACTGTACTATTTGATTACTCACATAATATGTCATATTATCATAATTTTAAAGCTTAAACGAATTTATGCACACCAAGGGTATGTTCGATATGGAGGAAAATATTTTTCAGAAAATGTTTTTCAATTTTTTTATGTTGATTTGGTAAAAAAAATTGAAAAATATTTTCTTTAAAGAAACAAGTTACTTAAAAATGAGAAAAATGACTTCTCTAATGAAAGTATGGAAAACAAGTCTGCATTCAACCAACTATTCTACCACCATCCAACCCACCCCCAACCATTCACCCCACCAAACCCCAACCACTCCTACCACCCTATGCACCCCACCCCCATGCCAACACCAACACCAACATACCCAGTGTAATTCCACCAATGGGGGGTCTAGGGATGGTAAGATGGACACAGACTTTACCTCTACCTTTGTGGGGGTAGAGAGGTTGTTTCCGATAGACTCTCGGCTCAAAAGAGACATAGTCAATGCAGAAATTTAAGGAAAATAAGACAACAATATATCACGATAAAAAACAAATGAAACAACACATAGTAATACACAAATAAGAATATGGATCTACCGGAACCTATGTAATACTACACATAAAAGAAGAAGAAGAAGAAGAGATGAAAAGGCTATCCCCGACCTCTCTCACTCACAGTATGACAAAACTAAACTACCTAATAACATTCTATTCTAATCCTCGACCTCCGATTCTTTTTATCTAGGGTTATATCCTCCGTCAGTTGGAGCTGTGTCATGTCATGTCTAATCATCTCCCCTAATTCTTCTTCGGCCTACCTCTACCTCTCATAACACTTATTATCGTCAATCTCTCACACCTCCTAACTGGCGCATGCTCACACCTCATCTTCACATGCCCGAACCATCTCAGTCTCGCTTCTCTTATCTTGTCCTACATGGAGGCCACTCCGACCTTGTCCTATATAACTTCGTTTCTAATTATATCTCTCCTAGTATGACCACACATTCATCTGAGCATCCTCATCTCTGCTACCTTCATCTTCTGAATGTGAATGTTCTTGATTGGCCATCATTCTGCCTCATACAACAACGCTGGACTAACCACCACTCTGTAGAAGTTACCTTTAGCCTAGGCGACACATTCTTATTACAAAGCACCTCCGAGGCGAGCCTCCATTTCATTCACCCTGCTCCAATACGGTGTGCAAAATTATCGTCAATCTCACTGTTACCTTATATTATGAAACCACAATACTTGAACCTTTCTCCTTGGTATAAATTGTGCCTCAATCTTCCCTTTCACATTTGTCTCATGTGTCACATCACTAAACTTGCACTCTATATACTCCGTCTTAGTCTTACTTAGCCTGAAATTATTAGATTCTAAGGTCGTTCTCCAAACTTTCAACCTATCATTAGCTCCACTGCGCGTCTTGTCAATCAAAACTATGTCATCTGAAAATTTCATACACCCCGACACCTCCTCTTAAATATATCGTGTCAATTCGTCCATCACCAGAGCAAATAGGAACGGGCTAAGGGTTGATCCCTGATGCAACCCATCACTGTCCAAAAGTATTTCAGAGTCTCTTCCCAATGTCCTAACTCCGGTCTTGGCACCCTCATACATGTCCTTAATTGCCCTGATGTAGGCCATAAGCATACCTTTAGACTCCAAACATCTCCACAGGACCTCCCGATGGACTTTATCATATACCTTCTCTAAATTAATGAACACCATGTATGAATCTCTCTTTTTGTCCATATACTGCTCCAATAATCTTCCGACAAGATGAATAGCTTATGTGGTCGATCGCGCCAGCATGAATCTGAATTAGTTCTCGGATATCGACACATCCCTTCTCATCCTCATCTCGACTACCTTCTCCCAGACTTTCATAATGTGGCTTAGCATCTTGATACTCTTATAATTATTGCAATTTTGAATATCGTATTTGTACTTGTACAACTGGACCACTGTACTCCACCTTCAATCATCTGGAATCATAACCGTCCTAACTATGACGTTAAATAATCTAGTCAGCCATTCCATACGTACCTCCCATGTGTTCTTCTAAAAGTCTACCAGGATCTTATCTGGCCCGATTGCTCTTCCCTTCTTCATCTTACGAATCACCCCCTAACCTCTGCAGCCTTTATAAACCTACAATACCTAAAGTCTCTACGAGTCTCATAATGCTCTAACTCCCTCAACACAATATTCTTGTCCCTTTGTTCATTCAAAAGCTTATGGAAGTACGTCTACCTTCTTCGTCTAATATGTGCCTCTTCTGTTAACACTTCGTCATTCTCGTCCTAGGTGCACTTCACTTGATCCAGGTGGCGAGGCTTCCTCTCTCTCGTCTTGGCGAGTCTATACAACTTCCTATCCCCACCTTTGCACTTGAGCTCTTCATACAAGTGCTCAAAAACTGTTATTTTAGCCGTTGTGACCGCTAACTTCACTTCCTTCTTCGCTACCTTATACCTTTCCTTATTCCTCATTTTGTCCTCCTCATCAACACTTTCCACTAGCCGCATAAGCAACTTTCTTGGCTTCTACTTTCCCTTGGACCTCTCCATTCCCCATCAGTCCCCTTTACGCCCACCTGAGTTGCCCCTCAAGACCCCTAGTACCTCTGTAGTCGCTTCCTTGATGCATTCAGTTGTCCTAGTCTACATACTATCTGCATCCCCACTACTCCCCCATGCTCCCATAGGCACCAACCTCTCCTTCATCTCCCAAGCTTTGACCTCAGTTCGACCTCCCCATCTAATCCTTGGCCGGTTATGAGTAGCCTTCCTCTTCCATAATTTTTTTTTGATTTTTTGTTGCTTTCTACACCACCCCCCGCTTTGAACCCACCCACCCCCATCCCTCCCGCGACCCCCTAACCCCGACACCCTACCACCCTCCAAAAAAAAATAATTTTGTTTTTAAAAAGTTTTTTTTATTTTTTTATTTTCTACACCACCCACCAATTACCCCCCACGCCCCGCACCCCTACCCCTCATGAATTTCTAGTTCATATATTTTATTTTATTTTCATAATTTTTTATAAAAAATAAAAAAAATTACGTGATTAAATTTGGTGTGGTGTGGGTTGTGATTGGGGGAAGGGGTAAGATTTGTTTTTTATAAAAACAAAATTGAGAGGGGAATGAGTGGAATGATGGTGTGGGGTTGGTGAAAATGAAGTGCGTTCAAAGGTGGTGGTTGGGTAGGGGTGGAATATGATTGGGTGGTGGAGGGTGGGTGGTGGAGTTGGGGCGGGAGTGGTAATTTTTTGAAAAAATATTTTCTATAATCAATAACATGAGAAAATAAATAAGAAATTCACTTATTTTTCAAGAATACATTTTCCACGAAAACGTGAAAAATATTTTCCTCCATATCGAACACACCCCAAATGTTTATACCAAATCAATGTATTCATGCCATGTGTATGAAATATAATTATAATAAATTCTATGAGTTTGATGTTAAACACCCGAATACATATTTACCAAGTTTAAATGTTCACAAAAGCTTACGCCTTTACTACTTATAAACCAATTCTCACAATTTGTTCCTACTTGTTACTTTTCTTTTTGTTTTCTTTAATCCCCTTCACTAGAAGCTTTCCTTGCTCTCGTGACTCGAACTGACCACCTTCAGATTGAAAGTGAAGTATATTTACTATTTGAGCTATCTCTTATCTTCAAACATTATTAGTAATACTTTTTCATTTTTTTAGTTTTGCCCAGTATTCGATACTCTCATATTGAAGCCCGACTAAATTTAAATCACGTAAAAATTCCACTTTGAAGTAAAACACTCTCTAATAAAGAAAACGCAGTATCTATGAATGTGAAGCAGTACTTGCCATTGTACCTCAACCCTTTGTTGGTTATACTTTTTTCATTTTGATACTTAGTAAGCACAATATAAATACCCAAACACACACACCCCCCCCCCCCTTCTCCACCATATTTTCTTTACAACAATCAACTGAAACCGCCATTAACAACACAGCTTACAAGTTACAACAGTTAGTCATACATATTTCTCTTTACCTTTCTTTTAATATATCTTTTTTATTCCCTCTTAAATCCATATTTGGTTACTCATCTAATATATACTCAAATAAGGGGAAAAAAGTGATCTTTATTTAAAATAATAATAATACAATTTGGGTTTATCCATTATAAATTCAGTTACTTTTGTATACCCATTTTTATCTGAAACCTTAAATCATTTCTGGGTGTTGAAGATATCACACAAATCTATTGATATACTTTTTGTGGTAGTTATTATTATTATTATTATTATTATTTTTTTTTTTTAATTTTTGAGTTGGGTTTTGTTTGATTCTTGATTATAGATATCGGTGAGTTTGGTATAACTGTTATTGGATTATATGTAATTTGGCTCTTTACTAATTTGGATTATGTGTTGATTACTGTAATCTGTTTGTTGACTAAGAACTTAAATTAGTTGTGTTATGCTAATTTGGAACTTTAGGGGATTGTATAGAGTAGATGTGTTTCAAGTTGAATTAGATGGGAAACAAAAAGTTAACTCATTAATGTCATAGATATGGGATTGAATGGAGCGGAATGGATATAGAGGATTCGTAAAGTCGATCCTTTCTAGTTCCGATTGACGCATAATAGTCAATAAAAAGTTTACTTATTAATGTCATAGAGATGGGATTGAATGGAGCGGAATGGATATTGAGGATTCGTAAAGCCAATCCTTTCTAGTTCCCGGTTGAGGCATAATAGTCAATTAGAGTAGGAGCGGATCTAGAGGCCGATGCTGGGTTCACGTGAATCCGACAGTTGTTGCTAAGACCTTGTATAAATATTAAACTCTACTAAATATTTATACAATAAAACGTCACTATAACGACGTAGTTTGTTCCGAATTTTTTTGGCTGCTATAGCGAGATGTTATAAAGAACATATAATGTAACATAATATGAAAGTAAATTCCAAAACAAACTTGGCTGTTATAGTGAACTGTTGTTATAGAGGATGACTACTATAGAGAGGTTTGACCTTAGTATTAATTTAAGGTCGTTGTAGGAACCATAAACTTCAAATCTTGCTTCCGTCTCTGACAACTTATTTACCTTAATGAACTAGAAACTACAATGTGTGGGCCTTTTCTGACCATATATTTTAAGAAGTTCGATGAAGTGAATGTTGGATTGTTTCAAATCCCAGCAGTGACAAAAATACTAGGTGATTTTTTTTCATCCGTCCTAGCTTTGGTGAGCAAAGTTACCTGGTATCTGTTGCTGGTGGGAGGTGGTAGATATCCCGTGAAATTAGTCGAGGTGCGCGCAAGCTGGCCTGGACACCACAATTATAAAAATAAAACCAATCTTTTGTTGGATTGTTTGATTAGCTCCTAATCAAATATCTATAGTCTGATCACTAGCCATTGCAGTAGCTGGTGTGGATTTGTTTTTGACCTTCGAGTGGAGTGAAAGTTAAGTTATTTAGCATGTGATACTAGATGCAACTGGAAACTAGAGGAGCATGACTATTGAGAATTTAGTTATTGTTGATCATTGTTGCAAACATAAATAGACACATACAAAACCCTCGTCTCTAATAATTTCAATTTTGTTAAAGCGATGGTACACACATTTCAACATGTTATTGGAGCAAGCAAAGGTCATGGGTTTGAGTCTGATCCAACATGCATTCCCATCGACGAAGGATAGAACGGAAAGAGAGCCTTACTAAGCTCGTCCATAAGGAGCAACCCGAGCCACAATAGAGATTTAAAAAAACAAAGAATACTGGCACTCATAAATAAAACATGTTTTTACCTGCTTGGCCTCTCTACCTCCCAAGGTAGGGGTAAGGTTTGCGTACACACTACCCTCCCCAGACCCCACTTGTGGGATTACATTGGGTATGTTGTTGTTGTTGTTACCTGCTTGGCCCAAGGGAAAGAATCATGTCTACAAGTGAGGTGACGTGTTGCAAGGCCTTATTGAAAAAAATTAAAATGTTCTCTCCCTAACATGTTAAGCTTTTAATGACCTAACAAGTTGACAGTGGCTAATGAACTTTGGATGCTTTTGTTTTCTTTTACTATATTACACTGGGTATGTGGCCTAAGGGAAAGAATCATGTCTACAAGTTAGGTGACGTGTTGCAGGCCTTAGTGAAAAAAATTAAAATGCTCTCCCTAACATGTTAAGCTTTTAATGACCTAACAAGTTGACAGTGGCTAATGAACTTTGGATGCTTTTGTTTTCTTTTACTATATTTTTAAGATAGATAGTTTAACATCTTGGATGGTGTAGCTTAAGAATTCATTAGCCCCTGCTTAGAGGATAGGAAGTGAGGAGGAGATACTGATGTCCAAGCTTGATGGAAGGATAACTCAAACATACACCTTATTTTCGTATTCTCTTTTAGGGGAAGGAATCAAAGTTTATTTATTTGTATCTAGTTTCTTATTCTGGCTTGGGAGACTGCAATAACTGGGAATGCCACCTGTTTGGGGGTGATAACCCAAGGGCTGATTATGAACACAAAAAAAGAGTGAAGAATTATGTATGAGAACTTGTTCAAGTAAGAAAAGAATCTATGTATTAGACTTTATCCCCAAAAAGGAAAAAATAATCTATGTTGTCGCACTTAATTAGAAAAAAAAGAAAATAGAAAAGAGAGTAAAAGTGGGCCTTTCATTTTACGTGGATTTGTGGAAGGAAAGAAATATGCAAGTTGTTCAACAGTTCGATATATATATTTGGATTATTTTTTAAATAGTGAAACCCGAATGCCCGATTTAGGCTATTTGTTGATTAAGCATTTAATTCAGTCTCCTCCCATCCTCTTTCTTTCTCTTGTCTCGCCCTCATAGGTGTTTGAATACAATATTTTAACCTTGTTTACGGATCCATTTCTCTTGTTAGTGCTTTGTACACAGCTCACATTCTCTGATTCAATTTTGACTTAAGCAAGAAGAACCATTCTGTATAAGGAACAATTGCTGGTATGTCACACGGTCAAGAAAAGTTGTTTGGTCTTGTAACGTCAATTTATTTAGTAAATCTCCTTAATTGCAAACTTATGTGGGGGTAGGCGATAGTTGGGAGGCTCTTTGCCATTTGTAACTGGAAGCATTGGACTGTTTTGAGCTATGTTACCCGGACTCTTCAAAATCCTTTCCACACTTATGTCGACATGACATGGGTGTGGGATCCACACCTGATTTGGTCAACTTACCTTGGGTGTTTTGATTACATCTATGACCGAGAAGTATAGATTGATTGGGTATTTGGTTTGGTTGTTGGGATTATGTCATATATATAGTTATATAAAGTATTAGAATGTTTTGCTATTACACGAGATATTTTATGAATAAACTATTATGTGTTTATAAAGAATTTTTTTTAGTCTTAGTTTAATAGCTATAATTAATCGAGATATGTACTTTATATGTCGTAATATACATTTATTGGCCGTATCCCATCACCCATATTCACACTTGAAGCCATATCCCTGAATCCTTGAATTTATGTGATGAAGAATCCTTCTTAGACCCGCACCCCGTACCAGGTACCCGTACCCGAGTCCAAGCAACTTAGGTTTTGAGAGTGTATACAAAACTGTTTAGTATATAATAGATTGAAAGATGATGTGAATATGAGATGTTTTAAAACTTATGCTCTTGTTAAATTCAGTTTGTGTCTTTCACCTCTACCTCTACCTCTCCCTCTCCGCCCCCGTTTCCCTCTCCCTCTCTATTTCATTTTTCATATCTTGGATTCGTTTAAGCAAGTAATCCCCTACTTTTAAGTTTTTACTTATTTTGCTTTTCCCAACTTTATTGATTGTATGTTCTTTCCTTTCCTGGTGTTATGCAGGTAGTCGTGTTTTTTCCTTTGAAGAATTGAGGTCGGATCTCAACTCTCAGATCCGTTTTATGCACATGGACTGAGATATATATTTCATGGGAGGCGCAGAGGATGACGAACCACTCTCAAAACGTGTGAAAGTATCATTTGGAAGATCAGCAGATCGTTCGAACGGGACATTTTTTAGGGATCCTGCAAGTTGCTCGATGGCTCGTCCTCTGAAAGTTCAAGGGGACGATGAGATTGTTGGTACAAAAGGAGTAGTCAAGAAAGTTGAATTTGTTCGGATCATAGCTGACGCATTATATTCTCTTGGTTATAAGAAGACGGGGGCGTATCTAGAGGAAGAGTCGGGGATACCTTTGCACCCCTCTCCAGTAAATATATTCATTCAGCAAATCCTTGACGGGGAATGGGATGAAAGTGTTGCCACATTGCATAAAATTGGTCTTGTGGATGAAAAAATTGTGAAGTTGGCATCTTTTGTGATACTGGAGCAGAAGTTCTTTGAACTGTTGGACAGAGAAAAAATCATGCATGCTTTGAAGACATTGAGGACTGAGATTGCACCTCTTTGCATAAATAACAATAGAGTCCGCGAGCTTTCGTTATGCATTGTATCACCTTCACAACAGGTTGTGAAAATAAAATCAAGGACAAAGCTACTAGAAGAAATGCAAAGACTGCTTCCCACTTCAGTCATGATTCCTGAAAAAAGATTGATCCATCTTGTTGAACAGGCCCTTCAATTGCAACTAGAATCTTGTATGTATCACAACTCATTAGCCACTGATATGTCGTTGCTCACTGATCACGAGTGCGCACTAGATCAGATTCCATCTCGAACTTTGCAGGTTAGATCACATTTGAGTCTTGATGCTTGTTTAACCTGCAAGCACTATCATTTCAGGATTGGTTGTCAGTTAATTGCATTATTAATCGGGATAACTACATTTTTGGACCGCTCAAAAGAATAATAGTCCGCAAATGTATAGGTTTTTATATTAACTATTAAGTATAAATACACATATGATATACATGAAGGGGAGCCTTGGAATAACTGGTAAAGTTGCTGCCATGTGACCAGGAGGTCATGGGTTCAAGCCGTGGAAACAACCTCTTGCAGAAATGCAAGTTAAGACTGTGTACAACAGACCCTTGTGGTCCGGCCCTTCCCTGGACCCCGCGCATAGCGGGAGCTTAGTGCACCGGGCTGCCCTTTTTTTACACATATGATATACATATTTTATACTCAAATTATACATATAATATACATAATCAGTATTGGTTTTGTATATTTTGGCTAGCTCCTGTAATTAGTTTCAGCCGACGGACCAAAAATGAAAACCCCCCTTATTAGTCACCTAATAACTTATTCCATATGTGTTTAAGTTTATTTCAGTGATAGGTGTGACGTATGTGTTGATCAAGTTCCAAGTTTGTGCTTTCTATTGTGTAAAATTTTGGTTTATTCCGTATTTAATTATGCCGTCATTGTGTCAACAATGTCTTCCCTATTTTCTAATTTAGCAAGTACAAGAATATGTATAAGGCTATCACTGTGGTGGTCAAATTCAAGCTTGTATTGTAAAATTTTACTACAGTCGGGAATAACTAGAATTCATCAAGTTTCAACTACTCTTGACCTCTTTTTTGTGGCTGTGATAGAAGTCTAGACATATTGCTGTCATCCCTATGATCATCCTATATTTCTTCTTTAATACTATAATATCCCTTTCATCAAGACCCTTGTGGTCCGGCCCTTCCCCGGACCCCGCGCATAGCGGGAGCTTAGTGCATCGGGCTGCCCTTTTTTTTCCCCAATGATATTCCTTCCTTGCCTTTGCTGGAATAGGGGGAAAATGTGAACCTCTAAGATTCATACAGTAAACAAGAAATTCACGTGTACATTGTCTAAGGATGAAAATTACACAATATCTTGTTTTGTTACAACATGAAAATACTCCTTATGTTTCATTTTATGTGTCTTAGTATGACTAGGCACGGAGTTTAAGAATGTAAAGGCTTTTGAATCTTCTGGTCTTAAACTAGAGGTGTTTATGCATACCAAGAGTATTTTTTGAGTCTTGTGGTCTTGAACATGCCATGGAATTAAAAACATACTAAAAATAAAAGTGGCATTCTTTTTGAAACAAGTTAAGGGGAAAGTAAGACACATAAATTGAAACAGAGGGAGTGGTCAATTTATATTAGTACTTTCAGAATCATGAGCATAAAGTTTGAAGATCCTCAAATTTTATCGTGATATAAGGCTTAGTTTAGGACCGAGACACGCTTCGTCCTCTTATTCCTTCTTGCTTCTCTCCGTTTTTCATTAAGTTTTTGTTTTCCTCTACCTAGTCCAGTATCCACTTTATTGTTCTTATCCTTCTTTCCGTCATTTTTTGATTCATCTTTTAGATGTTTTAGATTTGAAGGTTACCTGCAAAAGTGGATTGTTGATTCTTCCATAGATATCAAAAAGAAAGCATGCACATGTATTTGGGTTTTCCTTCTTTTAACAATGATATAATTGACTTGACTATGATTGGTAGAAGGGCTTAGATCTCTTTTTTTTTGAGAATGAAGGGGTTTAGATCAATTATTAAAAGTTGAAAATAAAAGAAAAAAGAGAAGAGTTCGTTGATCACGTTGAGCTCTAATCCTTTCTTCATTGTTTGCAATACACCAGATATTACAAGAACACAAAGATGAAGTCTGGTTCTTGCAGTTCTCTCATAATGGGAAGTACTTAGCCTCGTCATCTGCCGATTGTTCCATTATTATATGGGAGGTAACTTTAAGTTCTCTTTAATATTGCTCAATAGATTTTTGCTTTATCAAAAGTCCTCTTGACAATTGCTTGTTATATCCTCTATTTATTTTAATAAAAATATTACTTCTTTTCTGTTGATTTCTTCTCCCGTTCTGCATTTGATGCCATAATTCTCTTGCATGACCTTTATCTTTTTTCTTTAACTAATAATTTCAGAAAAAAATAGTGCTGTTTTTGCTTCACTTTCCCATGCAGTGCCACAAATGAATGTTTTTTTTTGTAGATTCCCCTGACGTATCTTTAGTATGACAGTAGAAAGTCCTTCGTCGATTTTCGTAACGGATAAATCAATAGAGCGAGTAGCTCCTCTTCCTCTCTAGAACTCTCAACAATGCCAAGTTCTTTCCCTTTCGTCATCGCACTTGCTAGCTTTCCTATTTTCTTTCTGAATCAACAACGGGTGCTACATGAAGCTATGCCTCATAAAACTCTAGTAATTTATGTCGTAGTTGGTGGAAGACGGAGCAACTATATAAATAAACAAAATATTTGGTTATGGAGTATCTTTTGAGTTGCATCCTTGTAAGGGATTAGAAGAACTATTGTCATCCCAGAAAAGTTCCCAATCAGGGGTAGTCTTTATATAGCCCAAAAAATAGAAAAGCTCGTGGACAAGCGATCACATTCTTTTGCCTCCATCCCCGATGACCAATGCAATGATAACCTATGCAAAGGTGGCGAGTGCTAGCCTATGAGAAGACTACTAGGGGTGTACATAGACCGGGTTGGTTCGGGTTTCTCAAATACCAAACCAAACCAATTATGTCGGGTTTTTTCGGTAAAGTCTTCATACAAATCATATAACTTGTGCTCCAAATATTTCTCTAATCCTAGTAAGATACAATTATCTAAGGTGTTTTTTAAGAAAATAACGGAAACTGTGATATGACTATATGAGTGATGACATTGTACTAAAATATTCAAAAAAAAAAGAAAGAAAGATAATGAAATCACATAAAACAAATATTGTTAATTAATAAACCATAATAAAAATGATCATAATCTAAAAGTACTAAGTCATGCAAAATAAGTACGGCTAATAAGTATTAGATAAATGACTCCAACATTTGCTGGCTAAAGTAAGTACGGGAAAGGTGAGCTGTTATTGTTGAAAATCTAAATTTTTATGATAGGATAATGAGGGCTTTTTTCATTTTTGGCATGTCGGCTGAAATTAATTACGGGTGCTAGTAAAATATACAAACACATATTGATTATGTATATTATACGTATATTTATGTATACAATATGTATATTATGTATAATTATACTTTATATACATAACCTATACATTTGCTGGCTATCTTGTAAATTGGTCACCGAAAGAAATTGGACTGTTTATCTCATTGAATGAAGATTTAAGTTCACCACTCAATTATTTGCCCTTTTGCAGGTGAAGTTGAATGGGAGGTTCTGCTTGAAGCACCGATTTTCTGGTCACCAGAAACCTGTGTCCTATATGTCGTGGGGCCCTGATGACAGTCAGCTTCTCACTTGTGGAGTAGAGGAGGTTGTTAGACGGTGGGATGTAAACTCCGGTGAATGTATACATATTTACTCGAAAAATGGTCTTGGTTTGATCTCGTGTGGATGGGCTCCAGATGGCAAAAGGATATTTTGTGGTGTTACTGACAAAAGCATTAGCATGTGGGATCTTGAAGGGAAAGAGCTGATGTGTTGGAAAGGCCATCGGACTAGTAGAATAGCAGATTTGTCAATAACAAGTGATGGGAAACACATGGTTTCTGTTTGTAGAGATAATATGATACTATTATTTGGATTGGAATCAAAAGAAGAGCAAATAATTCAGGAGGATCAAGCAATAACTTCTTTTGTATTGTCCGCAGACAATAGATATATATTGGTTAGTCTTTGGAACGAAGAAATACATCTTTGGAGGATAGAGGGGAGTATAAGACTTTTAGCCATATATAAAGGGCATAAACGAGAACGCTTCATCGTACGGTCTTGCTTTGGTGGAATTGATCAATCTTTCATTGCCAGTGGGAGTGAGGATTCACAGGTACTTAGCCCAATCTTTTTGTTGTTATGATTTGTATGCTTATTTTCATATTCAGGCAATTTGACAATTCTACTCGGATCGCTTACGTCTTTTGACCACAAATGCATCTTTTTCATGACCACATATTATTCTCTTTTTGTAATGGAGGTTTTATACCGGTGGTGCACATGAGCTGCCTGGTTATTAACACAAAATCTGGAAACTGAAAATTTGCATCAGATGTAAACATATACCAGTAAAAAGTTTTTTTTTTCTTTCCTGATTACTGGGCAGAGATCACAGAAATACTTAGTGATATACCGGATCTTGTACTAATACAGTTACTACCCTCTTTCCTATTCTTTCTTTCAATCCCATATCTTGTTTGGTTCTTACATTATTTGCATCAGCAAAGAGATGTAGGACACCCTAATTCTTCTATGTGAATTAGCTTCCTCCCATAGTAGGCGGTTCAGCCACGCGCGGTGCCATGAAATGATTGAGAACTATTAGAGGTGGCAAAATTAGCTCATGAAAACATGATCCGCCCAACCCATTCAAGTTTGGACGGGTTATTGACCTATCCATTTATTAGCTCAGCTCATCTAAAAGTTGGGCTGATATGTAGCCCTGATTGGATTGATATGTAATCCAAATTGATCGATAGAAAGCTTGTCAAGATATTTTCAAAAAGACATTTTTTAGTTTGATATGTTATATATAGCTATAATATAGAAAAAAATAGTTTTATTAGGTATTTAATATATTATAAAAGAACAAACAAAAAAATTAGAACTTAATAAGAATTGGGCAGGTTGGGTTATGACATGCTTTTGAGCCCATTTTAGTCCAAGTAATGACCCGCCTATTTATTAACTCAGCCCTTTTTGACCCGTCCAAATTCAGCCCACCCCGCCCATTTGACACCCCTAAGAACTGTGATGGGGTCGAAATGAATCTTGCTAGAGATTTGTTATTTAGACACAACTCTAAGTTCCTTTTCTTGAACGATCAAAAAGTAAGGTCGTTCTGGCCTGTCTTCTGCTCCCAAAGATGACAATGTCCTGCCTTTATTTCTCTGTTTAATACTTTAATGTGCTTTGACATCTTTATTATCCTGGAGAATATTTTCTCAAAGTTATATCCCAGAGAGAATTTGATCTTGATCTAATACCATATTTCAGATATATATATGGCACAAATGCACATCACAAGTCATTGGGGAGTTGGGTGGACATTCTGGGACTGTCAACTGTGTTAGTTGGAACCCAGCAAATCCTCATATGCTCGCATCAGCAAGCGATGATCGTACTATTCGCATATGGGGCTTGCCTCGTGGAAACATGAAGCAGAATGGCAATGGAACTGTTCGTAACGGCGTGCACTACTGCAATGGTGGATCGTGAAGTCTCGGAGGTGAATGGGCGAGTGAAACATTACAAGATTTCTTTCATTGACCATTTGCTTTCTATGTACATTCGTTTACATCATCAAGCTTAACATTTTTGATAGACAAGAACTTGCAAATTGCATTCAGTCCACCAATAAATCATGAACTTCTCCATCTCTATTTTATATTTTCTTGGTTGATTTCTTGTGGGTTATGAAAATTTGATATTTAACTAATCTTGAAATGGACTTGGACAATCATCACCGTACAACCTAGCTTTCCTTATATGGACTTGGACAATCCTCACCCTACAAACTAGTTTTTGAGGTTGAGAAGCCCAAGATCAATTCTTTACAAAAATAAAAAAACAAAAAAACATATTTAAGTAGGCACATTATTGTTAGTATTCCCAACTAATAATGATGCAATCAAGTCTCCTCAATACCTATCATAATTATAAGTTCAAGAAAATATGGCCGGTTAATAACATGGAGCAAATGAAAAGACAATGGTTACAATCTTATGTTGAAGTAGTAGTGGGAATTAGAAAGAGCAAAATTCAAGTCCTTTTTTCTCCTTATATTTATGGCATGGTAACTAGCTAAACTTGACAGCAAATGAAGAGGCTGCTATTTTAATCTCATCATGTATGTTGAATTACTTGAATTACAAGAACCATTTTCAAGCCTTTCTCGGTAGAACTGCATTTCATTGTGTTTCACTTTAGTTATAGACTCACAATTCCACAGTTTTAACAATTCACAAATTTTGAAGTCATAAGTTACACTTCTTATAGAAGGAATTTATGTTTAATAATTCGTTTAGATTTGCAGCTATTGACCTCTCTTTGTACAGTCCGCAATAACACGATGGAGTTCTCTTTCACAACTTTCAATATACCAAGGTATGATTACTTCATTGTCAAGTTTTTTCTGAGGCACTTGATTTTCTATTTCAAAGAATTCTATTTGAAATAGATTTCTGATTTTCAAGAAATGGTAGTCTTCCTCTCTAAAAGAATATGTGAATCATTATCAATCGCTCGGTACTTTTTTTTTTTTTTTTTCCGAAGATCATCATTCAATATATTTCATGAGATAAATTGAGTTTTACGTAGAGTGAGTCAATCCCTGTCAAATCATTCTTTTCAATTTCGGTCATATGTGAATATTATACCGATTCCTAAACGCTATTTTCTAAATGTACAGCCAAAATTGTTACGTGGTCTACGTGCAACACACACATCCACGAGTGACTTAAGAACATTATAATGGTGATTTAAATGTATCTTTGGTTTAAAAATACCCCATTGACTACGAGTGACCGGTCTATGACTCGGGGGAGAATTGGGTGAATTTCGGGAACTACCGAGACACGTGACGGTGGCGGCGGGCTAACTTTGGAATCTGTGTGCGGTAATAATTTGGAACCCGTCACTAGAAACGATGCGGCAATGGTGAGAATCGGCCCAATTAAATCAGCCCGATTCTGGGGTGAACCACGTGGTGGAAACAGTGGGGCCATCGGGCAGTGGGCTCGCTGGTGGATTTGGGGTGCGGGATACGTCCAAAAAATGGTGAATAACATACGGGGATATACCATCATCCAAAAAATTATACGAACTAGGCACGTGATTACTAACCTTAGCAAACAAAAAATGAGATTCATAAAAAATTACATGGCGACTAATGATGATTTTATTAGATGATAAATCAAAACATTTATAACCACGATGATTTGACGGATAACCCAAAAACACACAAGGGGTAGACCGGGCCTGAAGTTTGTTAATTGTGGTGGACAGAAAAATTGGATAACACAAGCACCCAAAGACCTTAAGATGTGAATACGAAGGAGTCTTATTATATAAAATTTGAAGAGGGGACGAATATGTCAAACCTTTGGAAGGAAGAATGTTAAGAAGATATGTAGCCATTTGTAGAGCATGATGCCAAAACGAAGGGGGTACGGAAGCATGAATCAATAAAGTTCAGACAATGTTATTAATTGTACGAATTTTGCATTCGGCTTTCCCATTTTATGAAGACGTATGAGGGCAAGAAAAATGAAAATTGATCCTATTATTAGCACAAAATTCCCGAAACACCCCATTGTCATATTCTTTGCCATTATCACATTGAATATTTTTTATTTTTCGTTCGAATTGGGTTCTAATGAATGCTCTAAATTTTAAGGTGGAAAAAACTTGAGATTTTTTCGCTATAGGAAAAGTCCATAAAAACTTAGAATAATCATCTAAAAAGAGAAAATAATACCGATGACCCAAAAAACTAAGAATAGGAGACGTCCATAAATCGCTATGAATAATATCAAATGACATTAAAGTATGAGAATTAGAGTCTACAAATGGCAACTTCAACATTTTTTCCTAAAGAACAAGATTGACAATTCGGATTACTACGCGTACCCTTACATGAAATAAAATTATTTTTATCTAAGGAAGACAAAATAGACGACCCCGGATGACCAAGACGAGCATGCCACAAGGAAGGAGCAAGGGCTGCAAAAGTTGACGGCAAGGCTTGACTCGAGAGACCGGAACATGGCGTGATAGGATAAAGGTCTCTCCTACTATCACACCTCATGAGAAGACTCCCCGTCTTGAAATCCTTCATAGAAAATCCAAACAGATCAAATTCAATAGACACAAAATTATCAATGGTGAATTTACGGACATACACTAAATTTTTAATCAATTTGGGGGCATGAAGGGTATTTTTCAAGATAAGGGGTGGATGGGGTAGACAACGTTTTATGACCATAACCACGAATTGGAATTGAATTACCATTACCAACAATTATGCCACGAGGGCAGCTCAAATTTGAATAAGACGAGAGAGTACCTTGATCGGATGTCATGTGTGTCGTGGCTCCGGTGTTCATATACCAATTTGGGTTTGGTGGATTTAATCCAAGTGTGTGCACTGCGGCTTTAATGTCGGTTTGTGTGGAGCCCGCTGCATGGTGGGCCTGCGGAGGCAGAGGCCCAAGTACACGAGAAACTGGGCTGTTGAGAAATTGGGGCCCAGTTTCTAGGGTAATAAATCGGAAACCCGCCACTGTTTGGCCCATATTGGCTGGCCCACTGCCACTGCATAGGGGCCCACTGCTGGGCCCAAGATTGTTGCTGTTGCTGACTGCCCCGAGGGTCACCACCGCCACCACCATTAGTCCGGCTGCCACCCGCATTGCCGCCACGATTCTTGCCATTATTTTACCAATTTTGACCCTTTTTGCCGCCACCGTTATTGCGGTTTTGACCCTATTTGTTGGAACCGGAAGGAGTAAAATTAGACCGATCATCATGACTACGGAACTAGCACCGATAGCCGCCTTTTTGTCCAAGCCTGCTTCTTCGAGTGTCAGCATAGAACGAGCCTGATAAAATTGCGGAAGAGGGCTGCTCTAACGAAAAAGCGTGCCAAAACCATTATAGGCCTCAGATAGACCTGCGAACATCTGAAGGACGAGACGATAGTTTGTAACGGGTGCACCAACGTTGTGGAGTTGGTCCGCCAATTCCTTCAACCTTTTGCAATATGCTGAAACGTTAGGGAAATCTTCCATATTGACATGGGAGAATTCCTGCTCCAAGGTAACAACACGAGAATTTTGGTTATCTTGGAATATATCACGTACTCTATTCCAAGCCGCCATTGCCGTAGCATCTGGTTCGATAATCGTTTGCAACAGGTCGATAGAAATAGTGGAATAAATCCACTAAAGAACAATAACATCAAGTGTCGTCCATAACTCAGGATCATCCTCGGGTTTTGGCACCCATGTATCTGTAGGAGCCGCGGGGATAATGTGATGGAGAACTTGATGCGAGCGTGCATGAACTTTGAATAGTTCGGCCCACGTCGCATATTGGACGTTTTCTATTTCAAGAACGATATGGATGTGATTCTTGATATTAGAAACAACAAGGGCAGGGTGAAACACGTTCTTAGCCATGAGAGCAATGCCATATGTGATGTAGGGATTTGGAAGAAAATTTGGGAAGAGAGGAGAGACCGTCGACACGAATTCCGAGAAGAAGGGGCTCGGAAAATGAGGCACGGTGACGGAAAAATTAAGGAATTTGGAGAGAGGATTTTAAGACCTAGACTCCTGATACCATGAAAGAAATAATCTCTTGATTATTCTCATTAATGAAAAGAGTATATATACAAATTACATTTTTTCATAATAGAAAACCTATTCCTATTCTAATCCCAAAACCCTATTCTAATCCCAAAACCCTATTCTAGTAGTACAAGACTCCTATAATTATTGTAAGTGTACAATACTAAGTAATACAAATATTCTACACTAATTATACTAAAATCTATATATTACTAACAATGCTAAAAGGACCAAAGTCCCGTGATGTACACTATGTATGGCAAGTGTATATCACAGGAATATACAATGTCTATCACACCTATTGATCTAGAAATACCCCCAATTTATTTTTTTTGGTTCAAGAATACCCCTAAACTATAAAACCTAAACCTGATGTTTTTTTTCCAATTTTGAAAAGCCACGTGCTTTATTATAATTGGCCATATATATATATATATATATATATATATATATAAATTAATTTAAAAGTTAAACTCGCTCACTTTTATACCCAAACTCCACTGACGCATATACTCTAGTGTGTCTTCCGAAGTACTTATCTAAGCTACATCTTGGATAGGGATGACAATAGGGCGGGACAAGCCTGGACCTGTTAAGATTTTGACCCGTCCTGCCCTATCCCATTTAACATTTTTTAAAAAATTTGCTCTGCCCCGCCCTGCTAAGCCCTGCCCCATCCTTCCCCGTTTATGCACTCTTTCATTTTTTTCTCTCTATTTTTAATTTTGTAATATTCTTTTTTTTACTATTACTTTTTATTGAAATATTTAAAATTGATAGGTGAACATAAGTTGTTTTTTTAACATGCTTGCCGTGCCTCCTTCAATTAGTAAAACCGATCTATATACTATCTTAATTATTCATTGATTATGTAATTAAGTTTCATTAATCACTTGGACTGCAGTAGAACATAATTTAATTCTAATATTGTTGGTACTTGGTCGTATACCTGATCATAAATGAAATTTGTCACAAATTGAATTCCTTAATTCATTTGACTAATCGTGTAATTAATGGTCACGTTTCAATTGACAGCCATGCATTAGTTGTTAGTAAATGAAAATTTTGAAATCTGGCAGAAGTCTAGATCGGAAAAAAGCAAGGACGCCCAAAATTTGGAAATATCTCAAGATAATAACGCAGTTTTATTTTCCTTAATGAATCAACAATATTGCAACTTATCTATCTAATTTTGAGATAACAATCAATGTTAATCTGCTAGTTTCAATGGGCCTGGGCCTATTCTACAAAACCCATCCCTGCCCTGCCCCCATTAAACTTTCAGCAAAATAAATTTTGCCCCGCCCCGCCCCGTTTAAGTCTTCCCCTGCCCTGTCCCGTTAAGAGCTTGCCCTGCCCCGCCCTGCCCCGCACCAATTGCCATCCCTAAGCTTGGAACTTACTGCCGTATACTTTAGTGTGTCTTCCTAACTACTTATTTTAGAAGCACTTGTAATAGAAGCAAACTCCCGTTATAACTTGCAACATTTTTATATTAGCTTGTGTACTGCCAATTGGCTAAAATTTTACTTTCGTAATTATTTTTGGACATGAGATTAAGGGTGACGACCAAAAATATGTTATCGATCGAACTAATTCTTGGTTTAACTGAACCATCATGTTTATGGTGTCACGTTGAGTCTTGTTCTTCTTTTTCTGTTATCACATCTGTTTCTTTTACTTCGGTTATTGTGTTATTCATTATTGTTCTTGTTCCTTTTTTGTATGCTATGTACTGCTCTTCATATCACATTTATTTGTTGTTATTACTATTTGTTGTGGTTACAAAGGATTGCAGGAACGGAAATTACAAGTAACTGCTAATGTAATAATTGAAAATTACAATTCAACTAGAAAAACTGAAAATTACAACGATGAACAAGAAAAACTGAAAAAACTATTTTTGCTGAGTCGAGTGTGACACTCTGTCCTTAAGACAATATTGCCCCGTATGTATCCTTTATACGTCCCGGACAATTTGTCTCCCAAGATAAAACAGCAATGGAACACTTGAGCAAAGGAAACTCAAGAGCTACCTTGAAGAATATTGAGCAAGAAATGATATAAGGAAGGTGTAGGAAGAAACTGTTTTGCTTGTGTATTTTCGTGTATATTGCAAGTATATTTTTCTGTGCCTCAACAATGGTGTAAGGGGTGTTTATATAGGTGAGGGAGGGTTGTTTAATCGCTGCCCCATAATGACCATTATTGGCCAAATAATGGCCATTATGGAGGTAGTAAAGCCACCAAAATAAATGGTGAAAGACCAACGGATTTGGCCATTATAGGAGGAGTAATTCGGCCAAAATAAATGGTGAATTGAGTGCTGGCGTTACGCTTTGGACCGTAAAAATTCGACTTTACGAAAACTTCATGGACCAAAGCGTACATCTGAAAGAATTACGGTCCAAAGCGTACATCTGAAACTTCGGGATCAAACTATACTTACGGCAAAGTTCTGCTGGCCCAAAAGATAATATCGAAGGCCCAGCGGCCAGTGAGCAGTGAGCCGAACCGGACCGGGACGGCGGCGGCGGCAGCAAGGCGTGTGGTCTTTCCTTGAACCGAAGCACATCTAGATCCTCCCTCTTTTAAACACATGGGATACCCCTTGGGGTCCCAAACCCCAAACCAATTTCGAGTCTTATATACACAACAATTCTTTCTTCCTCTACCGATGAGGGAGAATTGAACACAACACCACACTTTTCATGCTTCAAACACCTCACTTCGTGGATCAATATCTCTTTCATTTCTCAATGAAATTTGACGATTCTTGGCCATACGGTTATCTACGTACTTAGTAGATCATGCATGTGTGAAGAACCGAATTCTCCAACATACGTAACACTAGTGTTTAAGCCGTTAAAGTTGGTCGGTCGCAACTCCCGCCAAAGGTAAATTTCCAACACTATTTTCGTTTTTGTATTTTTTTTTCAAACTGCTTTGAAATGCTTTACTCGGGTTGTGGGTCTATCGAAAACATCCTCTCTACCTCTTAAAGATAGTGATAAGGTCTATGTACACTCTACTCTCTTCAAACCCTACCTGTGAAATTACATTGGATTTATGGTTAGTGTCACCTTAACTGAACCATCATGTCAACAGATTCACTGGACAAGTGCTTCTGAAATAAGTAGTTGAGAAAACACACTAAAGTATATGGGTCAGCTGATTTGGGTTTAAAAGTGGGTGAGTTTAATTAAATTTGAAGGGGGCTATGGAATAATAAAAACAAAAATGGAATAAACTCGAATGGCAATTATGTTTTCGAATGTCGGAAATTATGTCGTCCGACACTAGTAACAACACTTTAGCAAAACAGAAAACTTTGAAGAGTAAATGCAACGAAAATTTAAAGAACACAAATGTTTTAAATTTTCATAAGTTATATGTATAATATAACTTATGATGGTCAATGACCAAC
The DNA here is from genome assembly GCA_029783415.1 of Anisodus acutangulus. Taxonomy (NCBI): domain Eukaryota; kingdom Viridiplantae; phylum Streptophyta; class Magnoliopsida; order Solanales; family Solanaceae; genus Anisodus; species Anisodus acutangulus. The sequence goes on from CM056511.1 coordinate 5,279,047, forward strand.
TGTATTGTATATATATTATATATAATTATACAAATTCCTTTCTTTATAGATTTACAAGATAAAACGGAAATGAATTAAAAGTTGAAGTCGCAGATGACTTATGTCGGAAAAATCTAACTAAGTAGACATAGACAACCTCTCATTACAATCGCTCCATACAAAACTAATCTAGAATCTAAACAACAATTGTAATGTTGGACAGAATGTACACTCAGGTAACACTGGTGATCCAGATTTTTGAGATGAAATCCCGAGAGCTCTCTTGGTATTTTTACTTTCTGGTTCTGGATATCGATACTTTGTAGTAGCCTCTCTATTTATAGTAGAAAGTCTTCCTTGAAAATCTCATTGATCAGTTGTGGAAGTTGAGGGAAAGGTGGACTGCTGGTGGGATTGGTTGGAAAAGATCATGGATTAATAATCTCAACAGCTTTGGCTTGATCCTCACGACAAGCAACAACTTTTGACTTAGTCCTCACTCATTTTTTACCAGCTCATTTTTACCTCAAGTAATATTTAAACAAATATTACTGCATCGCGTGAAGTAAGGCAAAATCTGTTCAGAAAATGTGCTAGGATGCAAGAACTTAACCTTCAATGGCATTAACATAAAAGCTCCAGCAGAAAGTCTCAACACTGATGATATTTTTAGAATTGTGCACTATCTCATCCAATTTTTATTTACTTAATTAATTGTATATTCAACATGGCGCATCATGTGTAACGTTGATTCTTTTTTATGAGACAAATACATGGAGTTTTTTCTTTTTGATAAAGCGTAGCGGTGAGACTCGAACTCATGATATTTGCCGTGATCTAATAGCATGTTAGAATTGCGTGATCATCTGATCTAAATTTTATTTACTCAATTACATTCAGAATTGTGTGACCGTCTCATAAAAAGGAATTCTAAAAAGATGAGCACACATATCACATATCACATATCATCCAATATATACAAACCACAAATAGAAATATTCATTGTCAACAAATATCAATATTAATCCACTAATGATCCTCATACATCATTAACAACAACAACAACTCCCTCCTTGCTCATCATACAGCAGCAGCAGCTTCATGCAGCTTTCTACTTCTGCATAACAACTTCAACTTTCTCTGCACAACAGCCTTTAGCTTTCTCCCCATCAACTTCATCTCCCCCTTTTTGTGAAGAAAATAGCATCATGAAATGGTCTCTAGGTTGTATCAGGGCATTTCTTGCAACATCAACCTTAGAAATCTGTTGGTTGATTTTTCCAATTTGATCCACAAGCCATTCTATAGACAGTGTAGACTGTCCTGAACCAGTATTGCACAGAATGTCGGTGATATTTCTGGCAGTATTTTCACTTTCAGCTTCCTTCTTCCAGGACAAGTCGATGACTCTGTCCTTGCTCTTTAAAATTGCTTCGTTTACAGTATAAAGCTCAGAAGCCTTCCCTAAACTGTCTGCTCTCTTAGACTCAAAGACTTGGGTGTTTAATACTTTGTAGATTAGAGAGGGAAAATGAAGGATTGAAGTTGATTCTTTCTCAGTCAAGTTGACAATTTGATGAAATATCATTTTTTCCAAATCAACTTTCAAACCTTTCCCAATTTTATACAACAGGGTGTCTTGTTCAGATGTCACAATTGACTCATTCATCGAAGGAAGCCAATTGTGAATAACAATTTTGTGGAGGGTGGAAAACAAGGTTGTTAGTTTGGAGGCCGGACATCTAGGGATCCACTTCTTCATCATACCTCCAGTGAGATATTCAATCACTTCATTCCTATTGTCTATGACCTGTTCTGCTTTTCTAACATTATCTCCAGCATTTAGTCCCATACATTGATTTATAATAGAAGACGTAAACAGATAGACCTTGTTGTAGAGATATACCTTCCCAAATTTCTTTGAGGAGGTCTCCTCTATAACATGACTCATATTAGTGTAAAACAGTCTTACAACTTCATCAACATAAGGTTCTTTTTCTGTGACAATTTTAAGAAGCTGTTTATCCTTAAAGAATTCTACCAAGCCATATTCAGCACATAAAGCAATATCTAATACTTTCTCAGGTCTAATCACTCTATTCTTGTAACAGTCTCACATATCATAGTTAGTTTTAGAATAGAATTTCTCTGCGTAAGAAGATACCTCAAAGTCTGAATCGGTGGATTCGGTACTGCTGGAGGATGTTGTTGCTTGTGCTTCTTTCGACGTTGGCTGAAATGTAGCCTAAGATGTTGTGGCATCAGTGGCAACATTTGGAGCAACACTCGACTTTGCAGATCTGGGAACTCCCTTTGGAAATAATTGTTTTAAAGGAGTGTCGTCTGGGATTTCCCTTTCTTGAGGAACATTTGGCTGCACTGAAGCAGATGATTCTTCTTCACTCTCCCATGTTGAAAGAACATAGTCCGTATCTTCACTTGCACTACTTGAGTAAGAGGGTATAAATGTTTCATATATAGACCTTTTGTTACTCGATCCTTTTTGGATTGTTTTCTCAGAAACTCTACTCGAACGACAAGTAGGAAAGGTAGAGGACCTTGGACTTTTACCCAAACATGAAAAATCAACAGTTTCATCAACGTCTATAGGGTTATTATTATCTCCAGGATAGCTAATATATAAAGGTTCATCAAAACCTTTAAACACTATTGTTGTACATGGGTTTTCTAGGAGATTGGAGGAAGATGATGGATGTTCTGTTTGCTGGGGATCATTGTGCTCAGAAGCCTCCGTATTCATTGGAGGGCTTGTGCTCATTGGAGTATTGGAGTGGATGTTTGATGACATTTGTTCTGACATTGGTGATGTTTCCATTGGTGAAAATTTGAGAGAGGGTTTTGAGAAGTTAGGGTTTCTGATAGAGGTTGGAGTTTGGTTTGGTGATTCCATCGGTTAGGTAGGCAGATGTATACCCGATGTGATTTTTTCTCATTTTTATTTTTATTTTTATGGGAAAATCGGAAATGATAAAATAATAGTAAATGAGAGGAGTATTTATATACATGACAAACCTTTTCTTAGCAACAAAAATCTCTTATTTTTACGTGTTTCAATTTTACACAATAACTTACACCTAAAATATTGGGATAAACATTACGGTAGGAATAAAATTTAATCTTATCATTTTAAATTCTGAAAATCCATTAAACAAGGCATATAATAGGGAGTAAAATATGATATTTCAAAAATCAGATAAGAACAACATCACAACACATATCACATTCTAAAAATGTCAACAACAATATTAGCAACATTTTGGACGACACAAGTATTTTGATCCCACAAGAATTTTCAGATTTGGCAACAAACCAAGACACGTTTTATATGCACTTTATGAGTTTGACCACTGGACGAATGTAACATTTTCTCGTCGTGTCCTTGGTCTAATCATATAACACATATAAAAGATTTTTTCTATCAAAAATAAGAATACTTTTATGGTATTCTCAAATCTCTTTTGAAGTACTCAATACTCCTATAGAATAGGAACGGTATCTTTTCACGGGCTTTGTCCATTTTTCACAGTTGCCAAATATTTGTAAAGGCTTTGCCTTATTTTGATACTCAATTTTTATGATATATATATATTATTTATCATCGCAGAGAACGGTATCACTTTGATAACATATTCTTATTGAAGGATCATGCTTGTGTGACCAAAAGTTATGCACCATACAACAACAATAATTAGTTAGTGATATAACATGGGTAAATGTCACCCGAAATGTTAGACAACATTTCAGTTGACATTCACCAAAAATGCCCTTTTAGAGATTACAAAGACCAAGAGATTTCTTCAAGCTAGAAAATCTCTCATGGTCTAAAGCTTTTGTAAAAATATCAACTAGTTGATGAAAAGTGTCAACATGTTCAATTTGAACTAGCTGTTTTTCAACTAAATCTCTTAAAAAGTGATGTCTAATATCAATATGTTTTGTACGTGAGTGTTGAATTGGATTTTTGGAAATATTTATATCACTCAAATTATCACAGTATAAAATCAAAATGTTGCTAGTAAATCCATAGTCGTCTAACATGTGTCGTAGCCATATTAATTGAGAGCAACAACTTCCAGCTGCTACATATTCAGATTCAGCAGTTGAAAGTGAGACACAACTTTGTTTACGACTATACCATGAAATAAGGTTATTGCCAAGATAAAAACATCATCCACTTGTACTTTTTCTATCATCCACATCTCCAGCCCAATTCGAGTCACTAAAACCTATTAAGTTAGGATTAGTGTCTTTGAAATACTAGATTCCCAACTCACATGTGCCACTAACATATCGAATAATACGTTTTACGACATTTAAGTGAGACATTTTGGGGTAGGCTTGAAAACGTGCACAAACACAAACACAAACACTAAACATAATATCTGGGCGACTAGCAGTAAGATAGAGAAGGCTACCTATCATAGGTCGATATAATGTTAGGTCGACATTTTCATCAATATTATCTTTACATGCCTTCTGCAATGAACCCATTGGCGTTTTCATCTGTTTAGCGTTCTCCAAACTAAATCTTTTAACTAGATTCTTGACATATTTGCTTTGTGAGATAAAAATTCCATCTTCACTTTGCTTTATCTGCAACCCTAAGAAAAAAGTTAGTTCCCAATCATGCTCATTTCAAATGTCGATGACATAGCTTCAACAAATGAATTTAGGTACGAATGTGAAGTCGATCCAAAGACTATGTCATCCACGTAGATTTGAGCAATTATAATATCTACACCGTGTCATTTAATAAACAAAGTACGATCAACTTCGGCACGGTTAAAACCAAATTCAAGAAGAAAGTTAGTTAAACGACCATACCATGCACGAGGGGCTTGTTTCAACCCATACAAAGTCTTTTTAAGCTTGTACACACAGTGTGGATGGTAAGGATCTTCAAATCCTTTTGGTTGTTCAACATATACCTCCTTGTCTAGATAACCATTTAAGAAGGCACATTTTACATCCATTTTGTGTAAAGTAATTTTCAGACAACAAGCAATAGCAAGTAAAAGTTTAATCGACTCGATTCTAGCTACAAGTGCAAAGGTTTCATCAAAATCAATTCCTTCAACCTGAGTATAATCTTGTGCAACTAGACGTGCTTTATTTCTAACATATTTTCCCGATTCGTCTGATTTATTTTTAAAAATCCACTTAGTTCCAATTACATTTGTATTATTTAGACATGGAACTAAGTCCCAGACTTCATTTCGAGAAAATTGTTCAAGCTCTTCTTGCATTTCTTGTATCCAGAAATTATCTTTAAGTTCTTCTACAACATTCTTTGGTTCTAATATAGATATAAAACAAGAAAGACTAACCTCTTGGTGTATTGTTGACATACATGCATACCATACCATTTCTCTATAGTTGAGTGGTTCTTTGCCTCTTGTTCTAATTCCTTCAAAAACTCCCCTATCACTTAGCCCGTTGGATGATTCTTCCTAATCCTTGATGAGGGGTCCCTACGAACTTGGTCTAACAATTAAGCACTTGACTCCCCATCTGTGGCCTATGCGGTCTCTATTGCTATTTAGGATGTTGCTTCAGGTGTGGCAACATTTGTGGCAATATCCGATTCTCCTACACTCTGTGGACTTTCTACTGTATCTATAATGTTATTTTCAATAGTGTTTCCTGAAACATCAGATAGATCATCAAAGATAACATTTACAGACTCTTGTACAATTCTGGACCTCAGATTGTATACTCGATAAACATGACTATTTTGTGAATAGCCAACAAAAATTCCTTTATCACTCTTAGAGTTAAATTTTTCCAAATGATCCATGTCATTTAAAATATAACAAATACACCCAAAAATATTAAAGTAACACATGTTTGGTTTCTTTCCATTTATAATCTCATAGGATGTCATCTTTGTTCTTGACCTCAAATAGACTCTATTAGCGATGTGATTAGCAGTATTCAAGGCTTCTGCCCATAAACGCTTTGACAAATATTTAAAACTAAGCATCACTCTAGCCATTTCTTGCAATGTCCTATTCTTCCGTTCTGCAACCCCATTCTATTGAGGAGTTTGGGGGGGGGGGCAGAAAACTCATGAAAAATTCTCTTTTTCTCACAAGAATTTGCGAATGACCTATTTTCAAATTCTTTTCCATGGTCGGATCTAATTCGAAAAATAGGAGAATAAAATAAATTTCTAATTCTAGAGTGCAAGATTTTAAACATGTCAAATGTTTGTGATTTTTCTTTCAAAAAATATATCCAAGAATATCTAAAAAAATTATCTACTATCACAAATGAATATCTCATGCCTCATAGACTGTCTACTTCAACTGGACCCATTAAATCTATATATAACAATTGCAAACAGTGAGACGTACCTGAGTATTGTCCGTCACGTCGGACAACATTATGAGAGACACATGTTTGCTTACCTTTCAAACAATCTTCACAGACAATTTTACCTTTATGGCTAAGTTTGGGTATGTCTCTAACTACTTCATATGAGATCAATTTTTCTAAATTGCAGTAGTTGACATGCCCCAACTTTTGATGCCACAGTGTTGTGTCATCGACCTTAACATTATTGCATGTTTCTTGTCTTACAACAAGATAACAATTGTCACCTGTTCTTGTACCTGTCATGACACATATATTTTCTTCATTCGTAACTTTACAGACATTCTTATTAAATTTTACCGCAAGATCGTCATCATACAGTTGACTAATACTAACCAAATTAGCCATTAAGCCCTCAACATGTATGACATTTCTTAAGGCTGGAAATCTAGGAACATCCAAGATTCCTTTTTCAATTATTTTGCTTTTACTGCCACCTCCATAAGTCACGTTTTCTCCATTGAATGACTCATAGTTCTTTAGAAAACCTTTTGTACCTGTCATGTGGCGAGAACATCCACTATAAAAGTACCAAAAACCTGAAATGTTAATTCTTAATCAGTTATAGCAACATTACATGTTACATCCTTTTTAGGAACCCAAACTCTCTTAAAATATTTTTACCTTTTGGCTAAGAAATGTTGCTTCGATTGTTATCCGGAAAGTTGGACAACATTTTGTTCACATAATTTTGGAGTTTGAAACAATATGGTTTTAAGTGACCAGGGGAGTTACACTGATCACACATAAACTTCATATTCTTTGACATATATGAGAACCTATTATTCATTCATTTTTCTTTTACAAAGCATATTTTCTCATTTTTATCAAAGAGATTAGAGCATATGGTTTTAAAAGAGTTTTCGTACCCAATTCCTGCATGTGAAGGTTTATTAAAATTGAGTATCTCATTCAATTTCGAAGTCCCCGTGTTGAGCTTACGGAAGGTTGCTTCGGCTAAATCCAATTTTGCACGAATCTTACCTAATCCAATATCTTTTTTGGTAAGTGCAACCTCAAGTCGGGTTATAGTGCCTTTTAATACTAAATTCTCGTGAGTTAAAGGTTTTACCTTTTTGTCTAGTTGCTTGGATTCTATGATTAAGGCTTTACAAATACTTTGTAATTCATTAATCATATCATCTTTGCATTCAACTTGATCCATACAATCAGCCTCACTAACAGAAATAGAACCACTAAAGCAATTAACATCAGAATAGTTAAAGAATTCATGCCTTTCGAATGTCGCTGAGGATGTTGATGTCGTTGCTGATGTTAGAGAAGATGTTGTGGCATCTAAGACAACATTGTATATGCCTAGCCTGAGACCTAAAAAAGTAAGGTCGAACATCTTCATTATCCGATATAGACTGTTTGAAAACAATAACCAGTATTGCTTGTGTTTCAATTTCACGATCTCCTTTCTCTTCTCCTTCATCATCACTAAGAGAAACCCATAAGTTCTTACCAAATTTTCTAAGAGTGTTTACACATTCGTTAGCATAGTGACCCCAACCCGAGCATGCATGACACTACACGGACTCAAGTTATTTGGGATCAAATTTGGTACGATCTGAGTTGGTTCTTCTTAGTTGATTTTCTTTTTGTACATTTGGAAGGAATTTAGTGGGCTTTTGATTGAAGACTTGGTTTTGGTGCACTTTAGATTTAGATTAATTTCTCTCATTGTTGAACTTCCTTACCATCGAATTGTATTTTCGAGCGACTAAGGCAACATTTGCACCATCACCAATTTCGTCAAGATTCTCATCCTCTTCTTCGATTTGACTCTCCGATGATTGAACTTGAAGTGCTACATTCTTGCTTTTATACAATTCCTTTTGATTCTCATTGTTCATCTCATAAGTTTTGAGAGTGTTCATCAAGGGTTGAATGTCCATTGTGGCAAGATGTGAGCTTCTTCAATATCACAAATCTTTAAATTAAACCTTTCAGAAAGAGAACGGAGAGCCTTTTCAACAAGTTGAGTGTTTATTAATGGTTCACCAAGCACTTGACATTCATTTGAGATGTCAATCAATATTTCAAAATAAGATTTAATATCATCCGCTTCTTCCATCCTTAAACGTTCATATTTATTCATGATCATGCGTAGCTTTGTTCGACGAACACTTGATCTGCCTTCACAATGAATTTGTAAAGTATCACATGTATCCTTAGTCGTGGGGCAGTTTTGAATGAGTTTGAACATATACATATCAACCCATCCAAAAATTGTATTTAAGACTTTTTCGTTAATGCTAGTGTACGCGCCCATTTTCGACCCGGCTCGGGTCAAAGCGGAGCTCGGACGTATGGGGGTGATTCCTGGGTAAAAAGGGTTGAGGAGTCGCCACCTAATTATTTTTCACGGTGAATTAGGACACCTAAATATTAAACTAAATGCTGCAATGTAACTCCAATTTTAAGGTCTGCGAAACTAGTGAGATTCTAGGTAAGGGTTCTTTATTATCCTAAAGGGAAGGGGTTAGGCATCCTTTAAGATCCGCTAACTTGCGGTTATCCGGTAAAACTCAGGTTAATTATTGCTAGAAAAATACATGTTTTACAAATATGATAGATAAAAAGATGTTTGCAAAATATGATGCATTTTATACAAGTAAATATGATGCATTTTATACAAGTACGTATTCGGATGACATAAAAGAAAGATACATGTAAAGTTTTTTAGAAAACATGCATTTGTGACAATAAATTCTTTATAATGCCAAAGAAGCGAATCTTTCGAAAATCAACAAGTTGCAAAAATATTAATAAAAAGATAAACTTATTTGTACAATTAATTGAAGCAAATAAAGATGACAAGAGTTGTTTTAAAAATCTTGAATAAGCGTGACGAGCCTAAAATAAATAAACTAGCGAAGGATTTCTAAGTTTGCGAGCCTACAAATAAATAAGCTAGCGACGGGTTTCAAATCTTAAACTAACCTATGAATAAATCCTAAGTTTGCCTATTCTAAGCATTTCAATAATTACATAAGTGCGATAAATAATATTACAATACAAAGCGAGATAAAAGCTGAATTAAAGAAAAAAAAATAACAATAAATAAACTCCGAGGAATAATTGCCTTTATTTACTTTAGTCCCTGCAAGCTGTCAAGAACAAACGGTTAGAAACAGTTAAATACAAATAACTTCATATCCGTATTCAAAACAGTGAATGTTTTGATCGCGGAGGGCTCAGACTTAAATTTTGAAAAGAACATTCCGATCACGTCGTGGCTGCAAACATATGACTAATGTAGTTTATTTTGATTGCCTCGCCTACTAAACGTGTCGGTCTCTCGGGTGAAATAGAAAAGATCACTATAATCACGTCGTGGCTGCGAATATATAACTTGTTGGTTATTTTAGTCACCTTGCCTACTAAACATGTTGATCTCGGATAAAAGGTTTAAGTCTTCATCCTTGCCCAGAAGTTATATTTCCGTCTTTGCAACTGTGTAGGCCTCAAAATCGACGGATATTTTTCATCGGCGGTGTAGTATTGTGTTGAATCAGTAAAATTTTAAATCGAACAGCAGCAGTGATAGCGATAGCGATGTGAGCGAGCGAAGCGATGCTTGCAGCGATGGCGAAAAAAAGCGAGGCAATTTCCGAAAAAGACGCGATGTTTAGTTTAAAAGCAAGAAGACGATAAAGCGATAAATATCCGTTGCATGGATGTTTAAAGCGACAAGCGAAAGCGAGAGCGAAAATAAAGTGCGGCCTCAATTCAATTTCATCGGCGATGTAGTATCGTGTTCAAATCAGCAAAATTAAATTGGAAGCTTGATGGCGGCGGTAGTAAGCGATGGCGAGAAAAGAAACGAGGCAATTTCCGAAAAAGACGCGATGTTTAGTTTAAAGCGATAAGACGATAAAGCAGTAAATATCCGTCGCAAGAAATCTAAAGCGACAAGCGAAAGCGAAAGCGAAAATAAAGTGCGGCCTCGAATTCAATTTCATCGGCGGTGTAGTATTTGTTCAAATCGGTAAAATAATAAAGCAGAGAAACAAAAGCGCGGCCTCAATTCAATTTCATCGGCCTAAAATACATTATTTAATTCAAAGCAGTCAAGCGATAAAAGCTTGACATAAAGTGCGGCCTCGAATTTAATTTCATCGGCCTAAGTGTAGTATTTGTTCAAATCGGTAAAATCTTTATCAAATATCGTAATCTGTTCTTTCAAGAATGTAACCGTAGTTATTCTTATCAAGTGTAGCATCTGTTGATATCGTAATTGTAGCCTTAAGACTTGGAAAATCACGACAATTGCTTAACAAGCTAGCGACACCTAATCTTAGTGGAATGCGGCGGTAAAACATTCCCAAAAGGAGGTGTAAATGGCCAAGATTGCGGCTTTGTTTGCGACAAACACAAGACAAAATAAAGGCTCAAGAGTGCGATAATCAGCCCAAGTAACCAGACCCAAGACAAAAGGGAAAGGTAAACTTAAAGACTAATCAAACTAAACCTCAAATTTGAAAGATAAGAAGACAAGGGGCTACCACCATTCATTTCGATGCGAACAAGATTCAAAAGGTTTCTAGAACCTTAGGCATGGCAGGCTATCGAAGGAGGCTAAACCAATCCCTAATGCACTCCTTAACTTTCATTCGGTAAAACAATATGAGAATAACAAGAAGACTACTAAAGGAAAATCCTGAATCATGCTAAATCACAAGTTTTGGAACATAACACATAAGAGATAATCTTTCTAATGAATAAGTTGTTCCCAACAGAATGCACATTCATTTTGCCCTTAAAGCAGGGGCTAAGTGATGAACCTCCAACGACTTGACCCACGATTCTTAATGAAGAAAAGCTCAAATAAGCGCACACTACATTTCATGGGCTAAAAATAGATGCATTTAATCAATAAAGCTTTGGTAAATCTTTTTCTAGACGGATGCAGCTCCCTTTTAAACAAGCATAAAGAACTGGATTCGTAAAGTTAAGGTCAAAGGTAATAACAACAGCTAAGACAGATCTGTCCATAGATTTCTGGGATGAAGGAAGGGGTAATGATCTAAGTTCCTGGACCGAGAAACAAGGTAAGGGAGGATGAATACTCCAAGATATCCACCCTTTGACCAAGTATACTCATAATGAGTACATTATCTCGCCTCGAAATATTTTAATTGATTAATTCCAAACAAGAAATGCAATGGAGAGTTACAAACTACATGTCAACATTTGCAAAGCAACATACACCAAAATGGGACTGTTAAAGACTTATGAACACTTAATCCCATTAATGAGCTTGCAAAGAATCATCTTCAAACCAAACAAATGATCAAATACAATCCTAGCGATCCAACCAGTCAAATATTTCTTTTCAAAGATTTTATTACTCTCCAATATAAACCAAAAGGCACTTAAGCATACAAAGAAACTAACTAAAAACTTCAACAAATTAGCTTATCAAATATAGGCAGGAACTTAGAAAGAAAGCGAGGCTTTTTCATGTTTGAGATGGGAACTTGGTAGTTGGGGAAAATCAAACAGTAAGGAACTAAACTTGAAACACCATTAGGTATTTAACTATTTTTGTCCTTTAACTATAATGAAATTTAGAATAACCATTGTTTACCGCCTAAGCACAAAATAGATGCAAGTCGAGTCATATATGTCAAAACAAACTTAGCACATGCTACATGTTTCAAGTCTCAAAAGCTTTAGCCAAAACATATCTTTGGTTATGTTCACCTGTAGAACAAAAAGCAAGAAACAAGAAAGTTAAAAGGAGATTGAATACCTAGCTCATGCTTAACACATAAATAATTTGGACAAAGCGGACTAAACATATAACAAAATCAAAACCAAAGATCAATCTACATGAGATTTAAAACATCTGAATCGGAGAAATAACATAAAACTAAATCGAGGAAGAAAATTACTTCATACTTCATGTGCTCGAGAATGTATCACCATTCAACTTGGTTTAACCGGTTTGGGTTCGACCAGAAGTCAAATAATTTCATCAATTTCAGATAACCAATGATAACAACAAAGAAGAATGTAAGAAAATTGGGAAAATCTAAATCGGTCGATCCGACCGGTCGATGACCCGACCCGAATCGTGTGTTCAATCAGAAGTCAAATAATTTCATCAATTTGGATAACCAATGATAACAAACAAAGAATAATGCAAGAAATTTGGAAATTTAAATCGGTCGACTGACCGTCAAGAATCTGACCGAAAATCGGTGATCCAAATCAAATCTTAACACCAAATTCAGATAACCAACATACATAAATATGAAATGCAAGAATTACGAAAATGTTACCCGAAGGTCGACCAGTCTGGTCGACCGACCAAATCGATGAAGAAAAAGCGAGAGAATCAAAGGGGATGACAAACCTTTTGGACTTGATTCTTGAACAACAAAGAAGCCAAAATGCTTTAAACTCAAGAACACAACAAAATATTTATGTATATATGGAATAATCTTAGAAAATCCTTCCGAAAATCTATTTTTTCTCCCCCGAAAATCTCCTCCCAAATGAAGAACAATCATGTGGTATTTATAGGTGGATTCCCCCAAAATCGAGTTTGAAATTCAAAAATAAAGGTAAAGATTTACGATTTTGTGGGTATGGGTCATGATTTTGCGGGTGTCGGCGTAACAGAGGGGTTGGTGGTGGCGGGGGTTGGTGGTGGCGGCGAGGTGACCGGCGACGTGGGGTCGCCGGTATGAAAGTGTGGGGTCGTGGCGATTTGGGAGAAGAGTGTAGGGTTTGATTTTTTGGTTTTTGTTTGTTTGGGGATTAAAAGAGGTTGGGGAAATGGGTCAGAGGCGACGGGTCGGGTGAGTGGGCTTTGGCGGGTGGGCTTTTCGTGTGTGTTTTGAATTAAAAGGGAAAGGAATGTTGGGCCACCGGTTGGGCTTGGTAAAGGAATTAGTTTTGTGGGGTTTGGGTATAAGGGAGTTTAATTGGGGAGTTTTGGGCTTGTGGTGTTGGGTTTAATTGTTTTGGGTTTGGGTATAAGGGAATTTAATTGGGGAGTTTGGGCTTGTGGTGTTGGGTTTAATTGTTTTGGGTTTGGGTATAAGGGAATTTAATTGGGGAGTTTTGGGCTGGTCCGGTTGGGCCGAAATAAAGAGGGAGAGTTGAATTGTTTTTTTTTTGGGTAGAAATTGTTTCGAGTTGGGAAAATGAAAATGGGTTATGGATAAAAATATAAAAGGGGTTTAATATTAAAACATATTATATATATATATACTTTTTGTAAAAGATGTGAATTATTTAAAATAACATAACGACGTGATAATAATAAAAATATAATATTTGCGAAATGTTTAATGCTTAATAAAACGGAAATGCGATGCAATTTTGCGAGAATAAAATAACATAGAATTTTTTGGATAAAACTTATGATTGTGATAAAAAATGCAAATGACAGTAAAAATGCGAATAATAATAATAATAAGAGAATAATATGCATATATATATATATTTTAAAATTGTTTTAAAAATGTCAAAAATGTTAAAAATTACGAATAAAATCATAAAAGATGGGACAAAATTGGGTGTCAACAGCTAGCATTATTGGTTTCTTCTGTAGTCCATTCTTATTCAGGTTTAACAAGAATGTCAGCTTCCTCATCCGATAGCAACATTGGAACAACATATCCATTGGTTATAGATCTCCATGCCTTAACATCAATTGATTTGATATGAGAACGTAGGCGAATCTTCCAATAGGCATAATTTGATCCATCTAAAATAGGAAGCCTACCAATAGTTGGATTTGCCGGATTCATAGCTTATGACAACAGAATCAAGCAGTTTTTGTGTTAAGCATCGGATCTGATACCATTTGGAAGGGGCTATGGAACAATAAAAATAAAAATGGAATAAACTCGAATGCCAATTTTATTTCCGAATGTCGGAAATTATGTCATTCGACACAAGTAACAACACTTTAGCAAAACATAAAACTTTGAAGAGTAAATGCAGCGGAAATTTAAAGACCACAAAGATTTTAAATTTTCATAAGAAAAAAAAACTTATGATGGTCAATGACCAATTGTATTGTTTATATATTATATACAATTATACAAATTCCTTTCTTTACAGATTTACAAGATAAAACGGAAAGGAATTAAAAGTTGAAGTCGCAGATGACTTCTGCCTGAAAAATCTAACTAAGTAGACATAGACAACCTCTCATTACAATCGCTTCATACAAAACTAATCTAGAATCTAAACAACAATTGTAATGTTTGACAGAATGTTGTCGACACACTCAGGCAACAATGGTGATCCAGATTTCTGAGATGAAATTTCGAGAGCTTTCTTGGTATTTTTACTTTTTGGTTCTGAATATCGACACTATGTAGTAGCCTCTCTATTTATAGTAGAAAGTCTTCATTGAAAATCTCATCGATCAGTTGTGGAAGTTGAGGGAAAGGTGGACTGGTGGTGGGATTGGTTGGAGAAGATCAGGGAGTAATAATCTCAACAGCTTTGGCTTGATCCTCACGACAAGCAACAACTTTTGACTTAGTCCTCACTCGTTTTTTACCAGCTCCTTTTTACCTTGCCAAGTCGTTTTTACCTCAAGTAATATTTAAACAAATATTACTGCATCACGTGAAGTAAGACAAAATCTGTTTCATAAAATGTTGGTCCGAATGTTGTGCAACATTTGTCCCAACATACTTACACATTCATATCAATACTTGAGGAGATATGTTGGGTTAAACGTCACAACACCAAATCCAACATTATCAAAATTAAATGGATAATATGTGTGATCAATCATAATAAGTCATGTGACTTTTAGGATGTTAGTTTGAGGGGTAATTTTGAGCTGAAAAAATAAATTGGGGTATTTTAAAACCAATAATGGATGAAGTGTATTTTTAATACATTTTTCATACGTTAGGTGTATTTTTAGTCCTTTTCCGGTTTTAATTACAAACCTGGAAATGGCTATTTTTTAATATTACCATGCTCATGTTTTGTATTTTCCACTTGAGAACGATTAGGTTTATGGATTTTAACCTTGTAAGGATATCTTGTTTTATACCTTTATCTGTTTTCTCCTTTTCAGTTATAATTCTTACACAAACAATCTATAATTATTGTATTAATTATACTATTGAATATATTTGTCTCACAAACATTTTAGTAATGTTTCAAAAATTAGAAAATGAAATAGTCAATTGACCAGATAAAATGCGCTAGTCAGTTGAGCGTTTATAGATTTAGCCAATTAAATGTTCAGTAAATGCCAGTTAACTCCCTTTACTTTTGGATTTTGAAATTATTTTCTATCAATATATTTTGACCTTTTAGACCTAGTAGTCAACTCTAAACATTGAAGTCATAAAATTTAAATTTTGAATTCACCTCCATATACTTTACTAGTTTAATTAGACACCCAAATATCGATGTAGCTAAGTGTTTTGGTTGATATATGTCTTAATTACAAATTCAGTATTTAGAGGATTCGTCATATTATTATGATTACATAATGTTGCCCCTCAACGTAACACAACTTTTTTTCTTAATTGTAAGATGTTCCATAACAAAATTTAGTTTGCCAAACGACTAACATTTGAGACCAGAGAAAGTACATAATAGTCTAACGAACATGAGAATTTTGATCATAGTTCACAAATTTGAGATATTTAAGCTCAATATAACAAATTGCAAGAGTGGTACTAAGTAAAAACAAACATGAAAAACGTATTAATTAAGAAAAGTACAAAACAAAAAAATAACAATATACCCAGTGAAATCTCACAATGTGAGGTCTGGAGAGGGTAGAATATATACAGACCTTACTTCTACATTGGTAGGTAGAGCGGTTGCTTTCGAGAGACCCCCGGCTCAAGACAAAGCACAAATCCAAGCAAAATACGACAAACAAAGTGAGTAAGTATGATAGCGAATTCTCAAAAAAATGAAGCAAAAAGAAGTAATAACTAATGCAAGTAAATAAGACAAACAAAATACACATAGCAGCATAAATTAAATGATAGAGGACTATAAGACAACATTGTGCCTATTAGTATGATAGACTAAGTGAACCTACAATAATAATACTACAACTAGCAAGATAAACACAAACAAGATAAACCACTAAATTGAAAAACAACCAATTATCTCAAACAAATGGTTGATTTTAATTAAAAGCTGGTTTGAAAATTTTAATGGTGTCAAATTCTTCTTTATGACACTATAAAAGTGCTTTGAACAATCAGTTACCTTTGAAAAGTACACAATAAATTATCCAAAGATATATATAGAAAGAGAAGGAAATTAGTATGAACAAGATGAATTCGAACTTCAAGTTACCATTTGCATTTGCTCTTCTGTTTCTAGCACAACTAGGAGAATCTCAACCTGCAGTTTTTTATGTGACTAAATATGGTGCAAAGCCTGATAGCGATGAAGATATTAGCAAGGTAAGTCAAAGCATTTTACCCATATCATTTCATTCAAATAATACAACTGGATATATTGGAGTCGTATTCAGGATTTAAATTTAACCGAGCACAAGATTCTAAGGTCTTTGAAAATAAAATTTGGCTTGTTTGGCAAAACTTCTAAAATCTGCTTATTTTTTAAAAAATATTTGTCGTCATAAGCGCTTTTCGAAAAAAATACTTTTGGAGATGTAATATTTGTTGTGTTTGATTAATCAATTTGAAGATCATTTTTGCCCATAGTAGAACAACAATATATTTGTGCTTAGCTAAGGTTTATAAAAGTGCTTCTAGGTAGAAGCTTTTGTTATTGCTCAAAAACACTTATTTTTTCCTACAAGCTTCGCCAAACACATAATCAACTATCTAAAATAAGCAATTTTCATAGAGTTTAAGTTATATATATATGCTAATATAGAGATTCTTTTACATGATCAGTGTAGTTTAACATTTTTAACAGGTTAGTTATCATTTTTATCAGTTATCAGTTAACGTTTATCATAAAGATTTATCTGTAATTACTTATAAATAACATGATTTTGTAAATATTGTTTTTACACAATCCGTGCATAGAACTTGAATTTTTGTTCACATATATCTATGGTCTATACCAAAATTGATAAGTTCAACTAAACTATCAATACCCGCCTTTGGAAATATAACTATGCTGAACTTTCTATTGCTATTTGTACATATAGTCAAAGTTAATTACTATACACATTTACATTTTTTTGTGGTGATTTTGAAAACAATTATGTATAGGCTCTATTAAGTGCTTTTAAGGAGGCATGCAACTAAAAAACTACAAGTAAAGTGGTGATTCCAAAAGGCAATTTTTTGATGAATCAAGTGAGATTAGAAGGTAATTGCAAGGCCCCATTAGAGCTTCAAATTCATGCCACATTGAAATCTCCTCCAAATCAAAGCCAACTCAAACATGATATGAAATGGTTAACTGTTAATCACATTGATCATTTTACATTATCTGGTGGTGGAATTTTTGATGGACAAGGAGAACAAGGTTGGGCACAAAATGATTGTAAAATTTCAGAAAGTTGTAGTAAGCTACCAAATGTGAGCCATATTCTATCTTCTATCACTTTGATGTTCATTCATTCAGGTAATTTTATGGATGGCCATTCAACTTTACTTTTAATTGTTGGTACTCTATTGTACTTTATAGAGCAGTACGGGAAGTAATAACTATTACAAATGTTCGAAAGGATAAATAAATAGTCAATCTTCAAAACTGCCGCACATGTGTTGTGTCTTGAATCTTGAGCACCTTGCAAAGCCAATGTTGAGAACTGCCGCAAGTTTGTTGTGTCTTGAATGTTGATATCCTGAAATCAAGAAACAACTAAATCTGGATGGTTACAACGTTGTGTGTTGAGTCGAGGATAGCCCTCTATCCTTAAGACAAGATTGCCCCGTATATATGCTTTTACGTTAGCGGGCAATAGTCTCCCAAGATAAAACAACACTTTAATCTCAACACTACAAAGCCAATAGGTTGAGCCTGCCGAATAAAACAAATATGAATCGACTTGCTGAAGATATGGAAAAGAAAGGAAGAGATTCTATGTCCTCTTCTCGTTTGTCTCTGTGTATATAGTGTGTCTCTGTTGTGTATATCTTGTGTATATGAGGGTGTTTGGTCAGTGATTTTCGTCACTGGTTTGCAGCGTTTCTGCTAACTGTTTTGTGTCATTTTTGTTCAATGTTTTTCAGTGATTTCCAGTGCTGTTTTTCTGCCTTCTGTGCAGTCCAGAATCGAGCCAACAACTGCTCAATATATAGCATGGAAGAGGGGCTGTCCAACTGCCAAAAATAAGGCTGTAATGATAATTAAGGGAGGCCATTAAAACAACCAAGTAATGGTTGTTAAGGCCATTGAAAGAGGCTATCCAAATGCCCAAGTAATGAGCTGCTAATGGAGGAGTTAATCAGCCAAGTAATGGCTGATTAATGCCTAAAAAAATAGTTCCAACGGAGGCAGAACCAACTTTTCAAAAACTATGGGAACCAAACTGTAAATATTGAAACTTCAGGGACTAAACTGTATATATGAAAGAATTCAGGTCCAAACTGTACATATGAAACTTCAGGGATCAAACTGTACATCTGGCAGAGTTCTCTGATCCAAAAAGATAATATCAGAAAGTCCCCACAGCCTGTGACCTGTGACCTGTGACCCGGACGAGACGGGCGGGGGGCGGCGGCGCACGTGTGGGCTTAGCCTTGAACCCAAGCACATCTAGGTCTTCCCTCCTTTAAACACATGGGATACCCCTTGGGGTCCCAAACCCTTTACCAATTAGAGACTTATATAGAGAGCAATTCTTCCTATTCCCACCGATGTGGTAGATTTGTCCCACACCACATTTTCATGCCTCAAACACCTTACTTCGTGGACCAATATCGCTTTCATTTCTCAATGAAATTTGACGATTCTTGGCCCTACGGTCATCTACTCACTTCGTAGATCATGCATGTGTAAAGAGATAAAGCCTCCAACATGCGGAACACTAGTGTTTAATTCATCAAAGATGGGTGGACGCATCTCCCCGCCAAAGGCAAATTTCCAACATTAATTTATTACACGATAGTTCTAAAACTAATTTTTGTAATGAAAAATAACTCGATTATGCATATTTCTTGCAAAATACAAAAAGAATGCGAAAAATGTTAAATCTAGTCCTACAAACACAAAAAGGTTGCGATTTCTATAAATTTGTTTGGTAAATACAAACGTTGTCACGTGGCATATGCATGATCATGACCTTACATAATATCACGTGGCACATCTTAAAAGAAATTAAAATCCATCTTCTGACCAAACAAAATGGTATTCTTTCGTTTATGATCCTTCGGCCAAACTTAATTACCGTCAGTAGCCTAAATATATAAAACTTATACACTAATATGTATATATATGTAAATTATATGTATATTTAAGTATAAATATACAAAATCTATACATTTACTAGCTATTTTATAAATTAGATCACATAAAAGTATTTGGCTGTAATTATCCTCAACAAAATACCCAATGCCTTTCACCATATGACACATGGCACATCATGGTATTTTGATTGCTTTTAAGTGGGTCGAAAAAATGTGTATTTTAAGGGGTGCCACATATAAGTAAGCTGATGATTTGCTCGCAGCTTACTTGTGTTTTCGGTACCAAATTCAGCATTGTTGGGCTTTTTTTTTTCGTGATATATAGGCATAATTGCATTATTTTGCTGCCATAAAGATTAGGTTTGTGATTTTGGTACGATAAATTAAAAGTTGGATGACCGTCCATGAAATTAATCTTCTTTCCTTGTTATGAAATTTGAGACTTCTTAATTAACTATGTTTCTTTTTCATTTAATTTCTTTGATGTGCAGAATTTGAGCTTCAACTTCCTCACAAACTCCATAATCAGTGACATAACTTCATTGGACATCAAATTATTCCACATTAATGTGCTAGGATGCAAGAACTTAACCTTCAATGGCATTAACATAAAAGCTCCAGCAGAAAGTCTCAACACTGATGGTATTTTTAGAATTGTGCACTATCTCATCCAATTTTATTTACTTAATTAATTATATATTCAACATGGCGCATCATGTGTAACGTTGATTTTTTTTATGAGACAAATACATGGAGTTTTTTTCTTTTTGATAAAGCGTAGCGGTGAGACTCGAACTCATGATATTTGCCGTGATCTAATATCATGTTAGAATTGTGTGATCATCTGATCTATATTTTATTT
The DNA here is from genome assembly GCA_029783415.1 of Anisodus acutangulus. NCBI lineage: Eukaryota > Viridiplantae > Streptophyta > Magnoliopsida > Solanales > Solanaceae > Anisodus > Anisodus acutangulus. Next base: position 5,299,642 of record CM056511.1, read on the forward strand.
ACTCAATTACATTCAGAATCTGAACACACCTCTTCACATGTGGCCTTGATTCCTTTTTATGAGGCAAACACGTAGAAAGTCTTTTTTTATAAAGGTGGCGTCGAGATTCGAACCGAGGACCTCTGTATGTTCTAATAGAAGTACCGTATTAGAATTGTGTGACCATCTCATATACTTATTTACTTAGTTATATTCACAACATGCCCTTCACGTGTAGCCTTGAGTTTTTTTTATCATTAGTCAAACACATGAAAATTCTTTTGATAAAGGACAACAGTGAAATTCGAACTCAGGACCTCTGATTGCTCTTACACCATGTTAGAATTGTGTGACTGTCTCATCTAAAAGTTTAAGATATTAAATAAGCACATTTTTTATTGAGGAAAATAATCGACAGATGTATAATATATGTATATATTATGTATATCAACTAGAGATTGTAAATTTATTTGGCCAAGCGGCCAACTGTATAACTTTCCGCATTTTATTTACTTAATTATATTCTCAACAGGTATTCATGTAGCAAGATCAAGAGGTGTCAACATTACAAATTCACAAATTGGTACTGGAGATGATTGTATATCAATTGGTGATGGAGTTCAAGAAATGCACATTACTAATGTGACTTGTGGACCTGGCCATGGAATTAGTGTTGGTAGCTTAGGAAAAACTCCTGGTGAATTGCCTGTGGTTGGAGTTTTTATGAAAAATTGCACATTTATTGATACTGATAATGATAATGGTGTGAGGGTGAAGACATGGCCAGCTTCACATGATGGTGTTGTTAGAGATTTGCACTTCGAGGATATTATTGTGCAAAATGTTAGCAACCCTGTTGTCATTGATCAAGTCTATTGCCCTTATAATCAGTGCAAGAAAGAGGTAAGTGACATATCTTTATTAATCAGTGCAAGAAAGAGGTAAGTGACATGTCTTTATTACTATATTTATATATATTTAAAAAGGTTTATGGAAGTAGGCTGCCATAGGTATAAACATAGCCATATTAGTGATTCCCCCTAACACAAAAGCACCAAAAGAACCCCTTTTTTGACCCACTAAAACAACATAAAAAAACATAAATAATTCTTTTTCTATCTATGAAGTAGGATGAGTGTCCTACCTAATTTAATATTAGGTAACTGAGCTCTTGCAGGGAGAACATTCTAATGGATAATATGAGCACGTTCTACATCTCATATTAGACTCCCAAGGAAAAAAAGGAGCAAAAATAGCTAATCACAGTTGATTTCCATTATCATATTTATGAGATGAGTGGACCTTTTTATGCAAAAGGTGATCCACTATCAATTGTATTCTTTTTGACATATCAAATCAAGAGGTCGAGATACCTAACAATAGAAGAAAAATGAAGTGGGTAAGCGTACTCCTTTCACTTGGCTGGTTAGTTCCTTGATCTGTCACATGATTAAGATAACAATCATTAGGTTTGGTTTGAAAATGATACTTTTTTTCAAAATAAATTTTAAGTGGTGCCACATGGATATTATGTAAGTGTCACTGGATTAAGGCTGCTAGATTACTTGTTTTTTCTAGGACTAAATTTAGCAATTTTTGGTGCTTTTTGTTTATTTTTTATGTTATATAGGCATAGATGAATTATTATTTATTTTCATTAAGAAAAGAAAATAAATATCTACGACTTTGATAAGATACACTAAAAGTCTTATGACCATTAGTGAAGTTAATCTATTTAAACTCAGGATATTTTTTAAGAAATATATTTTTTATTACATAGGGGGTAGTGTAAGGGGAAACGAGGGAGATGATTACAAGGTGAAGAATCAAATCCTCATCAACAAGTTAAAAGTTCAGGTAGCCAACCAACTAAACTACTAAGATCCTCCAACTTAGAATATATTATGCATTAATTGCACATAAGCAAAGTTAAAATCCATCAAAAAGGGAAGCTAGCAAAATATATACTTTTATTTTGATTTATTTTGCAGTTGCCTTCACAAGTGAAGATAAGCAAAGTGAGTTTCAAGAATATAAAAGGTACATCAAGAACTCAAGAAGCTATACAACTTACGTGTAGTAAAGGTGTGCCATGTGAAGGTGTTGAAGTTGGAGATATCGACATAAAATATAGTGGAAATGAAGGGCCAGCCAAGTCTACTTGCCAAAATGTTGACCCAAGTCTTGTAGGCAAGCAGAACCCACCAGTTTGTAGCACTACTCCTGCTCATTCTTCTTGAACATGTTCAGGTGTTTGGATGAAAGTCCGTGAAAATATGAAAACGAGATAACAATCGGGTAAATTTCACAAATAGCTGATTTTCAACATCTGCGGTAAAAAAATAGCTACTATAATGCATGGAGTTTTAAATTTCACATGCGAAACTTCGACACATTATCCTGAAGTTTTACCTTTGGAATTTGGAATTCCAGGATAGTAATTATATTTCAATTACATGATCGAAAAATAGTTAGCGGGGATATTTCATCGACACAATCACGTGTTAGTATAGGTGTTTATTTGGCTTTTTAGCCTTTAGTTATTTTGATAATTTAGTCCCCTTGAGCTTTTAATATAGAAAGCTCCCAAAAATTTGTCCCTTTATTATTAGGGAATTTCCTTTTTTTTCTTAGCTAGTATTGGACTTGTCTGCTAGGCAAGATTCAGAGGAAATTGTACAATTGTGAGTAATTAACCAAGCTGTACACTTGAATTAGAAAAATAAAATTCACCTTTATATTATGAGATTTTTTCCACATACGCATTGATTGGAATATATATTTATATTTTTCATGTAACCATTCGATATTAAAGTCGCTCGACTAATTCAAATTGACGCCGAAAAATGTACTTTTCCTATTAAAGTCTCTGATTAATTCAAATTTAAAAGAAATAATTCATTGATTATTTTCATTGATTGAAAGACTATATATACAAGTTACATATTTCCATAATAGGAGAATCATATTCCTATTCTACTCCTAAAACCTTATTCTACTTGGATACTAAATATACATTTATGGTAATACAAATATTATGGTAAGTGTACAATACTAATTATATTACAACATTACCTAAACTAGGATACTAAATACTACCTAAACTACACGGTACAATAGGGGAAAATCCAAGAGCCACGAGAGCCAAATATACACAATATACACATGTATATTGTGTGTATATTGTATATATTTAATACACCCCCTCAGTCATAGCGGACGGTCTTCGAACGCTGAGACTGTCCCTAAAATCTTCAAAAAGGACCGAAGGAAGACCCTTTGTAAAGATGTCGGCAATTTGATATCTTGACGGGACATGACAGACGCGTACCTGACCACGAGCAGCCTTTTCGCGGACAAAGTGAATGTCCATCTCGATATGCTTAGTCTTGGTCTTTGAACCGGATTACCAGAAAGGTAGATGGCACTAACATTATCGCAATAAACCAAGATTGCTTTCTGAATGGGACAATGAAGCTCCAAAAGCAAATTACGTAACCAACATGATTCCAAGACCACATTAGCTACCCCTCGATACTCGACCTCGGCACTGAATCGGGACAATGTTGACTGACCTTTTGCTGAAGTCTCTGATTAATTCAAATTGATGAAAGGTAAGACTATAGATATTATTATATGCTAATTTAATGAGAACAATACAGTATACAGAAAACTTAATTAAAAAGAAAGAGAAATGAGACGTATTGATTTTTCTTCCAAATCCTTAAGGATAAAATATCCACAATTCCACGAGATTCACACATGAACAATATGAAAAGAACTTTTTGTCCCTTTGTGAAATGAAATATCTGCCCGTCAATCTAATTAGAAATTTCTACGGATTTAAGATTTAAAATTATAAATTCTTATAATATTTTAAAATTAATATGTAAAACTAATTGGGTGCACCATACACAGTGAAATATTTAATAATCTTTTACTATAAAATTAATTTTAACAAAAATTATTGAATTCATGTGAATTCATAATTTCAAAGCTAGATATGCAATAGATTAGAGATTTCAAGTTTAAATCTTGAGAATAGAAAATTCCTGACGTGGAATGCGTTCTTCTTAAATGAATCATATGCAACAAAATTTAAATTAATTGGACGATTAAATTTTTTGAATATCAAATAATTTAATATATATTCGTTGTTCTGATTTTCGAATGTGATAACATATAAATAAAATAAAAAGAAGATGATGACAGGGCTTGGTGAATTTGCGTCTATTTGTGAAACTACGACGATATGTAATTAACATCGTGAAGGATTATTTTTTTCCTAAATTGGTTGGTTAAGATCTTTATATTTTACAAAAAACAAATTTGGTACATTGGAAAAGTTATATTTTACAAGCTACCAAACGTGTACGTTTGTTTCAAAAGTAGGCGATTTTTTTTTCTTTTTAGATTTCTTATCAGGAGAACTTTTCAACTAAACGACATTTTACTTAAAATACTTTTTCAAATAAATTTATCAATATTTTAGTAACATCTATATATAATGATGGTCAAATTTAGAGATGGCAAAGGGTGGATTGGGTCAAATTGTGTTGGATCAAAACGGGTTAATTTAATGAATGAGTCAAAACTAGGGCTGGCCAGTGGGCCGGGACAGCCCGACCCCGACCCGAGCCCGTCCCGAGCCCGCCATAAAAAAAAAAAATTTTTTTACGGGGGCGGGACTCGAACTCGGGACGGGACGATGTCTCGTCCCGCGAGACCCGAGCCCGCCCCAGGCCCGCGAGACCCGAGCCCGCCCCAGGCCCGCGAGACCCGAGCCCGCCCCGAGCCCGCCCCGACCCCGACCCCGACCCCGCCCTCGCCCTTTGCAAAAATGACCGTTGCACCAACCACCATTTTAGATTATGGCCAGATTAACGGCAGCCATTTTAGCCCCCTCTGACCCCTACCCCTTAATATTTATTTTTAACCCATAAGTTATTATATTTACACTTTAACCCAATTTTTCAACTATAAATAACTCATTTTCTCTTCATCTTTCTCACAAATCTTCCTACAATCTCTCTAATTTCTCAATATATCTCTCTACAATTCTACATTGTTTGCTAAATATTCAATTTTATTTATTCATTTGGAAATTGGTAGTGAAGTTGGCAACTAGCTTGAGGATCTTCCATCGAGCAAAGTTTCAATTTTCAACCTTCGATTACACGTCGACGTTACGTCGGCGTTTGTCTGATCGTTTCTTCATTAAATTTTTTTTGTCTGTTTATTTAGTTTAGAACTTTAGATCACTTAATTTTATTGTCTTTAATTATTTATTTATTTATTTATTATCATAATTAAAATGGAAGGATTAAAAGGTATGTTTAAGGGTAAGGGTAAGGGTGCTTCTTCTAGTAGGGGCAACCAGGCAAGGGTACTTCTTCTAGTCATCTTATTCCTACACAGGGATGATTTTGTTGATACTCAACATTTTCCTACAATACCATTAGATTTAGACCAGGAGCTATTTTTTGGAACTCAAGAAGACTTTAATTTAGACGATGATCTAGATGATATACCCACTAATGTTGATGACAACACACCCACTAGTGCACCTTCAACTGAAATACCTCCTATTCCCCCTAGTATGAGACGAGGTCCAAAGAAAGCGACCATTAAAATCAGATGCATGGACATTTTTGATAGGGACGTAGAGAATCAAGTAGCCATATGTAAAATTTGTAAAAATGTTTTAAAATTTAAAACTGGAAAAGGTCACGGTGGGACGGGGGGTTTAATTAGACACGTAGTAAGTGCTCATCCAGCTAGGTATGCCCAATACCAGGCTTCAAAACCGGGTGCGCAAACGCCCGCTCCATCAGGACAAGGTTCACATACTAATATTGTCCCGGACCAAGTACAAGGTCAAATTAACCCTATGACGGGGGGAATTGTAGGCCCTAAATACAATAAACATAGAGATAGGGAAGCAATATCAAAATTAGTTGCTGTGGAGGGTTTGCCTTTTTCATTTCCTTCATCTCTCGGTTTTATTCATTACATTAGAGATATATATAATCCTGCTTTTAACGGTTTTCCTAGATCAACTGTTAAGAGAGATGTATTTAAATTCGCGCATGAATATCAACAATATTTACGTTTTTCATTATATCATTTTACTGGCAAAGTATCCACCACGTCTGATATAGGCCGTAGTACTAACGGCCATGATTATTTAAGCGTAACTTGTCATTGGATAGATTATAAATGGTCTATGCAAAAACGTATTTTAGCGTATAGATATATAGATGATAGGCACACTTGGTACTTTTATTGCAGAAAATATTTATCAAGTGTGCGATTATTACTGGAATTACCGATAAAATTATGACTATTACATTAGATAACGCTTCTAATAACAATTACGCAATTACAATTTTAAAAAATAGCTTAACTCAGTCTTTTCAGGACCATTTTCATATAAAATGCGCGTGCCATATATATAACTTAATTGTAAAGGATGGTCTATCACTTTTTGAAGACATTCTTAGTAAAATACAATTTGCTATAAACTTTATTTTTAAAAGTAATAAAGTACAACGTAGAAAAGAATATAAAAAAATTTGTCATGATTGTGGACTACCTTTTAGAAAAATTCCACAAGAAGTATCCACTAGGTGGAATTCTTTATACGAGCAACTACTTGTTGCTTATGACTATAAATTACCTATAACTTTATTTTTTAACTCTCATAATAAAAAGCCAGCTGATATGATTTTAGATAGTGATTGGGAAAAAATTTCCGAACTTATTGTATTTTTAGAGAAATTTTTTCAAGCAACAAAAAAAATTTCCGGTATATATTATCCTACTATTTCAACTATGTTATTTTATATAACTCTAATATTTTTATTACTTAGTGAATATATGGAAAAACCAGCTTATAAAGTGACTATTAAAAATGTTTCTCAAAATAAAAAAATATTTTATTCCTATTCCCTCTATTTATATTATTGGTTCTGTATTAAATCCTACTATTAAAATAGACGGTACTAAATCACTAATTGAAACTATTTACGATTGTATAGAAGTACTACCACCTCCAAGTCCCAAAAATCTAAATCACCCACCACCTATTGAACAAACTAAAGAAGAAGTATTGTCTAGCGTAGAACACCAATGCAAAAATATATATAGATTTATCAACAAGAAAATGCTAGTAACTTACCAGCTTCCATACCATCTTCTTCATCTTCAATACAACCTCCCAAAAGACATCTTTGTTTCGGCTAGTATTGAAAGCCTCGAAATAGAATGTGCTGATAAATACCTCTACTACTAACCAAATTAGCGAGTTGGATATTTTTGTTTTGCAGGGTTACATCGTATCAAGAAGTTATCAATGAAGATGGACATGAAGACTTCTTTGAAATCTTTGGAGGGAATGAGAAGACCTTTCCGACACTTTCAATGATGGCTCGAGATGTTTTGAACATTCAAGCGTCGTCAAGCTGCGTCTGAAAGCGCTTTCTGTGCAAGATATCAAATAGGAGACCACAGACACTCATTAGCCGGAGACGACTTGGAAATTGCGGTATTATTCGAGAGATTGGATCTGGCGAGCGGAGAAGGTGCGGTCAACCAGGAGATCAACGAAGAAGATGATGAAAACTACAACGAAATCTTAACGAAGGCGTTGGAAGCGGCGTGGATCAATTTGACCAACAAATACCAATTCCAACAGAAGAACCACATGAAATCATCAAGCAATTAGAACAGGTTTTTGAGAATGTAATTTTTAATTGTAATTTTATTATGTAATTTGTAACTTTTGGACAACACCACAAAGTTGCAATTTAGATTTTAGACAATTGTATTTGTATTACAAAAAATCATATGTCTATTAAATAATATAAGAGGCACAAAAACTGACATTGGGATGTTTTTATTATACTATCTTGTTTTGTTTATTGAGTTTTTATACATATGTTATTTAAAAAAAAAACCCGCCAGATCCCGACCGAGCCCGAGCCCGCCTCGCCCGAGCCCGACGGGATCGGGATCGGAGCGGACTTGCTCGATGCATCTGACCCCGCCAGAGACCGCCAGACCCGACCCCGCCTTCTTCTCCCCGCCCCGACTCCCGACTGCACTTCGCCCAGAGCCCGGCCCACTGGCCACCCCTAGTCAAAACCAACCCAATCCAGATATACTTGGGTCAAAATGGTTTGGGTCAAGTTGAGTTAAAAAGTAGGTTATAACCCAACCCGACTAACTTAACCAAAATATTTTCTTACTTGTACTCGTGGACAAACATTGATTTAAGAGCGGGAACAAGCTAACAAAAGCAAACCATTGCCATCTAATACTACACCACCCAACCACCCACCTCAAACACTCACCCCACCAACCCCCAACCAAATTCCACCCCCATTCAACCACCACCCTCAAACACACTTCATCTTCATCCACCCTTACCGACACTACCGCTCCTCCCACCCCAAGAAAAATTCTATTTCATATATTTTATTTTACTTTTTTTTTTAAAAATGGGATATTATTTCTTACCCCCATCATGTCCTCTTGCCACCCCCCCGACCATAACCCCATCACCCACTTCACACCAAATTTAACCACACAACTTTTAAATTTTTTATAAAAGTAAAATAAAATGTATGATGTAGAAAATTCGGAGGGTGGGGGTGTATAAAATAAAAAAACAAACTTTCTAAAAACTTTTTTAATACTTTTTTGGATGGGCCGCGGGAGGGGGTGGGGGTGGGGTTGTGGTGTAGAAAAATAAAAAAAATAAAAACTTGTTTAAAAAACAATTAAAACTTTTTGGAGGGTTGGGGGCCGCAGACAATTAAAACTTTAAGTTTTTATGGCACATTTTTATCGCATAAGACTCCAGATGCGAGCCTCCATTTCATCCACCTTGCACCAATACGATGTGTGACATCGTCATAAATCTCTCCATTCCATTGGATAATAGACCCGAGATACTTGAAGCTTCCTTTCTTTGGAATGACCTGAGTACCAAGCCTCACCTCCACACCTGTCTCATGGTCGCTCCCGTTACTGAACTTGCACTCCAAGTATTCTGTCTTGGTCCTACTCAGCCTGAACCCTTTAGACTCCAGAGTCTGTCTCCAAACCTCCAGTTTAGCGTTCACTCCGCTGCGAGTCTCATCAATCAGGATTATGTCATATGCGAATAACATACACCATGGTACCTTCCCTTGAATTTGTCGCGTCAGTCCATCCATCACCAAGACAAATAAGAATGGGCTGAGAGCTGATCCCTAGTGCAGCCACATCAACACTGGAAAGTGTTCTGAGTCTTCTCCTATTGTCCGTACCCTGGTCTTGGCTCCATTATACATATCCTTGATCGCCCTAGTGTACGCCACATGTACACCTTCAACCTCCAAATATCTCGATGAGAACCATATATAATTCTCTCTTCCTCTCCCTATACTGCTCCACGAACCTCCTAATAAGATGAATGACTTCTGTAGTCAAATTCCCCGGCATGAATCCAAACTGATTCTCGAAAATAGACATGTCTCTTCTCACCCTCATCTTCACGACTGTTTCTCAAACTTTCATAGTGTGACTTAGCAACTTAATACCCCTATAGTTGTTGCGACTCTGATTGTCACCTTTGTTCTTGTACAAAGCAATCATTGTACTCCACCTCCATTTTTCGGGCATTCTTGCCTTCTTAAAAATGACATTAAATAACTCATTCAGCCACTCCAAACCTGCCCTGCCTGCGCTCTTCCAAAACCCAACTAGGATCTTATCAGGCCTGGTCGCTCGTCCCCTGCGCATCCTGCGAACATCACCCTTAACCTTCTCAACTTTAATACTTCTACAATATCCAAAATCTCGGTACCTTCCGGATTGCTCCAGATCTCCCAGCACAATGTCTTTATCTCCTTCTTCGTTCAAGAGTTTATGGAAGTAATACTACCACCTCCGTCTAATACACGCGTCCTCCACCAGTATTTTACCGTCCTCGTCCTTAATGCACCTCACGTGATCCAAGTCACTGGTCCTCCTCTCTCTCACCTTGGCTAGTCTTTACAACTTGTTATCCCCGTATTTTTCCTCTAAATCCACATACAGGCGTTCAAAAGCCACCATTTTCATCGCAATAATTGCTAGCTTTGCCTCCTTTCTGGCCATCTTATATAATTCCCTATTTGTCAATTTCTCCACCTCATCCTTGCTTTCTACCAATTTCGCATACACCACTTTCTTTGCTTCCACCTTCTCTTGAACTTTACCATTCCACCACCAGTCCCCTCTATGCCCACCACGGCTACCCCGCGAGACCCCTTAGCACTTCTCTAGCTACCTCCCGAATACAACTGCCGTTCTATCCCACATACCGGTCGCATTCCCACTACTCCCCCAAGCCCCTCTGGCCATCAACCTCTCCCCCATCTCCTTTTCACTAGCCATGGTCAAACTCCTCCATTTTATTCTTAGTTTGTCATCCACAACCCTCCTCTTCTTCACTATCTTGATCTTCAAATCCATCACCAAAGCTTCTGTCTGGTTGTAAGATACTCACTCGGAATAACCTTGTAGTCTTTACAAAGACTGTTGTCAACCTTCCTAAGGAGAAAAAAGTCTATCTGAGTCTTAGCCACTGAACTACAGAAAGTCACCAAGTGCTTCTCCTTCTTCAGGAACCTCAAATTGGCTATCACCATCCCAAAAGCTTTAGCGAACTCCAAAAGTGAGACGCCTCCCCCGTTCTTGTCCCCGAGGCCAAAGCCTTCATGGACGTGGTCATAACCCCCTGGACGTTCCCACCACCTCATCCAAATCCTCTCAAAAGCGCCTCTTCTCCTCCTCGTCCAGGCCCACCTGCGGCGCGTAAGCACTAATAATGTTCATATTAAACCCTCCAACTACCAACTTAATCGTCATCATCCTGTCATTGACCCTCATAACCTCTACCATCTGATATTCTAGTTCTATATTAGTTTGAATAAAAAATAAACGAGGTCAATTAATTGGTCCAGTAAAAAAATTATCCGCTGGGTTGGATATTTTAATCCAATGTTGGCCAATATTTTCATGGACCATTTTGGGTTAACCTAATTTAACCCACTACCGAATAAGTATTAAGTAATAGGGAAAAGAACGTAAATATACAATAATATAAAAATATCTACATACGCTTAGCATGTAAATACAATTAACATTCAAATGTCAGATAAGGAGTTATAACAAATTGCTACATATAAGGAAATCATCTGTAAATCAAGTCAATAATAACCCATTACATTATCTTTCTACTTTTTTGCTCATTATCTTTCTATTTTTTGCTCATAAGATATTTTTATAACTTTTCTTTGTACGTGCACCCCCCCCCCCTTTTCTACTTTCTATATTGGCAGCATTTTAATTTTCTTTTTTACCTCTTCCCTAGTGTGGTTTCACTGTTTTTAATTTGCCCAAATCTTATTACACCCTTTATAGGAGAAATCTTCACGAAAATCCAATCATCCAGTTGGAGCTCTAAGTCTCGCAGTCGCACATCCGAATACGACTTCTGACGACTCTGAGTGATTAACAGTCGTTCTATGACTTGGTGTACTAAGTCAGGCCCAAATAATTATGATTCGTCTACTTTGAACCATTTGATAGGAAATCTATATTTCCGTCCGTACAAAGCCGCGTATGGAGCCATTTTAATGTGAGTAAGATAGCTGTTATTGCACACAAATTTAATAAGGGGTAAAGTATTCGAATCCTCCAATCGGTCGCTAAGATTAACTGATGCGTTTCCTCCGCTCAACTTCTCCCCTTAGTCCTTACATTAATCAAGTTGCTTGTGGAAGTTTGTCAACTTAGCTTTGTTTTACTAACTGTGTGCTGAAAACTCTCATATTGTAGTATCTCGATTATGAACACTCTATGGACAATGTCATTCACTCTGAAGTACATGTATCATCGTAGTTAACTCCTATCCATAGTCTGAAACTCCCTTACTGCTCGTAATTATAAACAACTTACTTTCTTTACTTCTTGGCCACTCATTTTCTTACTTGTTGTACTTATCTTAAATCAAGAATATTCTGGTTTACGTATGCAATCTCAAACATTGCCCCTGATTCCAATCCTTGGCGTTACCAACCCTTAAGAGATGAGTTGTTAATTTATTCCCTCATTCGGTATTTGGAAGATTCAGAAGAATTTACATTACATAATGTTAGCCTACTACATCCAAATCTGGTTATTATACTAAGATTCGAATTCCTTCACTTGCCTCATTGTTAATTCTTTTTGCCAATGGCTTTTTGGAAAATATTCCCTCGATCTTGTTAAGCTGTCAATCCATTACTTTATATATCTTGTAGAACCTTTGGTCAATTCAGAAATGCTCATAGACATCTATCTGTGCCTGTCATTTTATTTTCATTATAATGTCACTATCTTTTGACATATATCTTTAATGTCTACCTTATATCCATAGGCGTTATTGGCTCCTTTCCATATGTTTAGGTGCGAATCTCTAGCTTTATTCACTGTTACTTTCGGTTACATACTTTCTGAGATGTATGATTGCATATGTTATGGAACCGATGCTTTGTATGTTTAGATCCAATTCACAGTGTTACATGGTCTCATGACTTGTCAAGTTTTCTTGTCTTATCATTATTAGATCTCCCGTCGATTGAGTGCTCATTCGTCTTACCTTTACATTTCCATTTCAAATTTTCTTGGGGGAAATCTCTTATCTCAAAATATTCCTCATATTATCTTCTTGAGCATCAGAGGTCCATCACCTTTGGCCGTAGAATTCTTTAATGTTCCTCTTCTACTATTGGTCCTTACGATGTTCTGGAGTAATAATACCTTTGTGAAACCTACATAATTGTAAGCGCATTCACCTTTATCCTCCTTGTTGTAATTCTTCCTTTTATTCGTCATTAAACAAAAAAAACATTTCTACCTTTAACCGAAATGCCTAAACCGAGGGACAACCTTCCCGGAAGGGCATGACCTCAAAATCATTCTCATCAGCCCTTAAGTATCTGTTTCAAATCAGTGAATATAATCAAGAGTATCTGAGGGAAAAATCAGAGTATAGGATCTCAGAAACCAGCAACTGCTTAGCAGCTTTAACTTCAGCAAACCAGAAACTATTTGGGTTTAGCCCTTAAATATGACAACTGCTCTTGGGGTCAATTTGCCACAAGAATGGGGATATCTGCCAATCTCAATAACACGACAACCACACAAATATAACAATAGAACATACCAATAAATCTTAGTGTCTTATCTGTTCATTTTGTAGAACAAAGGCAACGAATATCTTTGATAAAACTAGGTTATGTCCTTTTCAATTTCAGCAGCAATCAACAAGTCATAGCAGCAATTTCAGTCCCAGATGCAATAAGTTTATCAAGTGTAGCATTTGTTTTCCAAAGTGAAGCTACTCAGAAACATTTCGAATGGGACAGTAGTTCAACACAACAATTATGTTTTACCTTAAAGTGTAGCAACACTTTAACTCAAATGTAGCATTTTGCTTGCCTTACCTTGTAGTTACCACCTAGCTCAAAATGCAACAGCTACTTGGCCTCAAATTGCAGCAATACACAGTAGTGAAACAACAGTAGCAAGTAGCATCATACAACCACATATTTCTCAAATCTGCGGTAGCAAAGTAGCAAAAAATGATGCATAAACTCAGCTAAAAAAAATGAAGCAAAAACTCAGCTCAAATGGCAGCAAGTTCTGCTTCAAAGTAGCATTTCTTGAGATGCAAAAGTTTGTCAAAACAATAGCAAAGTATGATAACTTTTCAGCCAATAACTCATGGTAATGTTTGAAAGTAGCTATCGCAAAGCTCAAGTGGTGTATATGTCCTTTTCTAAACAGTAACACGATTATAGAAACAGTTCATCTCAAGAATGGGCATCAGTAATGCTTCCCAAAATGCAACAATTGCTCACATCAAATGTGGTGATCTTTTTCATCAATTGCAGCAGCAGGTAGCAGCAATGTCCTCAAGTATACAACAACAATAATAGTAGAGTATCATCAAATCAAACTCACCAAGACACATGCATAAGAGTGCAGCAGGGATATGCTCAGTAGCATATACTTTTTAAAAAAAAAAAATAGGAGAATAGAAGATGAAAACATCAAAGAGCAACAACAGTTTGCCCTCAAATGTAGCATTTGCTTATTTTACTTCAGCAACATCTCATGGCAGCCAACATAACAACAAAATGGCAATGCATTTATCAATGTACAACACTCATTTGATCAATGTACAATACTCATTTGTAGCAGAACCAGCACAAGCCAAATGTGCAATAACTGGCAATCTTAGAAATCAGTTCAACTCAAAATCTGCCCAAAGTGCAGTGACAACTTTGCCCGAGTATAGCAGTAGGAAATCAGACATTGAGCAGTGAACTCATGGCCTTATGCACATCAACAAAGGTAGTAATTCAACCAAAAGAAGCATTTGTTTTCCCCCAAACACCATCAGCAATTTGGCAACAACTCAAAGTAAACATCGAAGATCCCCAGAAATTGTTCTCATCACTGTAATTATAATTATATTACAAAAATGACATTTTCAATATCCAAAGCAGTGGTTTTCCATTAGCAATAACAACCCAAGATCACAACAACTGCTCATTCTAATAATTTAGCAGCAGTAACTCATAATAGATCAGCATGGTGACAGTAGTTCAGCAGATCATAGCAACTCATGGTAAGAAGTCACAAAAATGGTAGCTCAAGTGTAGTGCAATTCCTATGTTGCAGCAACCAGAAACATCAAAGGATAATCACAACAAATGGCAATCCAATAACATCCTAGGATGGCATTTCAAATGCCATAGTCAACAAACACAGGAGCAAACAACCCATAACAGTAACTTACTCATATCATCTGACAGATCTGTCCCAATAGAGAGCATACTACTCGTATTTACACTCAATCCAACTTCAATTTCCCTACTAATCATAAACACAATAAGGTCTACTAGGAGAATTCTTACAATCTTCTGCGTTCAGGTGCTTAGTACTTCCTTTACTTTACTCTCTTTTTTAAAACAAACATTTTGCTTTCCAGTCTTGCATTATCTCTTCCGTATATAAGTGAGACAACTTCTCATAATCTCGAAACTTCTTACATAATACTGTCTTTCTGGCGTATCAATTGTCTGGTAGAAGTCACTCATTTACTGGCTACGAATATGAGCTAACCGTAGTCTTTTTGGTAATCGGCATTATGAAACAGTATCAGGAACGAGTTAAACTCGAATTCTTAAGACTCAGCTCTACTGCACCATTTATGATATGAAAGAACGAAAACCATCCCGAAATGCCTTGCATCCTCCTGTTCATAAGTGTGGCGAGCAACACACCCATCAACAAGACTCTACTAGACATATCTTGTAGACTCCCTAGGACAGACATGCTATAATACCAAGTTTTATCACGACCCCAATCGGAGGGCCATGACGGGCACCCGGACTTTACCTGTCCAAGCGCCACTCTTCATATTCTTACCATCTAACCGAAATCAATCATGGCCACAAGGGCCATATCGAATATCCTGCTGACACATACGCCACAGCCGACAGGGCCTCACATGACTACTATACAGTACACATGACTTCTTTTAGACAACGATGTATGCAAAACCTTGTCGGTTAATTTCTGCGATGCCGTTAGAGGCTTCATAGACTGTAGTTGCAGTCAGTCAGAGTTTACAAGCTTATATGTTAGCCATGTTGGCTACATATTGATACTTTCAGACTTATCTCAATACTTCCGCATTTATGATTATTCAGTTAGACTTTTCAACAGTTTTGTATGTTGTGTATTTTATTCCGTATTCAGGATATTCGACATGGTGATTCATCTAGCTTGATTGGTTCGCTCGATCACATGTAGTCGGGCACCGAGTGCCGTTGCCTAGGCCATGATTCGGGGCGTGACAGTTATACCTTACATAATATATATTATATACCTCGTATAATTTTACTATACCTTGTATGATAAATTTATATATCTTATTATTTTATTATACTTTGTATGATAAATTTTGTATACCTCATATAATTTTTATATGTGAACTAAATAGTATTAATTTATGAACTTATACCTCATGTAATAATATGTTTTGTATGTGTTGTTTTGAAATGTTTTTTCTAGATATTTTTTTAACAAATGTTGCTTTTCTTGAAATTTTTAATGAGGTTGTACCACATTATATTAGTCTTGCGCAAATCCTTGCAAACTCAATGAAAATGAAGGAGGAGATGAGTAGTGTATTAGTTAAAGAAGAGAGAAATGACAAAGATGTTGATATTTATCTTAAAGAAGAGAGATAATCAATATATATAACAAAACTAGCTATAGACAATTCTTTGTGATCCTTCTCTGTGACCTTCATTGTCATTTATATTTTTCTCAATTTTTTGATATTTTCCTCTTCATTTTTCTATTTTACTAAATAAAATAACATACTAAAGATTTCATCCCTCCATCCATAATAAAGACACACTCATCATTTAATAGCATTATATTTGTCATAACTTCCCCTATAATTATTGTGATTACTTTGTATTAAGTTTATTAAGTAAAAGCAATGAACCTTCCCTCATTCTACTCATTCAATTTAGTTAAACTCAATTAAATATATATATATATATAAAATAAAACTAAGCATAGACAAGATGATGTGTCATCTCTATGATCTAAAACACCATTTCTTTATTTTTCCTCCTTTTTTTAATTTTGTCTCATTTTAAATATGTATGTGCTTGGTTAAAAGAACGAATAGTTATGTATGTCTCTAAATTAAAGAATTTATATCTATATATATATATAATCTATATCTATATATAATAAAGCTAGGCATAAGTTGGGTGATGTGGCACCGCTCTTTGGCCAAAAAATCTATTTATCTTTTTTTTCTTTTTTTCCTGTTTTATTCAATCTTTGATTTATTGTTGTAAAAAAAGAAAGGAAATGAAAAATATAAATGAAAATGAATAGTCATCACATTGGTTGTAGACGGAATTTTCTTTTTCATGGCATTAATTTGTCTTAAAATTCTATTGTAAATGATAATTATTTGTCTTAAGGTTCTACGGAGAGTAATAATTGATTATCTTAAATTCTTTTAAAGAAAATTTTTGCCACTATTGGTCCATAATCCCCTATAACTAATGACGCAGTGGGCTGGGTTCGGGGCGGATTCTGGTGGGACGGGACTGGGATTGGGTCGGGTTTGGGGCTGTGGCGGGACCGGCGGGACAGGCCGTCGTCCCGTCCCTCATCCGGCCAAAAACGTGTACCGGTATTTGCGGGGTGGGCGGGTCGGGGTCGGGTCGGGACCTTTTTTTTGGCACTTAATATATATAAACACTTCAATAATTGAACAAGATAGTGTAATAAAAACATCACAAGACTGTTTTTGTACCTCTTATATTATTTAATAGAAATATAATTTTTTGTAATACAATTTCAAAATTGGAAAAAAAATCACATATTTATAAACACCTTTTCTAATTTCTTCACAATGTCTTGTTGTTCTTCGGTTGGAATTGGAATTTGTTGGTAAAATTGGTCGACGTCGCTTCCACCTCCATCGGACAAGATTTCGTTGTAGTTTTCGTCGTCTTCCTCGTTGATCTCAGGTTGACAGCACCTTCTACGCTCCGCTCGTATCTAATCTCTGAATAAAATTGCAATCTCCAAGCTGTCTCCCGCTAATGAGTGTCTGTTCTCTCCTATTTGAAATTTTCTGACAGAAAAAGCGCTTTCAGATACTGTTGATAACGCTTAAATGTTCAACACATCTCGAGCCATCTTTGAAGTGTCGAAAATATCTTATCATTTTCCCTCCAGTATTTAAGCAAGTCTTCACGTCCTTCTTCACTGAGAACTACTTGGTATGGTACAACACCTTGCAAAATAAAAATATCAAACTCACTAACTTGATTAGCAGTGGTTCCACTAAACATTCTATTTCTAAGGCTTTCAATACCAGCCACAGAAACAATATGTCTTTTATAAGGTTGTACTGAAGAAGATGGTATAGAAGCCGGTTGGTTGCTAGCACTTTCTTGTTAGTAAATGTTAATGTTGAGTTTGGTGTGGTGACATTCTACCCAACATATCGTTTTAAGTACTAATTTGAATTTAAAAAATGTTGGAACAAATGTCACAATATTCGGACCAACATTTTTATGAAAAACAATTTTGCCTTACTTCACAGAATGAAACAATATTCGTGGAAATATTACTACGAAGTAAAAGTGACTTGACAAGGTAATTAAGAGCTGATGAAAAACGTGGGAAGAACAAGTCAAAGTCGTTGCTATGCTTGAGGAACAAGTCCAAGAAGTTAGAGGATTTTGCTCCATGGTCTTCTCCAACAAACCCTATCAGCTACCCACCTTTCCCTCAACCTCCACAACCGATCGATGAACTTTTCAAGGAAGACTCTCTGCTATAAATAGAGAGGATACAAGAGTGAATCGATATCCATAATCAAAATGTAAAAATACCAAGAGAGCTCTCGGAATTTCATCTCAGAAATCTGGATCACAGTGTTGTCTGAGTGTGTCGATAACATTCTGTCCAACATTACAATTGTTGTTTAGATTCTAGATTAGTTTTGTATGGAGCGATTGTAATGAGAGGTTGTCTATGTCTACTTAGTTAGATTTTTCAGGCAGAGGTCATCTGCGACTTCAACTTTTAATTCCTTTCCGTTTTATCTTGTAAATCTGTAAAGAAAAGAATTTGTATATTTGTATATAATATATACACAACACTTTCGGTCATTGACCGTCATATGTTATATAATATATATATAACCCATGTAAATATTAAACCTTTGAGTTCTTTATTATTTCCGCTGCATTTTACTCTTAAAGGTTTTCAATTTTATCGAAGTGTTGTCACTTGTGTCAGACGACATTGTCATTGACATTCGGAAACAAAATTGACATATATATATATATATATATATATATATGGAGTAAAAATTACTTATTGATTGGTCCGGATATGCTATTGAATATATATATATATATATATATATATATATATATATATATATGGAGTAAAAATTACTTATTGATTGGTCCGGATATGCTATTGAATATATATATATATATATATATATATATATATATATATATATATGGAGTAAAATTTACTTATTGATAGATCCGAATATGCTATTAAATAATAAAAAACAAAAATAAATCGAATGTCCATTCTTTATGATATGTTATGATATGTATTTTTTACTTTTGAAATCTATCATGGTGGAGTGGGATGGGGGAGTCTTTTGGGGGTGGGTGGGTGAGGTGAATAAAGTCATAAACTTCAAAAAGGACCAAAAACCCAAAAACAGAAATATCTTGCTGAGTTTCCGAGTTCTTGGGTTTATTATTCTTGATAAAAGGTTAGTCCTTTTTCCATAATCTCTTCATTTTCCCTTTTTGGGTTTTGATTTTATGGTTTCATTGATGTGATTTGTTTGTTCCATTTGTGTGTAAAAGTATAACAGGTACCAAGAAAATTGAATAAAAATTAGTGGGTACCATCAAGATTCTTTAAAATGTTTTAACATTTTTGATGGAGATTAATTATTTATGTTAGATAGACAGAAAAAAATAAGACCTTTTTTATTATGGTCCTTAGAAAAACTAGAGACTAATCAAGAATTGCCTATTAGAAGTTTAGTTATGAAGAAAATTGTTACTCCAACTAATTTTGGGGGTTGAGTGGTAATTTGGTTGATATCTGTGATTTATTTGTGTTTATAGAAGTTTTATCTGGACTTAATGATGAAATGTTTTGCTAGAAATCTTCTAATTCAAGTTCATGTTCCTCTAAAGGTTTGAGCTTTTTGGTAATGCATAAACTTGGTCAGATAGATTTTCTTCTTTACACTTTCTTTTTGGGTCCTATGGATGTTGGTTCTTTTTTACGAAAACTTGTTTCTTTTTAGTCTCTGAAGTAATCATCTGTTGATCTTTATGGTTTGTAACTAACTCCTGCCTTTTCTAGCATATTCATCTTAGTATCTGTTGATAACTTTTAAGTGTATACATGGTGTTTTGATTGTATTGTTAACTATATTAGTGCCATGTCAGAATTTTCTCATTCTTTTTGAGATGGAGATGTACCTTTTACCATAGCAAATAAGATATTCATGCTATCTAAGCTTAGTAATAAACATTGGCCATTGAATGCTTTTGGAATGTGACTATTCGTGTGATTTCATACAATCAATAGATTTCTTGTGTCATTTTTGGGGATTAATCTTGTGTGCCTTGTTGATTCATTGGAAGACTCGGATTTTTTCTGGTGACATTTAGGCTTCTCTCCTTGCTGTTTGTCTGTGTGTGTATATGTTTTTGTGCAAACTTCTTATAGCCTGTTTGCCCAAACTTTCAAAATCAACTTATTTTGAGAAATGCTCTTTGTCAGAAGTGTTTTTTTAAAAAGTACTTTTGGAGAGTAGTAATTTGTGTTTGACTAATCAATTTGGAAAATATTTGCCAATATTGCAGCAGTAATTTGTGCTTAGCTAAGGTTTCTAAAGTGCTTAGGGGGAAACGCTATATTTTTTCTAGCTTCAGCTTATGCTACTACTCAAAAAACACTTATCTTTTTCCTAAAAGCTTGACCTCACCTCTACTCCCTAGTATAAGTACTTTTGGCTTCCCAGAAGCTTGGCCAAACAGGCTATTAGTCTCCTTTTCAGTTGTTCCATTCTTTAATATTGTAAGCCATATTGATGAGAGGTTAGGTTGTAGATCTTTTGTTCTAATTTAATCAGAGTTCTACCCTGTTTCATTATTTCTTCTGAGGCCCCTTTTCATTGGTAATGCTAATTGATGATTTGTGTCAATATGATGAAAAATATACTTTAAAATGTTGGTCACAGTTTACGTAGTTTGAATCTCGTAAAGTGAAAAGTGTCACATAAATTGGGACAGTGAGAGTAGATATTATATTCTAATTTAGTCAGAGTTGTAGCCTACTTCATTATTTCCTTTTATATCCCTTTTTATTGGTAATGCTAATTTTTATGATTTGTGTCCTTGTCCAATATTCTTCTACTTCGAGATATTACTTACCAAAAGCTTATTTTCTTTGGCTGTTTATGTTTTACCAGTATTTGTCTACATGAATCTTGCAGCTGTCTGTAATGACTTTGTACCTTGTGCTATTCTTTTGATGACTGACTTAGCTTCTTATGTGTCCACAAAAAAAAGAAAGGACAAAATGCCGGAAGGAGTAACAGCTGAGAATCTTTTGAACAACATCATGGAATCTCTTCATGATGGTGGACATAAACATAAATCTGCATCGTTCTTTCGAGAGGAAAGTGAAAGCTCCGTTAGTACTCAATTCAATAGGCTATTTAACCGTCAGAAACCGATCCACCATTGTTTGGGTGGAGGCAATTGTATGATACTTTTATAACATTCTTGCCTTTAATTATCTCATAATGATTGTATATCAATACTCAATACGCTTCCTTGGATATTTTTAGCTGCTGATAGCATGTTGTGGAGAAACAAGAAAATCTCAGCCGGTGTTTTAGTCAGTGCTACAGCCATATGGGTGCTATTCGAATGGCTTAACTACAATTTTCTTTCACTTTTGTGCTTTGCTCTGTCCTTTGGTATGATCGCTCAGTTTCTGTGGGCAAATGCTTCTGGGGTGATAAACATGTAGTATACCTATCCTTTGTTTTTGAAAGCAATGTCCTTTTCTTGTCCTTTGTTATTCTAATTTGGAGTAAATGACAAAAATGGTCCCTTAAATATGCACTGAACAGTTTTGGTCCTTTAAGTTTGTCAAAAGTTAAAGCTTTTAGTCTCCTTCAAGTATTTACCGAACTTTGTCAGTTAGATGTGACGGGAACTATGAAAGAAAAGGAAATCAGCGGGAACTCGCATTTAGAGATACAATTTTTGTAGTTTCTGCTATTTTTAATTTATTTTTAGAGTCTGGTGCAACTTTTTAAGGTGTAATTTTTGCTATTCTTTTATATCTTTTTAGTGTCTAGGGTAGTTTTCTGCGTTGCATATTTTAGGATTTGATGGGACTTTCTTGGTATTTATAGTTAAATCTTTTTTTTATAGTTCCCGTCAAATCTAACTAACGGTGTTCGGTAAATATTTGATGGAGACTAAACATGTTAACTTTTGACTAACTTAAAGGACCAGAACTGTTAAGTGCATACTTAAGGGACTATTTTGAACTTACCCTCAAACATAAGGGACCGTTTTTTTCATTTTCTCTCCTTTGTCGTTCTAATTTGTGTACTATTATAACATTTTAAAATCAAGCTAATGGCAGTTAAATTCTTATGGCAACAGGTCTCAATCTAAGGTTCCTCGTCTTGTCTTACCAGTTGACCTCTTCATCAATATTGCCAAGACAATAGGTGCTGAAATAAACCATGGTTTGGGCTTCCTTCAAGATGTTTCCGCGGGGGGTAATCTGAAACAATTCGCAGTGGTATGCTAAAAGTCATTAACCATTCATATCTATCCTCAATTATTTTCAAAGGGATGTGCTTACAATAAAATGATACTTATTTTTAACAACAAAAACAATGTACCCAGTGTACTTCTTTCCAATTTCAAAATTTTCCATTACAAGGTGTCAAGTACTTGATTTGAATTATGAGTTTTGGCATCAAATTCTTGCAGCCTGTCTTTATGTGTCGTGTTTTTTCTTTAATCTTTTCTAAGCTCTGATTGGAATGTCTATTGAACTTGCTGCATTTAAATTGTTGAAGATGCTCTGGTCACTAAGTTTTCTTGTATCTTTTGGACATTCAACTCAATTACCTCCCCTCCTCCCAAAAGATGGTTTCCTGCCCCTCCCTATCTTTTCGGTCTTCATTTTCTTTCTTGTCATATCCTATTTGTTTCCCTTATATTCAGTTGTAGACAAGATTCTTCTATATTGACATCATCTCTCTTTGCTATGATGTCAAACTTGCAAACCTGAACAAAATTTATCTAATCCCTTAATCTTGTGGCTGAAAATTTCTATTACTGTAAAGTACTCTTGCTTACTACGAAGCTAATGTCTTCGAATTTGTCCTAGGTTGTACTGAGCTTGTGGGCTGCTGGTATGATAGGAAGCTGGTGCAACTTTTTGACTGTTCTATATATTGGTAAGAGACTTCTCATTTCCATGATATCGATTTCGTAGTCATGTACTATTGTTTATGCTTCGAGTATTAAATACGAGATCTTGTCATTTTCCAGATAGCAATTTCATACTGATATAAAGCTGTCTAATTGTATGAGTATCAACATCATCAAATATTGAATTAATTTTCTCTGCCTTTATGTGTGTCCTATGATATCGCCTTAAACTCGTTATCTGGCACGTATAAGATTCCAAGAAGTAGAATTGAGTCCTTTGAATAACTTTATTGGCCGACTTTAGAATGGCTCTGTTGGTAGGCCTCGGTTTAATACAAACTGGATTAGATGTTTTAAAGGTAATACTAATTAGTTGTATAGTTGTACTTGTACGGTTGAAATTGCAACAACTAATACTAGCCTCAATCTCATGCAAGTTGGTATCGGCTATATGAATCCTTGTTGACAATGTCGCTCCATTTTAAGCTTATCACAGTCCAATACTACCCAAAATAAAATAAAAAAGTACTAGAAGTTTTAAATATTTCAACTAGTTTTGACCTAAGTTCCTTACATTTAAGGTTCCTCTCCTTAACAGGACAGGGCACATCCGCCACAACCACGCTTTAAAACTAGATCCTTCTAAACAATGTCTTTGTCATTTGATCCAATAGAATTCAGTTAGATAGGAAACGGATTTGATAAATACCGATAACTCTCAAATATAGTATTAGAATGGAAAGATCCTTTAGATAACGAAATATTGGTTCTAAGCCATCTCTGACGATTAATCAACAATTCGAAGTGTTTTTTTTGCGTATTCTTGTTAAATCAACGATTATATATAGATGTAGAAGGATCTGAAGCCTTTTTGACATCTCTTCATCAGCAAAAGCATTTAAATCTCTAACAGGACTAAAAGGCTCTTAGAAAACATAGGACCTAAAGTAAATGTACTAACATTAACATGAGTAGAACTTGATCCCAACTAACTGGTATCGCCTTATATAGTCGAAATTGCATTTCCAAGATATTGGACTGTGTTTAATCTACTTCCGCTCAAAAGAGGAGGAAATAAGCTACTGGCGTTGGTCTTATTTCAGTGATTGTATATTAGTACGGTCTTGATATATGTTTTTTGTTGCAAATATCAAAGGACATGTCGTCTTGACTAAACTTTGAATTTTGACTGTGTATAAGGTTTCATTGCTGCTCACACGCTTCCAGTTCTATATGAAAGATATGAAGATGAAGTTGATGGTTTTGTGTATAATGCCCTCGATAAGCTTCAAGGCCATTACAAGAAGCTGGATTCTGGTGTCCTCAGCAGAATACCACGACGCAGCTTTAGGGGAAAGAAGGTCGAATAGATGATCTTTAATTACTGAATGTTATCTTGTGGAAGAAAAAAACCAGCTTGTATGCAGAGAATATTATGAAACTCATTTTGTGCTTAGGCAACAAATTGCTGTATGTATGCTTAGGATTAATCGAGAGGTATTGAATGAAAAGCGTATTGAACCGTAGGTTACCTTGTGTAAATGCTGCATGTACTTTGATTGATATTTGACATTTGAAAATAAATTGAGTTTCTAATAATTGGTATCTTTATTTATGCATCAATGACGATAGATGCATTCACCATAGTTTTAGCATTACGGCAAACCCGTGTCAAATATATAGCTTATTTGAGCGCTCTTAACCAAAACGAATTCTATTTTAGCTATTACCTTCTCCATTACTATGTTTTCGTACCCAGGAATACCTCTGTTAGCACTTAGCCGGCTTTTGTAGCAAATTCTATTTGTTCTTCGCCGCTTTGGGTTGTGGGGCATACTTCCTAGCCGCAGTGGGAGTAGTGACTAGCGTTATAGGTCGTTGCTGCTGGAAGGTTGCCGCAAGTAAGTAAATTTGGAAACGTATGGATGTTTTTTTTTCTTGAAGAACTTGTATGTGTTGCATTGGTAATTTGGAATGGCACATGAGCTTTTGCAATATTGGAGTTCTCTGGCTATATTACATTTTCAACATTCGTGTTTTCCTTTCGATTGCTCTAGTTGGATAATACAAGAACTTCTAAATGTATGGATTATTAAGCAGTACAGAATAAAACTAGGAATATTATGTAGGGATTACTTACTTTTCGAGGGCAATTTTCTCTCTAAATACTTCGATCCGTATATTGCATATTACTAGGCCACCAATATTGTAAAAGTAGATTTTTGTGGCAGATTTAAGCAAATGTCATTTGTCAGTCCACCATTTAGATTTTGTTCCTTTTTTCAAGAGTTATGCAAATATAGCTCTTGGGAGATTATTCTTGACAATTTTAGATGTTTGTTCATTTATTGCTCAACCTTATAGATAAAATATTATAATATTATCTAACATTTGTAATAACTTACAAAATTTTAGACCGTGGGTTGTAGTCAAATGTTTTTTCATAAGATTTTCAATTTGTTCAAAAGAGATCTTCGGACCGCAGTTTAAAATGTCAATAAATTACAAAAAAAATAAAAACAATTACCAAAAAGGGACAAATAAGAGAAAATTTCAGGATTTTTATACTTGTCAATGGATAAAACACTAACATTCTTTCTCTTACCTATATGTAGTTACAATGGTAGCCCAAATACAGTCCATGCGTATAAGGTAATCAAATAATCCACGTAGCATTTCTCTTTTATCCATTCGTACAAGAACTAGTTAATTAATTGGAGCCCGTATATGCATAGTTCTAGTGTTATTATTTAAACATAAGAAGAATGGTAAAAACTAGCTAGGGGACTAGTCTATTCTATACTCAAATAATTAATTAACAATAGAAACATGATCAAGAAAGAGATAAATCTAGGTTAATGTGATTACTGTTTTCCCTAGTGGAGTAAAAAAAGCGGCTTGAGGCATTATTAAATTGGGATTTTTGATGATTATCCAGATTAGGCCAAAATTTTCTCTCTTTTTCACATCCATTATCTGCTTTTGGTAATTCATATATTTCATGACTTGGACCACCAGTATTATCTTCTACTTCCTCCTTTGTCATTCCACTACTTATACTTCCTTCTGCTTCCTGGAAAACCACCAAAGAAAAAGAAAGTTTAGATATGCTTACATTCAACTCTCTAGCATGTTCAATCAGCTGGATCGAAATAATTAGATGTCATGCAAAAACTAACAAAGTAAATCTTAAACGGCAATAAATAAGATAACAAGAAAAAATATACCACATTAGACATAATAAATTAAGATGGTTTTTGTCAATTGACCTACGTATGATCGTACTTCACCAATAAAAAGAGAGTACTAAAAAAATTCTCTCTAAACAAGACTCCAACTCTAAAGAACTACATTATGGTAATACCAAGAAAATGATTCGCCATTTATGAAATAATTCAAAATCTATATCGGAATTGGCCAGTGCAAAGATAATCATTGATGCCTTTTATTTTCTTTTTAAGTGATATCTAAAATGTTATGCTCTAGATTGAAAGCGGTGTTACCAGATATCATTGCTGAAAATCAAAAGTGCATTTGTTGCAGGTAGGACTATTATGTAAAATATATTGATTGTCAAGACGTGGTCAAGTTGTATAATAGAAAACACACCACAAAAAGCTGTCTAATCAAAATAGACTTGAGGAAAGCCTATGACTCTGTTGAATGAGAATTTGTAGAGTAAATGTTATATGGGCTGAACTTTCCTGCAAATTTATAAAATGGGAGATGGAATATGTGACTACAACTCAGTTTTCAATAGCACTAAATGGTGGGCTACATGGTACAATCAAAGGAAAGAGAGGGCTGAGGCAAGGGAATCCTATTTCCCCTTTATTCTTTGTGATTTGTATTGAATATTTCACAAGAATGATGCAGTGGGTGGCTAATCATGCAGAGTTTGAATATCATACTAAGTGTAAGGTCCTGAAGGTTAATCCCTATGCTTTGCAAATGATATGTTGGTGTTTAGTAAAGGAACATTCACATCTGTGGTACTTATGTTAAGAGCACTGAAAACATTCTCTGATGCATCTGGGCTGACTACTAATGCTGCAAAATCAAAGATCTTCACTGCTAATATGGAAAGCCATGTGGTTGCTAACATTTGTGAGTTGACAGGATATTCTAAAGGAGCCCTACCTTTTAGATTCTTTGGGAAGGGAAAAGTTCCGAAGGCGAAACCCCCCACCTGTACCAGAGACCCCTTGGCCAGGTGGGATGTAAATCGAGGGATATGCGCGAGTGGCAGCCCTGCAAGGGAGAGGACCAACGGGACACGAACCCAGCAACATCCCTTGCAATATTTCAGCAAGACTGTCACCACACGGATTCGAACCCGCGACGTCGGAGTGGTTGTACCCCAATCACCTTGCCCTACTTTTAGATTCTTGGGTGTACCTATTAATACAAAAAAAAAACTAAATGCCGTAGACTGTGAGATGTTGGTGAAAAAAATGATTGCCAGGGTGAAAATGTGGGGATCAAGAAATATGTCTTACATTGGTAGGGTGCAGTTAGTTAACTATATGGTGATGCATATTCATAGCTATTGGTCAACAATGTTTCTATTGCCCAAAAAAGTATTCAAAGACATCACTGCTGTGTGTAGAAATTTTATATGGTCAGGACAAGTGTGCACAAACAAAGCACCACTGCTGGCCTGGGATGTGGTATGTCAAGCAAAGAAATAATTGGTTAACACCCACTGCGACGTATTCTATAAGCAGCGGGCATCACCGGAGAATGAGGGAAGGGGTGCAACAGGCATGGTGGAGAGTAGCATGGAACAAGTCAATATCCCAAAGCATAATTTTATCTATTGGCTAGCAATGCATGGTTGGCTATTGACTAAAGTAAGGCTGGCTAAGACACAACATGTTCTTTCTGTGGAAATTTTTCGGAGACCATGGAGCATCTCTTCTTTGAATGTGTGTTTTCTATAACATGTTGGGAGAAAGTGACACAGTGGCTAAAGATTAGACAGAGCAATCTAGAACTCAAAGGGCTGTGGTAGAGAATAGCAAGATGGGCAAAAGGAAGAATTAGTCGTGGTCTTATATGGGAAGTGTTGGTTGCATTAGTATATCAGATTTGAATTGCAAGGTATGAGGCATTCTGAAATAAAATAATACCAAGGCCCCTGGTGGTGATCCAGAAATTACAGGAAGAGAGCAAAGTCAGAATTTTTTATCTATTACATAAAAAAAACAAAACGTAAAGATAGAGGGTGGATAGTATTGGGGTCAATTTGCCACAAGAATGGGGATATCTGCCAATCTCAATAACACGACAACCACCCAAATATAACAATAGAACATACCAATAAATCTTAGTGTCGTATCTGTTCATTTTGTAGAACAAAGGCAACGAATATCTTTGATAAAACTAGGTTATGTCCTTTTCAATTTCAGCAGCAATCAACAAGTCATAGCAGCAATTTCAGTCCCAGATGCAATAAGTTTATCAAGTGTAGCATTTGTTTTCCAAAGTGAAGCTACTCATAAACATTTCGAATGGGACAGTAGTTCAACACAACAATTATGTTTTACCTTAAAGTGTAGCAACACTTTAACTCAAATGTAGCATTTTGCTTGCCTTACCTTGTAGTTACCACCTAGCTCAAAATGCAACAACTACTTGGCCTCAAATTGCAGCAATACACAGTAGTCAAACAACAGTAGCAAGTAGCATCATACAACCACACATTTCTCAAATCTGCGGTAGCAAAGTAGCAAAAAATGATGCATAAACTCAGCTAAAAAAAATGAAGCAAAAGCTCAGCTCAAATAGCAGCAAGTTCTGCTTCAAAGTAGCATTTCTTGAGATGCAAAAGTTTGTCAAAACAATAGCAAAGTATGATAACTTTTCAGCCAATAACTCATGGTAAGATTTGAAAGTAGCTATCGCAAAGCTCAAGTGGTGTATCTGTCCTTTTCTAAACAGTAACACGATTATAGAAATAGTTCATCTCAAGAATGGGCATCAGTAATGCTTCCCAAAATGCAACAATTGCTCACATCAAATGTGGTGATCTTTTTCATCAATTGCAGCAGCAGGTAGCAGCAATATCCTCAAGTATACAACAACAATAATAGTAGAGTATCATCAAATCAAACTCATCAAGACACATGCATAAGAGTGCAGCAGGGATATGCCCAGTAGCATATACATTTTTAAAAAAAACAGGAGAATAGAAGATGAAAACATCAAAGAGCAACAACAGTTTGCCCTCAAATGTAGCATTTGCTTATTTTACTTCAGCAACATCTCATGGCAGCCAACATAACAACAAAATGGCAATGCATTTATCAATGTACAATACTCATTTGATCAATGTACAATACTCATTTGTAGCAGAACCAGCACAAGCCAAATGTGCAACAACTGGCAATCTTAGAAATCAGTTCAGCTCAAAATCTGTCCAAAGTGCAGTGACAACTTTGCCCGAGTATAGCAGTAGAAAATCAGACATTGAGCAGTGAACTCATGGCCTTATGCACATCAACAAAGGTAGTAATTCAACCAAAAGAAGCATCTGTTTTCCCCCAAACACCATCAACAATTTGGCAACAACTCAAAGTAAACATCGAAGATCCCCAGAAATTGTTCTCATCACTGTAGTTATAATTATATTACAAAAATGACATTTTCAATATCCAAAGCAGTGGTTTTCCATTAGCAATAACAACCCAAGATCACAACAACTGCTCATTCTAATAATTTAGCAGCAGTAACTCATAATAGATCAACATGGTGACAGTAGTTCAGCAGATCATAGCAACTCATGGTAAGAAGTCACAAAAATGGTAGCTCAAGTGTAATGCAATTCCTATGTTGCAGCAACCAGAAACATCAAAGGATAATCACAACAAATGGCAATCCAATAACATCCTAGGATGGCATTTCAAATGCCATAGTCAACAAACACAGGAGCAAACAACCCATAACAGTAACTTACTCATATCATCTGACGGATCTGTCCCAATAGAGAGCATACTACTCGTATTTACACTCAATCCAACTTCAATTTCCCTACTAATCATAAACACAATAAGGTCTACTAGGAGAATTCTTACAATCTTCTGCGTTCAGGTGCTTAGTACTTCCTTTACTTTACTCTTTTTTTTAAAACAAACATTTTGCTTTCCAGTCTTGCATTATCTATTCCGTATATAAGTGAGACAACTTCTCATAATCTCGAAAATTCTTACATAATACTGTCCTTCTGGCGTATCAATTGTCTGGTAGAAGTCACTCATTTACTGGCTACGAATATGAGCTAACCGTAGTCTTTTTGGTAATCGGCATTATGAAACAGTATCAGGAACGAGCTAAACTCGAATTCTTAAGACTCAGCTCTACTGCACCATTTATGATATGAAAGAACGAAAACCATCCCGAAATGCCTTGCATCCTCCTGTTCATAAGTGTGGCGAGCAACACACCCATCAACAAGACTCTACTAAACATATCTTGTAGACTCCCTAGGATAGACATGCTCTAATACCAAGTTTTATCACGACCCCAATCGGAGGGCCATGACGGGCACCCGGACTTTACCTGTCCAAGCGCCACTCTTCATATTCTTACCATCTAACCGAAATCAATCATGGCCACAAGGGCCATATCGAATATCCTGCTGACACATACGCCACAGCCGACAGGGCCTCACATGACTACTATACAGTACACAGGACTTCTTTCAGACAGTCATGTATGTCGGGAGCCTTGTCCCGGTTAATTTTGCAGTACTTCGTTAGAGGCTTCATAGACTGTAGTTGCAGTCAGTCAGAGTTTACAAGCTTATATGTTAGCCATGTTGGCTACATATTGATACTTTCAGACTTATCTCAATATTTCCGCATTTATGATTATTCAGTTAGACTTTTCAACAGTTTAGTATGTTGTGTATTTTATTCCGTATTCAGTATATACCACATGTTGATTCAGCTAGCCAGTTGGTTCGCTCGATCACATGTAGTCGGGCACCGAGTGCCGTTGCCTAGGCCATGATTCGGGGCGTGACAGTTATACCTTACATAATATATATTATATACCTCGTATAATTTTACTATACCTTGTATGATAAATTTATATATCTTATTATTTTATTATACTTTGTATGATAAATTTTGTATACCTCATATAATTTTTATATGTGAACTAAATAGTATTAATATATGAACTTATACCTCATGTAATAATATGTTTTGTATGTGTTGTTTTGAAATGTTTTTTCTAGATATTTTTTTAACAAATGTTGCTTTTCTTGAAATTTTTAATGAGGTTGTACCACATTATATTAGTCTTGCGCAAATCCTTGCAAACTCAATGAAAATGAAGGAGGAGATGAGTAGTGTATTAGTTAAAGAAGAGAGAAATGACAAAGATGTTGATATTTATCTTAAAGAAGAGAGATAATCAATATATATAATAAAACTAGCTATAGACAATTCTTTGTGATCCTTCTCTGTGACCTCCATTGTCATTTATATTTTTCTCAATTTTTTGATATTTTCCTCTTCATTTGTCTATTTTACTA
The DNA here is from genome assembly GCA_029783415.1 of Anisodus acutangulus. Classification (NCBI taxonomy): domain Eukaryota; kingdom Viridiplantae; phylum Streptophyta; class Magnoliopsida; order Solanales; family Solanaceae; genus Anisodus; species Anisodus acutangulus. Next base: position 5,331,313 of record CM056511.1, read on the forward strand.
AATAAAATAACATATTAAAGATTTCATCCCTCCATCCATAATAAAGACACACTCATCATTTAATAGCATTATATTTGTCATAACTTCCCCTATAATTATTGTGATTACTTTGTATTAAGTTTATTAAGTAAAAGCAATGAACCTTCCCTCATTCTACTCATTCAATTTAGTTAAACTCAATTAAATATATATATAAAATAAAACTAAGCATAGACAAGATGATGTGTAATCTCTATGATCTAAAACACCATTTCTTTATTTTTCCTCCTTTTTTTAATTTTGTCTCATTTTAAATATGTATGTGCTTGGTTAAAAGAACGAATAGTTATGTATGTCTCTAAATTAAAGAATTTATATCTATATATATATATATATATATAATCTATATCTATATATAATAAAGCTAGGCATAAGTTGGGTGATGTGGCACCGCTCTTTGGCCAAAAAATCTATTTATCTTTTTTTTTTCTTTTTTTCCTGTTTTATTCAATCTTTGATTTATTGTTGTAAAAAAAGAAAGGAAATGAAAAATATAAATGAAAATGAATAGTCATCACATTTGTTGTAGACGGAATTTTCTTTTTCATGGCATTAATTTGTCTTAAAATTCTATTGTAAATGATAATTATTTGTCTTAAGGTTCTACGGAGAGTAATAATTGATTATCTTAAATTCTTTTAAAGAAAAATTTTGCCACTATTGGTCCATAATCCCCTATAACTAATGACGTAGTGGGCTGGGTTCGGGGCAGATTCTGGTGGGACGGGACTGGGGATTGGGTCGGGTTTGGGGCTGTGGCGGGACCGGCGGGACAAGCTGTCGTCCCGTCCCTCATCCGGCCAAAAAGGTGTACCGGTATTTGCGGGGTGGGGCGGGTCGGGACCTTTTTTTTGGCACTTAATATATATAAACACTTCAATAATTGAATAAGATAGTGTAATAAAAACATCACAAGACTGTTTTTGTACCTCTTATATTATTTAATAGAAATATAATTTTTTGTAATACAATTTCAAAATTGGAAAAAAAAAATCACATATTTATAAACACCTTTTCTAATTTCTTCACAATGTCTTGTTGTTCTTCGGTTGGAATTGGAATTTGTTGGTAAAATTGGTCGACGTCGCTTCCACCTCCGTCGGACAAGATTTCGTTGTAGTTTTCGTCGTCTTCCTCGTTGATCTCAGGTTGACCGCACCTTCTACGCTCCGCTCGTATCTAATCTTTGAATAAAATTGCAATCTCCAAGCTGTCTCCCGCTAATGAGTGTCTGTTCTCTCCTATTTGAAATCTTCCGACAGAAAAAACGCTTTCAGATACTGTTGATAACACTTAAATGTTCAATACATCTCGAGCCATCTTTGAAGTGTCGAAAATGTCTTCTCATTTTCCCTCCAGTATTTAAGCAAGTCTTCACGTCCTTCTTCACTGAGAACTACTTGGTATGGTACAACACCTTGCAAAAAAAAAATATCAAACTCGCTAACTTGATTAGCAGTGGTACCACTAAACATTCTATTTCTAAGGCTTTCAATACCAGCCACAGAAACAATATGTCTTTTATAAGGTTGTACTGAAGAAGATGGTATAGAAGCCGGTTGGTTGCTAGCACTTTCTTGTTAGTAAATGTTAATGTTGAGTTTGGTGTGGTGACATTCTACCCAATATATCGTTTTAAGTACTAGTTTGAATTTAAGAAATGTTGGAACAAATGTCATAATATTCGGACCAATATTTTTACGAAAAACAGTTTTGCCTTACTTCACGGAATGAAACAATATTCGTGGAAATATTACTACGAAGTAAAAGTGACTTGGCAAGATAATTAAGAGCTGATGAAAAACGTGGGAAGAACAAGTCAAAGTCGTTGCTATGCTTGAGGAACAAGTCCAAGAAGTTAGAGGATTTTGCTCCATGGTCTTCTTCAACAAACCCTATCAGCTACCCACTTTTCCCTCAACCTCCACAACCGATCGATGAACTTTTCAAGGAAGACTCTCTGCTATAAATAGAGAGGATACAAGAGTGAATCGATATCCATAATCAAAATGTAAAAATACCAAGAGAGCTCTCGGGATTTCATCTCAGAAATCTGGATCACAGTGTTGTCTGAGTGTGTCGATAACATTCTGTCCAACATTACAATTGTTGTTTAGATTCTAGATTAGTTTTGTATGGAGCGATTGTAATGAGAGGTTGTCTATGTCTACTTAGTGAGATTTTTCAGGCAGAGGTCATCTGCGACTTCAACTTTTAATTCCTTTCCGTTTTATCTTGTAAATATGTAAAGAAATTTTTTTGTATATTTGTATATAATATATATACAATACTTTCGGTCATTGACCGTCATAGGTTATATAATATATATAACCTATGTAAATATAAACCTTTGTGTTCTTTATTATTTCCGCTGCATTTTACTCTTAAAGGTTTTCAGTTTTATCGAAGTGTTGTCACTTGTGTCAGACGACATTGTCACTGACATATATGGAGTAAAATTTACTTATTGATAGGTCCGGATATGCTATTGAATATATATATATATATATATATATATATATATATATATATATATATATATATATATGGAGTAAAATTTACTTATTGATAGGTCCGGATATGTTATTGAATATATATATATATATATATATATATATATATATCCGAGGATCTAAAGGGGATAACAGACAGAGAAGGAATCAAGATATAAGGGATTGATAAATTAAAGGATAATTGAAGAATGCAGAAAGTAAATAAAGCTTGACTTACAATTCAAGGTTCCAGTTATGGAAACCATGGATCACAAGGTTCTGCAGGAATTTAAATCAAGTAGGCGGTTGAACCGGCCAAGTATTTAATGCAGGAATTTAAAGAATTTAAATGCATAAAGTATTTTAAAAGATTAGGAGGTAGTACCGTCCATAATCATATTCATTTAAAAATTGGAATTTACAAAGATAATTATCAAGGAGAGAAACCTTGGGAATTTCAGGGGTATTTGGATCATATGATATGAGTCATATGATATGGATCATATGAACTGAATCATATGGGTATTTAGAGGGGTATTTAATCCTAACCTAAAGGGGGATTTCTGTAAGAACTCTCAACTTCTCTCTAATTGTAGAAAGAGAAAGACTTAGTAAAAAAAATGACTTATCCTTCTAAGGGAGAGGGAGTCTCCTTTTATAGGAGTTTTACATAGGAATAGGAATTTGACTATTCATTTAACTATTCACCCGCATCACTATTCATCCGCGTCACTATTCATCCGAGTGGAGAATCACTGTTCTTCCTTTTGGCATTTTCTCGAATTATTGCGGAGAATCTTTGCTTTTACTTTTTCTTTTTGAAAGTGGCTTTTTCCTGCACTTTCTTTTGTCGGACATTTTCTTTTGTCGGGGAATTCCACTCCGGGTATTTTGAATTCTTTTGGCAATTTTGTTCAGAATCCACTATTGCCAAATATTGGACTGTCTTCATTCTCAATCTCTGGTTCTTCTTCTTCTGACGAAGAGCCTTGTTTGGATGAAGATGGTGCAAATTTCATAATTATGGCTTGCATTTCTTCTGGAGTTTTGGCTGCTGCAAACATCGAAGCCATCTGGGATTTTTGTGAAAGGAACTGGGTTTGCTCCTTTGTTTGTGGTGGTGCCGGTGACCTTTGTGAGGACGCCTGTAAGGGAATGGGTTTTTGGGTATCTAACCATTCCTGGACTTTTGGAGGTGCGAGACTTTTGGGTATTTTAAAGCTATCCCACCATCGAATTTTGAACCTTCTTCGGATAATAGGAATTTTATCTTCCGAATAGTCTACGAACCATGTAAAAACCCATGGTAAGTGGAATTTTGTGTGAAAAAGGTGCAGAGGCACAAATCTTTTTTCGTCCTCGGAGGGTTTGAACTGGGATTTAAAGAGGCCGAAGGATTTAGTGACTTCTGGTTTTTGTATGTCTATGGTGGATCCAAATTGTTCCCACCATGAGTTCCACCATGTTGGAAATTGTGATGGAGCACATGAGGTATCAAAATGAAAAAGCCAAGTGTGGCTTAGGCTGGTATTTTGGATAAAAAATGAATTGAACCAAGCTTGTTGGTAATCCCAGTAATTAAAAGGAATATCAAAGAATGGTTCATCTTTGTGGGTGTCTGGGAAATTTAGTAGGCTGACGAGGTCATTCCCCCAATCAATAGGAGCAATTACGCTGAGAATTTTGCAAATTGAATAAGATGGATCCGGGTTTTTCTTGAAAAAATTATTTTTAATTGTTGCTGATCCTGATATTTCCAGGATAGCCTGATAAAAATACGGGGTTTTTAAAATATCCCATGATTTATAAAAACACTTTTGTCCAAAATAATTTTGTAATGCTAAAAAAGGGTCTTCATTAAAATATCCTTTTTCAAGAGTTCCAATATTTTGAAAAAATGGTTTTACGAAAAATTTGGGAGCTGATTTTTTGGGGACTTGTGGTGCCACAAGTTGGTTTTTTGAAAATTGTTTTTGAGAAAGGTTTTTTGAAGATTCTCCTTTCTCGATTTTTATAAAATTTTGAGAGGTTTTTTCCTCTCCCGAGCTTTGGGCAACTTCTTGTTTGGTATTTTGGAGTTGCATCAATGCCTGCTGTACTTCTGGTGAATTTGCCAGGAGTTGTAGGAGTTTTTCCGCCGTAATTTCTGGTGTTTTTTGTGCGGATTCAGCAATTTTTTCCTTTTCTTCTTTCACTACAATGTCATACCATGACGGTTTTTCAGGGAATTTTTCTTTTTCTTCTTTTGAAAGTTTCTCTGGAGCCATGGAATTTGGTTGTTGTTGTCTGGTAACAACAGGTGTATTTATTGGCGGAGGAGGTAACTCATCTTTTCTTTTTTGGAGTAATGCTCCGCACATTGCATGGTAACAGTACTGTCCAGATTCTTTCATGTCCTTTCTGGATATTTTTTCTTTGAAACCCGGACATTGCGGCAAAGGACAATGATAGGACATTTTTCTGATGTATCTGGTATTGGAAGTCTGTGGATTTTTATAGGGATATTGACAGGGTATTTACGTCTTTGTCATTTGGTTTTGTAAACCTGTGGGTTTCTTCTCCTGTTTTCGGATAAACCACTGGCTAAAAAACTGTTAGAAACAATTTTGTAAAAATTATTTTTGAATGCATTTTTCAAAAGTTTTTTATATTCAAAGGAATCAAATAATTTATAGGAACATTTATCGTTTTTTGCAAGGGACTCAGAATTTTGATAAAAATTATTTCTTAATTCTCCTAGGTGACAAGAATAATTTTTTAATTAAATCAAGGTCTCTAGCTTTAGGTTTTTTCAAGAAAGGGAATTTTAAATTCTTTCTATTGGAATCAAAAGAGATAAAATCATTATCGACCTTATAAGGGGTGATAAGGTTAATAAATGGTGTCCCTAAGATGACTGAATTGTGAATGTCTTTTACTAAGACAAACGATGTCGTAATGGAAACTCCGTTAATGATAACAGACGCATTGGTCTGGGAATTGATTTCTAGCTTTGTATTATTGGCGGCCGCTAGAGTTTCCTGGGTATTTTCATGGAATTGATTAGGTACTAAACCTGTTTTCATACAATTCAAATGCACTTGCAGGTGTCAAAAAGAGCAATAGTAGTAATCCTAAAATTGCCTGGGAATTTAAGGGTTATCTGAATAAGGTATTTTTTGGACGTGATCTGTCGTAAGACAGCAAGGAATTCTTGTGGGACCTCTTCAATGAAAGGGTTGTCAGGAGGTTCGCCTGGATCCTCAGAGTCGGGATAGTCTGACTCAGAACTGGATTCAGAATTATCCTGGGTTTTTGAAAGGAGTTTTTTCAGTAGAAGAGAGTCTTGATCCTGTTTTTCTTGTAGAGCCTTGATCTCTACTTTGATTTGTTTCATATCTCTCTGGAGTCCTAGAATTGGGGTTTCCTTGGATTCTTGTATCCCTTTACCCTTTTTCAGGATTTTTGTCAAATCGTAGGTATTTTTGGAGGTGTTTGGCAAAATGGAATTTTTGAAATCTTTTTTCTCGTCGGCAAAAGATTTGAGGAGTTTGTTCAAATAATCCTTTTGATGTTCGACGTCTATGTGCTGAACTATTTCTAACATGAATTCTTGATCTTTGGTTAAAACACAAACGATTTTTCCCTTACCCTTATCGGAATATTCGGAAGAACTGGTTGTAAGCAGTTCATCAATTTGAAGGGCTTTGTTGTCTTCAGAAGACAGAGAAAAGTAGTCAGGTTCTGACTCGGCATTTGAATCGGAGGAATCAATGAGAAGATGGGAGATTTTCTGGGTGACATCGTCATCGAGTCTCAATTCTTGTATTTTTGTATTTACTTTGCAGTATCTCGATGTATGTCCTTTTTTGTTACACTTGTAACAAGTAATGTCCTTGTATTTGGAATCAGCTTTTTTGATATTCGGTTTTTTGAAACGTTGAGTATTTTTGTAAGGATTTTTGTAATACTCTTCGTTGGATTTGCTGAAATCTCTCTTTTTGTAACCTCGAGAAGTACTCTTAAGAGATTTACTGTTTTTGATACAATCTCCCGTGCAACTAGAAGAAGGTTTTGAAAAATTTGGATCAAACTGTTTGCAAAAGATTCCAAGTTCGCACTTAGTTTTCTTTAGCTCCAGTTTGAGGTGTTTTTGAATCTTGAGGTCTTGACATATTTTTAAACCTTCTTGTTGAGTTATACTGACAAGTTGTCCGTATGTAAACTCGTCGTAAGGTATCATCTGTTTACCGCAATTTTCTTTGATTTTGTTCCTAACCTTTTCTCCTAAAAGGGTAGGTAATCCGGCCAGGAATTTCTCTTTCCAAAATGGCTGGTTGGAATCTTCCCTGAGCATAACTCTGGTTAGGAAGGTATTTTTGTACCATTGGAAATCGCTGAGTTGTTTGCATTTGAGATTTGAAAGTAATTCGGCGTTTTTGTCTTTCAAATGCGAAGAATCTCCTATGAAATTTAAAGAGATTGTAAGAATCAAGGTGGCTACGGCATCTTGTATTGGTTCGCCTTGTTCATCAAGGATTGGTAATCCTTCTTCGTCAGTTTTGATGGAATTTAGGATGTCTTCCTTTTGCTGGTCAATGAGATAATTATCCCACCAACCTTTCAATTGACCAGAGAATCCTGCGATGAGCAGTTCTGCAATGGTATTGTCTTGCGTACCGTTTTGGGTTTTGTAGGCATTAGCTGCCATAGTCATTTGTTGGAGGAAGCTAAGAATATTGTATTCGGTCATCCCATCTATGTTCCAATCATAAATGGAAGAGGCATTGAATCGGGATTGAGCAAGGGGTTTTACTATTCCTAGGTCAGGAGCAGGAATAATTTGTAATTGTTGTTGTTGGACCTGTTGTATTGGTTGTTGCCAATCCATATGGTTAACAAAAGATTTTTTGTTTCGGGATCGTTTTGAAGTGCTACTGTTGTCGGAATTGTTGGCAAGAGTAGTGATTTTATTGGAAGACTGAGGAGTATCAGGAATGACGTGTTCTGTATTAGAACTGTTGGACGTCCCAATTCTACTCAATTGATCCTGGATTGCCTGAATAAATTCAGACTTATTTTGCTGGATATTCTTGACGCCATCTTTGGACACCTGAAAGGGTTTGAAGATAGGCTTTTGGTTTTTTGGTTTTGTCTCTTTAGTCGCGGGATCTATGGTGACTAAAGGATTGGTTTTTATATGTTTTCCACCCGATCGAGTTGTTTTCCTAAGGAATTCAGACTGATATTGGTGAAATTGTTTTGAGCGAGAATGTTCTTGGTATTTGTTTTCTCATCCTCAGCAGGATTTTTGAGAGGGATCGCTTCTACAGGGCAACCGTGGATAATATGCTTGATGCCTTGTAAAGGAGGGTGATTGGATTGGATTTTCCTAGAATCAGCTAGGGTTTCCCATTCCGGTGTTTTGTTTCTAGTCGTAACGGAATTTACTGTTTTAGAAAAGGGGTAATCAATGGAGTTTTCAGCGGAATAGATTTCAAACCAGTCAAAGAACAAGATATTTATCCTATGTTCATTAACAAATTTGTAAAATTCTTCCTGGATTTTTGTCCTAGTATTTGAAAAAGTTTTGAAAAACCAAACTCTTTTTTCTAGGTTGTATTTTTCGTAAAAATCTTTTTGGAGGAATTTCTTGTCTACTTCGAAACCTTTTTGCAAAACGCCAAGTTCGTTTACTAGGTTTTCTGTGAGGGAAGAAAAAGTCGGACTAGTAGGTTCTAGGTCCTCTGTCTTTTCTCTAATAGCTGGATTTTCGTAAACGGGTCTCGGTATTTCGTTTGAGTAATCTACGTTTCGTAGATTGGGTATGTCAGACGTAGAACGTCTAGGTTTCGGTCTGTAAGGGGTATTGATGACTGAAGGAATTTGTGAAACTCTTCCTAAGTCGAGAGTTTCTACGGAACTGGAATCATCGTATCTACTGCTCGTAGATTTTCTATGGAACGATAGACTGACTCTACCATCCTGGTATTGGGTTATTTCTCTGAGACGAGTATTTGGTTGGGATGTCTCAAGAGGCTCAGGCTTGGCAACACCTTCTAAGATCCATTAAATGCAGTAAGGAAATATCCTTCCATCTCATGGGTCTCGGTATAACGGTGTTAGATCTGGAAAGATCAGTTTGTAGAAGAAGGGTTTCACCTTTCTTACTATGGTATCTGACTTTTGTCGCAAAAGCTGAAGTCATAGCTTTGTAATGAATTCGGTAAATTATAGCTACGGGAATCGATCCTTCAAGCATTTGGTAATTGTGAGTCTTGATTTGTAAGACTAGGGATTTTTGGATATTTTTGTCATTTAAAGAGACTGAGAAATTTGGGTAACAATCAAAGATATTGGTCCTGTGCAGAGACTAGACTCAATGAGAACTCAATAAGGAATCTTCAAAATTTGTGAATCGGGCATCACGTAAAGCAGCAAGGATTGAGGTGTTTAATCCTTCTTTTGTGAGGGTTTTATCCCTATTTGGACTAATCCAATATGGATATATTTGAAATTTCTTTCTCGGTGTCTTCTCGAGGAATTTTGAGAAAGTAATTGAATGGTTTCAAAAGGTTGAGATAATTGGATATCTCTTTCCTCGCTTTTGATTGTGAAATCGGTTTTGAATAAGCGGTATTTGAATTTTTGTAAATCTGGTCTCGATTTATTTTGGTATTTCCCAATTATCGATAGATTTGTCAAAATCTTGTATCAAGATTTCTCTGAGTTTATTATCTTCTTTGAATCCATGGAAGAAGATGAACCAAAATCACGCCAAGTAGATCTATTAAGAAACGGATCCATGTTTATGGAATCACATGTGCAGGCGTCTGAACTTATCTCTTTGCTTAGGAATTTACTCTAGTGGGTATAAGCGCCTTACACTCGAGGACTTACTGACCACTGGACTCACCTAACGCCGAGATCTCCATAACCTCCAACGAGGAATTCAACATCCAGTGCGGACCATATGCTCGCTATATCTACCCTTTATGGCTCGATACCAAACTTAGTAGAGGATCTAAAGGGGATAACAGACAGAGAAGGAATCAAGATATAAGGGATTGATAAATTAAAGGATAATTGAAGAATGCAGAAAGTAAATAAAGCTTGACTTACAATTCAAGGTTCCAGTTATGGAATATATATATATATATATATATATATATATATATATATATATATATATATATGGAGTAAAATTTATTTATTGATAGGTTCGAATATGCTATTGAATAATAAAAAACAAAAATAAATCAAATGTCTATTCTTTATGATATGTTATGATATGTATTTTTTACTTTTGAAATCTTTTGATAGATTTCAAACACATGGTGGAGTGGGATGGGGGAGTCTTTTGGGGGTGGGTGGGTGAGGTGAATAAAGTCATAAACTTCAAAAAGGACCAAAAACCCAAAAACAGAAATATCTTGCTGAGTTTCCGAGTTCTTGGGTTTATTATTCTTGATAAAAGGTTAGTCCTTTTTCCATAATCTCTTCATTTTCCCTTTTTGGGTTTTGATTTTATGGTTTCATTGATGTGATTTGTTTGTTCCATTTGTGTGTAAAAGTATAACAGGTACCAAGAAAATTGAATAAAAATTAGTGGGTACCATCAAGATTCTTTAAAATGGTTTAACATTTTTGATGGAGATTAATTATTTATGTTAGATAGACAGAAAAAAATAAGACCTTTTTTATTATGGTCCTTAGAAAAACTAGAGACTAATCAAGAATTGCCTATTAGAAGTTTAGTTATGAAGAAAATTGTTACTCCAACTAATTTTGGGGGTTGAGTGGTAATTTGGTTGATATCTGTGATTTATTTGTGTTTATAGAAGTTTTATCTGGACTTAATGATGAAATGTTTTGCTAGAAATCTTCTAATTCAAGTTCATGTTCCTGTAAAGGTTTGAGCTTTTTGGTAATGCATAAACTTGGTCAGATAGATTTTCTTCTTTACACTTTCTTTTTGGGTTCTAATTTGTGTACTATTATAACATTTTAAAATCAAGCTAATGGCGGTTAAATTCTTATGGCAACAGGTCTCAATCTAAGGTTCCTCGTCTTGTCTTACCAGTTGACCTCTTCATCAATATTGCCAAGACAATAGGTGCTGAAATAAACCATGGTTTGGGCTTCCTTCAAGATGTTTCCGCGGGGGGTAATCTGAAGCAATTCGCAGTGGTATGCTAAAAGTCATTAACCATTCATATCTATCCTCAATTATTTTCAAAGGGATGTGCTTTTACAATAAAATGATACTTCCTTATTTTTAACAACAAAAACAATGTACCCAGTGTACTTCTTTCCAATTTCAAAATTTTCCATTACAAGGTGTCAAGTACTTGATTTGAATTATGAGTTTTGGCATCAAATTCTTGTAGCCTGTCTTTATGTGTCGTGTTTTTTCTTTAATCTTTTCTAAGCTCTGATTGGAATGTCTATTGAACTTGCTGCATTTAAATTGTTGAAGATTCTCTGGTCACTAAGTTTTCTTGTATCTTTTGGACATTCAACTCAATTACCCCCCCTCCTCCCAAGAGATGGTTTCCTGCCCCTCCCTATCTTTTCGGTCTTCATTTTCTTTCTTGTCATATCCTATTTGTTTCCCTTATATTCAGTTGTAGACAAGATTCTTCTATATTGACATCATCTCTCTTTGCTATGATGTCAAACTTGCAAACCTGAACAAAATTTATCTAATCCCTTAATCTTGTGGCTGAAAATTTCTATTACTGTAAAGTACTCTTGCTTACTACGAATCTAATGTCTTCGAATTTGTCCTAGGTTGTACTGAGCTTGTGGGCTGCTGGTATGATAGGAAGCTGGTGCAACTTTTTGACTGTTCTATATATTGGTAAGAGACTTCTCATTTCCATGATATCGATTTCGTAGTCATGTACTATTGTTTATGCTTTGAGTATTAAATACGAGATCTTGTCATTTTCCAGATAGCAATTTCATACTGATATAAAGCTGTCTAATTGTATGAGTATCAACATCATCAAATATTGAATTAATTTTCTCTGCCTTTAGGTGTGTCCTATGATATCGCCTTAAACTCGTTATCTGGCACGTATAAGATTCCAAGAAGTAGAATTGAGTCCTTTGAATAACTTTATTTGCCGACTTTAGAATGGCTCTATTGGTAGGCCTCGGTTTAATACAAACTGGATTAGATGTTTTAAAGGTAATACTAATTAGTTGTATAGTTGTGCTTGTACGGTTGAAATTGCAACAACTAATACTAGCCTCAATCTCATGCAAGTTGGTATCGGCTATATGAATCCTTGTTGACAATGTCGCTCCATTTTAAGCTTATCACAGTCCAATACTACCCAAAATAAAATAAAAAAGTACTAGAAGTTTTAAATATTTCAACTAGTTTTGACCTAAGTTCCTTACATTTAAGGTTCCTCTCCTTAACAGGACAGGGCACATCCGCCACAACCACGCTTTAAAACTAAATCCTTCTAAACAATGTCTTTGTCATTTGATCCAATAGAATTCAGTTAGATAGGAAACGGATTTGATAAATACCGATAACTCTCAGATATAGTATTAGAATGGAAAGATCCTTTAGATAACGAAATATTGGTTCTAAGCCATCTCTGACGATTAATCAACAATTCGAAGTGATTTTTTTGCGTATTCTTGTTAAATCAACGATTATATATAGATGTAGAAGGATCTGAAGCCTTTTTGACATCTCTTCATCAGCAAAAGCATTTAAATCTCTAACAGGACTAAAAGGCTCTTAGAAAACATAGGACCTAAAGTAAATGTACTAACATTAACATGAGTAGAACTTGATCCCAACTAACTGGTATCGCCTTATATAGTCGAACTTGCATTTCCAAGATATTGGACTCTGTTTAATCTACTTCCACTCAAAAGAGGAGGAAATAAGCTACTGGCGTTGGTCTTATTTCAGTGATTGTATATTAGTACGGTCTTGATAGATGTTTTTTGTTGCAAATATCAAAGGACATGTCGTCTTGACTAAACTTTGAATTTTGACTGTGTATAAGGTTTCATTGCTGCTCACACCCTTCCAGTTCTATATGAAAGATATGAAGATGAAGTTGATGGTTTTGTGTATAATGCCCTCGATAAGCTTCAAGGCCATTACAAGAAGCTGGATTCTGGTGTCCTCAGCAGAATACCACGACGCAGCTTTAGGGGAAAGAAGGTCGAATAGATGATCTTTAATTACTGAACGTTATCTTGTGGAAGAAAAAAACCAGCTTGTATGCAGAGAATATTATGAAACTCATTTTGTGGTTAGGCAACAAATTGTTGTATGTATGCTTAGGATTAATCAAGAGGTATTGAATGAAAAGCGTATTGAACCGTAGGTTACCTTGTGTAAATGCTGCATGTACTTTGATTGATATTTGACATTTGAAAATAAATTGAGTTTCTAATAATTGGTATCTTTATTTATGCATCAATGACGATAGATGCATTCACCATAGTTTTAGCATTACGGCAAACCCGTGTCAAATATATAGCTTATTTGAGCGCTCTAACCAAAACGAATTCTATTTTGGCTATTACCTTCTCCATTACTATGTTTTCGTACCCAGGAATACCTCTGTTAGCACTTAGCCGGCTTTTGTAGCAAATTCTATTTGTTCTTCGCCGCTTTGGGTTGTGGGGCATACTTCCTAGCCCCAGTGGGAGTAGTGGCTAGCGTTATAGGTCGTTGGGCTGCTGGAAGGTTGCCGCAAGTAAGTAAATTTGGAAACGTATGGATGTTTTTTTTTCTTGAAGAACTTGTATGTGTTGCATTGGTAATTTGGAATGGCACATGAGCTTTTGCAATATTGGAATTCTCTGGCTATATTACATTTTCAACATTCTTGTTTTCCTTTCGATTGCTCTAGTTTGATAATACAAGAACTTCTAAATGTATGGATTATTAAGCAGTACAGAATAAAACTAGGAACATTATTTAGGGATATTACTTACTTTTCGAGGGCAATTTTCTCTCTAAATACTTCGATCCGTATATTGCATATTACTAGGCCACCAATATTGTAAAAGTAGATTTTTGTGGCCGATTTAAGCAAATGTCATTTGTCAGTCCACCATTTAGATTTTGTTCCTTTTTTCAAGAGTTATGCAAATATAGCTCTTGGGAGATTATCCTTGACAATTTTAGATGTTTGTTCATTTATTGCTCAACCTTATAGATAAAATATTATAATATTATCTAACATTTGTAATAACTTACAAAATTTTAGACCGTGGGTTGTAGTCAAATGTTTTTTCATAAGATTTTCAATTTGTTCAAAAGAGATCTTCGGACCGCAGTTTAAAAGGTCCATAAATTGCAAAAAAAATAAAAACAATTAATAGTTATTCCAAAAAGGGACAAATAAGAGAAAATTTCAGGATTTTTATACTTGTCAATGGATAAAACACTAACATTCTTTCTCTTACCTATATGTAGTTACAATGGTAGCCCAAATACAGTCCATGCGTATAAGGTAATCAAATAATCCACGTAGCATTTCTCTTTTATCCATTCGTACAAGAACTAGTTAATTAATTGGAGCCCGTATATGCATAGTTCTAGTGTTATTATTAACACAATGTACATAAACATAAGAAGAATGGTAAAAACTAGCTAGGGGACTAGTCTATTCTATACTCAAATAATTAATTAACAATAGAAACATGATCAAGAAAGAGATAAATCTAGGTTAATGTGATTACTGTTTTCCCTAGTGGAGTAAAAAAAGCTGCTTGAGGCATTATTAAATTGGGATTTTTGATGATTATCCAGATTAGGCCAAAATTTTCTCTCTTTTTCACATCCATTATCTGCTTTTGGTAATTCATATATTTCATGACTTGGACCACCAGTATTATCTTCTACTTCCTCCTTTGTCATTCCACTACTTATACTTCCTTCTGCTTCCTGGAAAACCACCAAAGAAAAAGAAAGTTTAGATATGCTTACATTCAACTCTCTAGCATGTTCAATCAGCTGGATCGAAATAATTAGGTGTCATGCAAAAACTAACAAAGTAAATCTTAAACGGCAATTAATAAGATAACAAGAAAAAATATACCACATTAGACATAATAAATTAAGATGGTTTTTGTCAATTGACCTACGTATGATCGTACTTCACAAATAAAAAGAGAGTACTAAAAAAATTCTCTCTAAACAAGACTCCAACTCTAAAGAACTACATTATGGTAATACCAAGAAAATGATTCGCCATTTATGAAATAATTCAAAATCTATATCGGAATTGGCCAGTGCAAAGATAATCATTGATGCCTTTTATTTTCTTTTTAAGTGATATCTAAAATGTTATGCTCTAGATTGAAAGCGGTGTTACCAGATATCATTGCTGAAAATCAAAAGTGCATTTGTTGCAGGTAGGACTATTATGTAAAATATATTGATTGTCAAGACGTGGTCAAGTTGTATAATAGAAAACACACCACAAAAAGCTGTCTAATCAAAATAGACTTGAGGAAAGCCTATGACTCTGTTGAATGAGAATTTGTAGAGTAAATGTTATATGGGCTGAACTTTCCTGCAAATTTATAAAATGGGAGATGGAATATGTGACTACAACTCAGTTTTCAATAGCACTAAACGGTGGGCTACATGGTACAATCAAAGGAAAGAGAGGGCTGAGGCAAGGGAATCCTATTTCCCCTTTATTCTTTGTGATTTGTATTGAATATTTCACAAGAATGATGCAGTGGGTGGCTAATCATGCAGAGTTTGAATATCATACTAAGTGTAAGGTCCTGAAGGTTAATTCCTATGCTTTGCAAATGATATGTTGGTGTTTAGTAAAGGAACATTCACATCTGTGGTACTTATGTTAAGAGCACTGAAAACATTCTCTGATGCATCTGGGCTGACTACTAATGCTGCAAAATCAAAGATCTTCACTGCTAATATGGAAAGCCATGTGGTTGCTAACATTTGTGAGTTGACAGGATATTCTAAAGGAGCCCTACCTTTTAGATTCTTTGTGAAGGGAAAAGTTCCGAAGGCGAAACCCCCACCTGTACCAGAGACCCCTTGGCCTGGTGGGATGTAAATCGAGGGATATGCGCGAGTGGCAGCCCTGCAAGGGAGAGGACCAACGGGACACGAACCCAGCAACAGTCCTTGCAATATTTCAGCAAAGACTGTCACCACACGGATTCGAACCCGCGACGTCGGAGTGATTGTACCCAATCACCTTGCCCTACTTTTAGATTCTTGGGTGTACCTATTAATACAAAAAAAAAACTAAATGCCGTAGACTGTGAGATGTTGGTGAAAAAAATGATTGCCAGGGTGAAAATGTGGGGATCAAGAAATATGTCTTACATTGGTAGGGTGCAGTTAGTTAACTATATGGTGATGCATATTCATAGCTATTGGTCAACAATGTTTCTATTGCCCAAAAAAGTATTCAAAGACATCACTGCTATGTGTAGAAATTTTATATGGTCAGGACAAGTGTGCACAAACAAAGCACCACTGCTGGCCTGGGATGTGGTATGTCAAGCAAAGAAATAATTGGTTAACACCCACTGCGACGTATTCTATAAGCAGCGGGCATCACCGGAGAATGAGGGAAGGGGTGCAACAGGCATGGTGGAGAGTAGCATGGAACAAGTCAATATCCCAAAGCATAATTTTATCTATTGGCTAGCAATGCATGGTTGGCTATTGACTAAAGTAAGGCTGGCTAAGACACAACATGTTCTTTCTGTGGAAATTTTTCGGAGACCATGGAGCATCTCTTCTTTGAATGTGTGTTTTCTATAACATGTTGGGAGAAAGTGACACAGTGGCTAAAGATTAGACAGAGCAATCTAGAACTCAAAGGGCTGTGGTAGAGAATAGCAAGATGGGCAAAAGGAAGAATTAGTCGTGGTCTTATATGGGAAGTGTTGGTTGCATTAGTATATCAGATTTGAATTGCAAGGTATGAGGCATTCTGAAATAAAATAATACCAAGGCCCCTGGTGGTGATCCAGAAATTACAGGAAGAGAGCAAAGTCAGAATTTTTTATCTATTACATAAAAAAAACAAAACGTAAAGATAGAGGGTGGATAATATAATTTGGAGGCCAACATCGGTGAACGAAGGATTGAAATGGACCTAGTTCTGCACCATGTAAAGAATAGATCTTTGGCCTAACTCAACCCAAAAGCTAGCTTGTAGGGTGAGGATGAACTCCTTATATGAACTTGGACAATCCTCACCCTATCCATATAAAGAGTCCATGTTCTCATTTTATTTCCGATCTGTATAGGAAGGATCGGCATATAGGTGGTCGATTTCTTTTTTGCTTTGATGTTTTTCTGGTAGATGTAGATTATTGTGTTGTTGGTGTTGCAAGTTATGAAATAAAATGTGTTCATTCGATAAAAAAAAGTAAATAATAAAATATTTTATCCTTTCTCCAATACAAAAAATCAAATATGACAAAAATCAGGGTAACCCCTAATGCAATTTCTATTAAAAAGGATAAAATAAAGAGTTAGTTGTTCTATGTAGAAAAAGCACTTATTTAATCAGATCACTAGCTAGCAATTTCAATGATAAACATTAACAAGTAACCAAATAAAAATAATAACTAATTTACTGTCATAAAATAAAATAAGCAACAACATATATAAAAATAATATTAACATTATTAATGTATATAATTTAAATGACAAAATAAAACAGATCGATCATTATACCTGATAGTCATTGTAATAGATATTTTCGCCATTTTGGCTTCCAGATTCTTTCTGCTTGCTGCTCGGCGGAGCATGTTCTCTTAACCTTTAGACAAAAAAGAAAAGGATAAATGTAATTAGAGCTATTTTAGTTGCTAAGATAATTAAGTTTGTATTTAGCAAGAACTTTAGCTTAATAACTGCAGTTTGTCTAGCAAATTGAAGTTACAAACATATACATGCATTTCGTATAACTATTATTCTCTCTGTTTCATTTTATACGACATTATTCGTTTATTAGTCTGTAAAAAAAAATGATACTACATATTTATATATATCTTTGAAAATAATTTAACTTGAAGACATCAACATATTATTTTAGTTCGATGGAAACAAAATCATTTTCTTCATGATCCTATTAAATAGAAATAGAGTACGAAATAACTAGAAAAATTATTTCTTATTTTTACTCTCAATGACATGTTTTATAGCCATAAAAATCCATAAAATGATTACAATCACAAGTTTCAAGAACTTTTTTCTTCAATAAACTTTGTGCGCGTCAAACAATACTACATAAATTGAAACGGAATAGAGATGTTAGACTTACAGTGGTGAAGACAAATTGAAATCTGGCATCATAACATTGACGCAGGGATGCTCCTTCGTGTTTCTATACATCTGGTTTTCACAAATTCAAATCGATAAAGATCAAATCAGTAACTAGTAAACTTTTATTAATTTGAGTTAAATATCAAATAAAACCGAGAACATGTAATATCTTTTAAAATGCAGAAGATGGCAGTGGTGGAGCCAGAATTTTCACTAAAGTGGTTCAAAATATAAAAAAATAAACACACGAAGAAGTCAAAGGGGTTCAACATCTACTATATATATATAAAAATTAATTTTAACCATGTATAAATAGTGTAATTTTTCTGGACTCTTCTTGGCTCCGGCCCTGTAAGATGGCTCGAACACCACGGTCATAAAAAACCATAGGTTCAAAGAGATTTACCAAACAAATTAACTTTGTGGTAACTGTTTATATTTACATTTATTCATCAGTTTTCCAGGCCTTTTGAGGTAAATATTGTGAATGATCAAAAGTAGAGAAGAAAAATAAAGCTATCTTAGAAAAATTATATACATGGAGACTCAAAGGCAACAGTTTACAAGAATTTGGATTTCGAGTTTTTCAATTATAATTTCAATAATTTTAGAAGTTATAGGGCTAGCATCTAGCCGTATGCCTAACGTAGTTATATACTCTTATTTAAACATCATATGCAAATTCTTCCACCAATTTAGTTGATTAGACCAATCTACCTACATAGACCTAGCTCTAATAGTTTATGATATTTACTTGGGGTTTGTAGTGGAATTATAATACATGGATTAAATAATAACAGATTTATTCTATATTCTTTTTTAGATTAAAATGGAATAATACAGAGGTTAATTGAAATCTGTACTTGGTTTACAATAGATAAAATTTCATTTTCAATTTTAGACTTGGAGTCCTTAAATGATTTTGGGAGAAGATTTTTGAAGGACATTTTGGTCATTTAATTATTTTATCCAAGGATAGCTAATTTCGAAATTATCATTTCATATTGAATATGGTATAAAAAATAGTACTAAAATAATGATATTATTAATCCTGAAATTGCTGCCGAAAATAAAAATCCACCAAACGTGAGATTGAATAATCAGAGTATCCCACATCTATATTATATTAAAAGTAGGGTAGTCTAGCATGAGGTTAAGTCAAGTGGCGTAATATGAACGAGCCACTTGACAACAAACTTTATTTGTATGATTTTTATAAGAAATTATTATTTGCAGTTCAAATATTTTCATATAGAGAATAATATCATATAATTTTAAGAACATTCACATGATATTATTCCTTATAGTGACATTGAAATATTTTCAATTTAAATATTATCATATAAGAAATAATATTATATGACAAAAAATACTCACACAATATTATTCCTTATAAGAACATTAGAATATATTTGCAATTTAAATATTATTATATAAGAAATACTAAGATATTATTACCACATATAATAGTTATCTTTTTTCCCATGAACCAAACTAGGTAAGTCTTAAAGGAAACCAAATTAAAGTTCTTATCAAGCACTAACTTAATTACGATATAACTTTATTTTCATCCCTCACCTATTGAATGAATGAAAGATATATGTCCTTCACATAGACATGTAAGTGATATGTATTTTCATTTAATTTTTAGTGTTAAAATTAAATAATGTACTACTTGATTTGATGTAAATATTGATGCGAATAAATATTTATTCTTGATTACTCTATATCAAAGGATAAAAATAAAAATAAAAATAAAAAATAAAAAAGAAACAGGAATTCTCAATTACAAATCAGAGAGAGCTTGTGAACCACCAAAGGATGTAGTGCAACAAATGGAGTTGTTTCTACCTTAACAAAAGATTTCGGATTTGGGTATGAATTTTTTTTGGTAGGGAGCGCTTCCCCAAATGAACCATATGCGGCGCAAATCTAGATATAGTCAGGTTCCAATGCGGATACCGGACACTGAGTGGGAAAAAAAAAGAGAAAGCATGTGAAAGAAAACTTCCTAGGTTTGGAACAAGTCTAGTTTTCTCTTTCCTAGAACTCATTATCTTCTTCTTTTTATTAAATGAATTCAATTTTCCAGTAAAATTGTTAAGAATCATTTTATATCCAAGAAAATCGATCATAATAGAAAATTGATTATCTTACAGATTTCAAATATGATGATGGTTAAATATTGTATCACTGCAAAGAGGAATATTATTAACTAGTTAGGTCAAGTTGAATTGTATAGTACCTGGAGATGGCTTTTAACATGAGATATCTTCAATCCTTTTATGGCCATCATCTGCAAAATTCTCTTTGGTGTTGCTTCTGTCAATACACAAAGAAACAATCATTCCTTTTTCCTCTCCTCTATATTAAAGTTTAAATACTTCACGTGTTCAAATTATATAGGCATATAATAATAACTCATAGTAGTACTCATGATTCTGAAGCATTGAATACTCTATCTTAATCTTGAATTCGCCTCTACTCAATTCCGAGCTCACCCCAATTACTTGGCGGATAGAGCTTTTGAGCTTTTATTCAACTAAACTCAGTATTTTTTATACGAAATATAAGTATATATATGTGAAAAGATCCAAATTTCGTCAAATACTCCTATTAGTTTCTAAACCTAAAATTTCAAACATGCAATGCGTTCCTCTAGTGTTAAAATTTTTAAAAATTGAATACATTAAATTTAAATTTTGAATCTGCCTCTTTCTTTTTGTTGCTATCTTTGAAACCCAAGAGAGAGCACCAAAAGTTGAATCAAGAAGAGGGAAAATGAAAATAAAAAATTATAAAAGGGAAAAAGAAATGACTCATGAAGCTGCATCGTAGGGAAACTACGTATTTGTTGACAAAATCATTGATTATGTACATATACTCATAAACTTCACAATCCATAAACTTGAAATTAAAAACTCATAAACTTCAAATCTTTGATCTGCGTCTACAACTACATCACAATACCCTTCGAATTAAGTTAATTCTCTTGAAAAAACTATATGACATATTTTTGATATTTTGTTGAGAAAAACTTACTGTTTCTTCCACCAAGATGTTCAACAGTTTGAATGAAGAGTTCATGAAGTTGTGGAGTCCATCTTAGACGTGGAGCTGATGATTTCTTGTATTTCCTAACTTCCTTCATTTTCTTAGATCTTCTCATCTTTTCTTGTGCATATTGAGACATCAGGAATATTTCCATTTTCTATTCTCAAAAGCTTATTAAAATTTGAGTTTATATCATATGTTGTGTGGTTCCAAGAATTGACAAATATAGATATAGGAGGAGTCTGAGATTATGGACTTTTCTTGGTTTGTGTGGACTTTACGAAACATCCTCTAATTCCTTGTCATTTCCATCACAAGGGAAAAAGAGAAAAAATTGGAAATGAAAGAAAAACTTGTATGTATAACCCTTTTTTTGTTTTCCACTCAGTATTCGATATCTGTTTTGGAACTTTGATTAAATTTGGATTCGCATTTGCGTAAGACAAATTAATTAAAGGGGAAAGCACTTCAGAGTAGTTTTTTCATTCACATAACCTTTACCCGAGATCTTTAAATTAAAGGGAAAAACACTTCAGAGTAGTTTTTTTCATTCACATAACTCGTATCCGAGATCTTTAATTAAGGATCGAGAGATATTTTTATTCATCACACCACAAACCTGGTTGGTTTGTACGTATAACCCTTTTTAAACCCTATTTAATTACTATTTGCGTTGAGTTTCTATGCATTGGCGGTCAATAAGTTTTTACATCAGGTTGACCTAACACCAGGTAACTTTGTATAACAAGTCTGAAATGATAACTTTAAAAATAGAGTAATAACATGTTATATCTAGTTGTTTTTTGTTAGTGTAAGAATCTTTTATATGTTGTCAATGTATATAAGTTAAATTATATTTTTCTTTCATCAACGAGGAAAACAAAAACTATAATGCGGAATAATTTTCTTGATCTAAAAAAGAAATAGGGCAAATGAATCTCACAAATATCTAATATAACCCTTAACCTATACATTTAATTAATTAAGAAGGGAAGCTTGTTCATCTTTGAAACTTTCTATTTAACGTGTAGAATTGTATTAATCTCACTTGGAGAGTCTTTCTCATTAATACAAATATATATAGTGTGTACAATGTGGAACCCTAATACAATAAGGATCATATATCTATCATAATTATACAACATTAAATATTACAAAATATATGACGTATATTTTGGTGAATATACTTTAATCAACGAATAAGCCGTCTTTATTTAAATTGAATCTCCGAAAGAATTTAGTAATTTTATTCTTCACTCTAACTTGGTAAAACAGCGTGCTAATTAAACAATTTTAGTGCGAGAATAAAAAATGATATAGCAATGACATTTGGGGTCCAAACTATACTAACTTGAAATATGGTATTTAAGGATTGGTTATGTCTAATTAATTTGTGTAAAAAAACTTCAAAAAAGTAAAACTATAGGAGTAATTTATATTTGATTCGATTAAAAGTATTAGGGGTCGTTTGGTGGAGTGTATAAGAATAATGTTGAATATGATGTATTAGTAATGTTGGTTTTAGTAATGCTGGTATTAGTAATGCTGACATTAGTTATGCATGAATTATTTTTTATTCACCGTTTGATTTGGTGTATTACAAGATAACATGCATTGCATAATTTATAAAATAATTGGTTGTTCACAAAAATACCCTACATACTATACTATGTGAGGGGACTTCATGGACAATTGTGTCTTTTATCATACTTATACATGCATTAGAACCAATTGCATTGCTAATACCATGATTTTCTATGCATTAGTTACGCATAAAATAAGACCAAATAAGGTGTATCACTAATGCTTGCATTATATATAGATTTAAAAAGTATATCAAATAAGATATTATTAATACATAAAGCTAACGCGTGTATTATTTTATCTAATTCATCCTACCAATCGAACCTTACTCCTTTGTAATGTATCGTACAGTTTAGTCACGATGATTAATAAATGATTGCATATAGACCATTGCCTTTAGAAACCTAGGAATAACTAGTGTCACCTAATTTTGCCTTTCTATTCTTTTATTGGTATTCGAGCCATTAAAGATGATTTTTTGTTAATTTATTGATAATTCATCATTGAATATGATTAGCGATGCACTGCTAAAAACAAAAGTTAGCTACATACAAATTCTATAATTAAATAATAAAATTGATGACTTATTCTATTTAACGACAAATTATTATCTACAAGCTATTCAACCATATATTTGCAACTTCTTACCTAATTCCAGTTTTTCTAATGACGGATTTTTATTGTTTTGTGACTGAAATTATTTGTAGCTAATTTATGTTTTCTTTACAATAATAACAAGTTGAATTGAAAAGCAAACCAATTAACTAGAAAATAAAACAGACAACATGTTAGCTACAATAAATTAAATTGCACTAATAACGTAAATTATTTTTACATTGAGGAATATATATATATAAATTAAATTAAATATCTAACATGGAAAGTCAAAGGTTTGAACCCAGAAAGATATTCCTTCTTTTTCTCTTCCTATTATATAATATATAACCTAAGCTAAAGTCTCAAAATTCTCATGTCAAAAAAAAGGCGGTGCCTACTTTTGGACCCCATCTCTTCTTCAGTATGCCAAATTCAATGTGCATGAAAGAAAGTGAGCAAGTAACCCTAGAATTTTATGAAAGCAACATATATTATTTTTGCTAAAAATAAGAACAGAGATAAAAATGAAGTGAAATTCATTGTGCATAATTGTCCACCCATAAAGGATAGCATATACTATATACTTAGCTAGGCTGTTTAGGTTTCCACACATAATTAACCTAACATTGAGTTTCACATTTGCTTTCCCTTTAGTTTTTTGGAAAAGGAATGAAAAAAGACTACCTCATAGCGGATTCAGGATCTAAATCTTATGAGTTCTGGATTGTTGGACACGACCTCAACTGTTAGTGGCTAGGTTACGTTCTAAATACAACATTTAGACTAAAGCTATTGAATTTAATGAATCGACATACTATATATTACCTCTGCCCTTGCTCAACTTGTCATTGTTTGGGTTGATGTGAAGTACATGTAAATGTGTACAAGTATAACACTACAATTCCTACCCATTATTAGAATAGGATTCCTCTTGTATTGTGATTAGGATTCCTCTTTCCTCTTGTATTAGGATTGTACCCATTATTAGAATAGGATTCCTCTTGTATTGTGATTAGGATTCCTCTTTCCTCTTGTATTAGGATTGTATATTGTACACTATATATATTGATATCAATGAGAAAGAATCCCTAAGGGAGATTAATATCATCTTATATGGTATCAAGAGCCAAAACCCTAATCTAGAAATATTCCTACCTTGCCGCCCCCCCCCCCCTCTTGGCCGCCGACAACATTGTTTTTCTTCTTTTCTTTCTTCCTAAATTTCCACCATTCTAATAGAAAATTTGGCTACTCCCACCTCTTCCGATGCTTCCGCTTTTAACCAGTCGTCATCCAACCACCCACTACCCTCTCCTCACCATCTTTCCATCCGGCTCTCGCCGTTACCAACATCAAGAATTTTATCTCTATAATTCTTGATCAGGAAGATGGCCAATATTGGTCATGGGTGGAACTATTTCGTATCCATGCATGTGTATATCATGTGCTTGATCATATAGATGACTCTTTTCCTCATCCTCCCGATATGGACGACACCACATGGCGTCGCCTCAATGTCGTAGTCAAACAGTGGATATATGGCAATATATCCAAGGATTACTATACACAATCATGAAAACGGGTGCCTCTACACGTGATCTATGGACACGTTTGGAAGAAATATTTCAAGACAACAAGAACACTCGCGCGGTGTACTTGGAAGAACAGTTCAACAACATCCGTCTTGAAAACTTCTCTACTATGTCAGAATATTGCAGCTAGCTGAAACCGGTGGCGTAATTAACCGCCCAATGTTGGTACGCCCGTGTCCGAAACAAAAATGGTGTTACAATTAGTTGCAGGCCTCCCTAAGGGTGAATATGACACTCTAGCCACGATGATACAACAGGCTGACCCTCTACCAAGCTTCAACAAAGCACGCTCGCAATTATTATTGGAGGAAACTCGACGTGCGAAGCAGGACGCTCATAACCAGAAGACAATAGCAGTTGAAATGCCCGCACAACCTCAGGCCACCGCCGGCCAACAACCTCCGCCGGAAAATATCCAACCGCGGCAAAACTGCGACGGCATGAGTGACAATGGGCGAGGCGGCAAGGGCTGCGGAAAAGGCCGAGGACAACATCCACAACAGATCAGCAATAACGCTTCATGGGCCGGCCCAGTCTCTGGCTACCCAAATCAGAACTGGGTCATGATTTCCGGCTTTCATCCAGCCCAATACCCTTTTCAGCAACAAGGGTTACTGGGCCAGGATCCAACTCTGCGCCCACCAGTGTTCCAGCAACATCATGCCCACGTCGTGCAGGCCCAGTTCCCACAACAACCCTTAAATCAAATCCCCACCAACTTGGTTCAGGTATTCAGCAGTATGAGTTTGCAGCAGCCCGCCGAAAATTGGTATATGGACTCCGGAGCCTCCTCTCACCTCACCCGGTCCGTAGATAATCTTTCCCAATTATTTCGTTTAAAGTCTCCATAATTTATTACAGTTGGCAATGGTCATCGCATTCTAATTTAGGGCTACGGTCACACCCACACACCCACCATTCTCCCTAAATAACGTCCTGCATGCCCCCCACATCATCAAAAATTTAATATCCATTAGGAAATTTACTCGTAATAATTCCGTGTCGGTTGATTTTGATCCATTTGGTTTTACTGTGAAAGATCTACGTACGGGGACCCCTCTTACGAGATGCAATATCACATGGGACCTCTATCCATTCACATCTTCGTCCGCTGCTGGTTCCCGCCAATACACTACCCTAACTGCTCTGTCTCCGTCAATTTGGCACAATAGGCTCGGACACCCAGGAGCTCATGTTTTTCATTTTCTTAGAAGTAATAATTTTATTCAATGTAATGGGAAACTTGCCCAGACCTGCATTTCCTGTTAATTAGGCAAATATTTCGTCTTCCGTTTAATTCCTCAATTAGTATTACGTTTGATCCATTTGATATAATTCATGCTGATTTGAGGACTTCCCCCGTTACCAGCTCCCTAAGTCATAAATATTATATCGTGTTATTAGATGACTACTCTTACTTTATTTGGATCTACCCATTAAAAATTAAGTTCGAAGTTTTTGCCAAATTTCTTGAATTTTGCACATTTATCAAAACACAATTCGAACGCGCCATTAAATCTTTCCAATGTGACAATGGTCATGAATTTAACAACTCCGCGTTTCAAAAATTCTGCAATAATAATGGCATGGTCTTTCGATTTTCGTGTCCCCACACGTCCCCTCAAAATGGCAAAGTCGAGCGTCTCATCCGTACAATAAATAACATGGTCCACACTTTTTTGTTTCATGCCTCCCTCCCTCCAACCTTTTGGGTTTATGCGGTCAAAATGGTAGAATACGTCCTTAATATTTTACCCACTAGTACCCTCCATAACATGACTCCAACCGAAATCTTACACCGTAGGGTTCCCTCCTATGATCACCTACGGATATTTGGTTGCCTATGTTTCCCTAATCTCTCTTCCACAACCTCTCACAAATTAGTTCCCTGCACCACTCCGTGTGTCTTCTTAGGTTTCCCATCGAACCATATGGGCTATCTGTGCTATGACTTATCCACTCGTTAAATTCACGTCTCACGTCACATTACTTTCGACGAGACGCAATTCCCCTTTTCCAACATCCAAAAATTTCAAAATCCGAATTATGAATTTTTAGATGAATCAACTCTCTTTCCTGTCCACCTTCGGGAACTGTGCCCGACTGACACCACTACACCGCCTCCATCTACCACCATACATCACATGCCGTCGGCATCCCTGCCACCGACATCCCCCCCTGTCGTCGTTTCTTTCCACCTTTAGCACAACTCTGCCTCCAGGTTCCACCAACTCACCGATCACCATCACATCCACTGTGCCGTCCCAACAGTCTCACCACCATGCAGACCACAGTCCGACCATCAACCACCACCCAAAAAATCTAGATACTGGACCTAATACACCACCGACATCGTACCCTACCCTACAAACCTCCTCCATTTCCGCCATACCGAGAATCCCAACAACTCCCTACCACAGTTCACCGGCAACCAATGACCAAACCCACTTGACTCCAACCCCAAACACCGTCATTGTTCCGCACCACCCGACAACCACCATCGACAGAAACCCAATCTCGATAACACAACATGCACCACACCCGAATCTGTCATCACCTAGTCCACCCAACCAGTCGACCAATACCCTTACCCAACCAGCATCTGCACACCGTATGGAAACCCGTACCCAACACGGAATTTTCAAACACAAAGTCGAATTTAACATGTCCACCTAAACAATTTCACCTATACTAAAAAGCCCTAAATTAGCCAAACTAGACCCAAATTGGAATGCGTCATGTGTGATGAGTTTAATGCTTTAATAAAACAGCATACTTGGGACTTGGTTCCTCGACTAGAGGGGGTGAATGTGATCCGTTGCATGTGACTTTTTCATCACAAGTTCAGGGATAGTGGTGGCTTAGAAAGATATAAGGCAAGACTAGTGGCAAATGGTACTAACCAACAGAAGGGAATTGATTGCGGCGAGACATTCAGTCCGGTTGTTAAACCGACCACCATCCGCACAGTTCTAAGCATTGCTATGGAAAAGCATTGGTCGATTCATCAGCTAGATGTGAAGAATGCATTTCTTTATGGGGATTTATGAGAAACTGTGTACATGCACCAGCCGCCTGGTTTTGTCCACCCAGCAGCCCCACATTATGTGTGCCGTCTCCATAAGTCATTCTATGGCTTAAAACAGGCCCCCAAAGCATGGTATGATCATTTTGCACAGTTCATTATATGTCTCGGGTTTACATGCAACAGATGTGATACCTCTCTCTTTACTGTACATCGAAGCCGTGATACTGCTTATTTACTGTTATATGTGGATGATATTGTTCTTACTGCCTCTACTGCTGTGTTGAAAGATGAGATTATTGCACGACTTAAGTCTGAATTTGTCATAACTGATTTGGGAAAGTTGAGCTATTTTTTGGGAATCTCAGTCACTAGATCCGCTGATTGTATGTTTCTTTGCCAGTGTATGTATGAGGAGATCGTGCACAGGGCTAAGATGGACAATTGCAAAATCATGGCCACTCCAGTTGATTCTAAATCCAAACTTAGTGCAATGGTCGGTACTCCAATGACTGATCCTACTATGTATCGGAGTCTTGCAGGTGTACTTCAGTATCTCACATTCACTAGGCCTGACATTGCCTATGCTGTCCAGCAGATATGCTTGTTTATGCATGCCCTGAGGAAACCTCATTTTACTGCCCTCAAACGTATCATTCGATATGTTAAGGGTACACTGGATTATGGACTACACTTATACCCCTCCGCACCGAACTCGCTATTATCCTACACCGATGCAGATTGGGCAGGCTATCCAGACACCCGCTGCTCTACATCCGACTACTGTGTATTTTTGGGTGATAATCTCATCTCTTGGTCTGTCAAACGGCAAGCCACATTATCCCGTTCGAGTGCAGAAGCTGAGTAGAGAGGAGTTGCTAATGTTGTTGCTGAGATCTGTTGGCTCCGAAACCTTCTCTTGGAGCTTCAGTGTCCTTTAAGTAAAGCGTCTTTGGTCTACTGTGATAACATATCCGCCATATACCTGTCTCACAATCCGGTTCAGCATCAGCGAACCAAGCATGTTGAGATGGACATCCACTTTGTTCGCGAGAAGGTTGGTCTCAGGCATATTAAGGTATTGCACGTTCCTTTCTCATATTAATACGCGGATATTTTCATGAAGGGCCTCCCAAGACAGCTGTTCCTTGATTTCAGATCCAGTCTTAGCATTAGGCCTCCTCCCGCTCCGACTGAGGGGGTGTGTAAACGTGTACAAGTATAACACTACAATCCCTACCCATTATTAGATTATGATTCCTCTTGTATTGTGATTATGATTCATCTTTTCTCTTGTATTAGGATTGTATATTGTACACTATATATATTGATATCAATGAGAAATAATTCCTAAGGGAGATTAATATTATCTTACAGTACATTCTAAGTTACTATCAAACTGTACCTTGAGATGGTCGGAATTCCTTTACCCTTAATTAACTTGACGTTTTCAAGTTTAAATATTGAGAATAAATAGAAATATATAAAAAAAAATGAGAATTTTCGACGGACATTTCCATCAACCAGATTTCCGAATTTCAACAAGAAAATTTCTGACTGATTTCCGATAAAAGTTCGTTGCAACTTTATATCTTTTGTTTATATAGATTTCCGACAAAAAGTCTGTCGAGAACGTTTTGAACGAATAAATTTCCCACTTCCGACAGACTTTCTTTTGGAAACGTTTCAGAGTAATTTTTCAATTAATTTTCGACAAAAATGTGTGTTTTTTAGTTAGGAACCGCTTCACTCCCTTGGTGGGCATATCCAACACAGTTTTTTATTAGTTAGGGCCACTCGAGTTTAAATTTTGTGCACTGTCAATGTACAAAATTCCTTATTTTACCAATTCTTTTCAACTATTTTTTTTCTTTTCCTAAAATAAGCACTACGGTTATGGTCTCTCCTCCAAATCTTCCTTTTATTAACTCAGTAGACCAAATGAAAATAAAATATTTTTCATTTTTTTTGAGAGTTTGAAGTTGGAGTTATGTTTGGTTATAGTTTTGTAACGAATATTTGGTTGTTAGAATGTATTGTAAATGAAAAAAGTGAAAAAAGTGAAAACAAGGATGTAGGCATTTTTCGAATTCTAAATACAACTTCAAATTATATTTGAAATTTTCATGGTCAAACGTTGAGTTTCAAATAAACAACAACAACAACAACAACGAACCAGTGAAATCCCTCAAACTGAGATTTAAAGAGGATAAAGTGTACTTAGACCACCTACCAAGGTAGAGATAAGGTATGCGTACACTCTACCCTTTTCAAATTCCACGCTATGAGATTTCATTGAGTATGTGATTGTTGTTGTGGTAAAGTGTACTTAGACCTTACCCCTACCCTGGGAGGTAGAGAGTACTAGTGAACCATTAAAGCAACTCCCCATTTCCTTGTACTAGTGAACCATTAAAGCAACTCTTCAAGATAACTATGGCTCAATCATTGAAGAATTACCTTATGCGAAGTTCACAATATCAAAGCATTGAACGATTAATACTTCACTGATTATCTGATAGAACGATCTTGTTGAAAAAAAAAACATGAAAACATCGAAATTTTGATTAAACTCTATAAGGAACACATATTTGATTTACGCTAAAAAGGGAATATTAAATCTGATTAGAGCACAATTAGGACTCTACTTGTTTTTAATATTTTTTCCTAAATCTTAATTATAAAAGTTATCATTCTTGTTCTTTAATTTACCTCATATATGATGTAAAGAATTTTGTACACTGATGGTTCACAAAACTTAAACTCCACTCGAATACTATATGGTTAAACGCAAAAATAAAAAGCAGTCATTCTAAAATTTTTGGTTGTTTGCACTCAGTAAGTCAGAACCTTGCACACAAATAATTCTAATAAATTAGGAATCCGTTGAATTATATTTTATATTTTGTTCACTGGCCATTATAACCCGGGGCCTCTTTTTTGTTAATTTTTTAGGTTCACGTCATTACTAATTTAACCTAGCTATATATAGAGCAGTAATTGCTGGTTTTAATGAATTTATTAGTTGCAAGAAATAAAAAAAGACTATAAGAAGGATAATATATGTTACTATAAATTATGGGTTGTAAAGGCTTTGGACGGTGATGAATATATATTTTAAAATAGTATATATATGTAAGATATCGTCGTACCTTCACCATGTGATTTATTATCATAGGGGAAAACTATATAATATAGGTAATCAAATGCAACACTGAAATTTGCAATGATCAACAAATGTCATTGAATTATTCCTTCACAAAGACTGCAAAGGGTATAACTTAGAATATATTAAGTCAAAGAAGTTGGCCACAGGGCAAATCTATGTATAGCAAAAGGGCATAGGCGAAGGTAGAATTGAAGGTATGAGTTCGGCAGAGTTTCACAAATTCAAGTTATGCATTTGTTTTGAAAAAATATTTTATATGTATAAATTTTTACTTTAGAACGAGTAACTCAAAAAGATTAGATCATAACTTATAAATTTTAAATTCTGAATTCGTCTCTTGCCTAAAATTGATGATTTAATGAATTTCAAATTTCAAATATTACTCCCTCTGATACAATTTAGTTGTATTTTATTTTATAGTATGTTTAAAAAATAATGTCCTTTATGTAATTTAATAACTCTTACTTTTCAGCATTTTATGTGACATGTTTAAAACCAAAAGATCCAACAAACATTTTAATACATTATAGACATCTTTATTAAGATCGCAATATTAAAAAAAAAACTCTTACTTTATAAAACTATCTAGTCAAATAAAACACATAAAACGAAACAAAGAGTTACTACAACTTGTTAATGTGAAAGTGTCTTAATTCCTAACTTATACAACATGTGTCAATTTCCTATTTTCAAACCCCTTTTTGAATGAACTTACGTAGAAATCCCATGCAAGTAATAAAGACGAAAAAACGAAAATAATAAAGATTAGGTACAATAGTTGCGGCTGGAATTAGATAGATAGAACTAGAGTGGAAAAGGCAGTGCAATTAGGGGGCTTGAAGCCTTCATTATGAAAGTGACAAGAGAATTAAATAATCTTTCTAAAAGGCAAAATGACGTTGATAGCTCACCTATGACTATGACTCATTCATGGCATGTATGATACATACAATTCGAGTTATATAACTAAGGGAAAATACATAAAATTCTCCCTTAATTTGTTTTCAGAACTCATTTTAGTAATTTAACTTTACAGACAATTTAAATACCCTATATTTTTGTCGATAGTGTATTAACTATCCCCCGAAGAGACCTAGAAGCAACTGAGAAGAAAATTTTATTTTGAAATCTGACAAATCATACATGTGTTATTTTTTAATTGGCCAACATATATTTAATACTTTTATTATTCTAGAGAAATTTGGGGAAATTGCTATTTCAATAGCACTCAGAAGTTTGGGGAGAAGATTTTCCACATTATCTAACGGAGCCATTACGTGTTTGCATCGTGGGGAGCGGACCGGCCGATTTCTACACTGTTGATAACGTACCATTATCGTCGCTCTGAATTTCTACATTGTCCAGGTTGGGTTAGGAACTTAAAAACAATATTTCAATGGCTATTTGTTTAGGAACGGGTCAGGTTTAATTTTGGGTCGATCGGGTTTTGTTAATTTTATGTTGATATTTAAGTTTGGAACAAATTATATATATATAAAATAAAAATAAAAACTCATTAATGGTGTGGCGTCATTACAACGCGCGTGGAGCAACAACATCCAACTTTGACCTGGTCCGGGCAAAGGAGGGTTGCACAAAATTCACTTAAAATTGTTTAGGGGTAAAGAATTACCAGTAAAGTTAAATTGCTAAAATGAATTTTGGAGACAAGTTTAAGAGTGATTTTATGTATTTTCTCTATAACTAATAATGTATGTCTACCAAAAACAATGATTGAATGGGTTGAAGATGTTGAATCATTGGCTCTGATTAATAAATTATATGTTTGTTATGGATTTTTGGAGAGAGATGAAAACAAAAAGGTTGAAAATATTAATGAAAATCGTGTCATGTAAATTTTATTAATCATAAGCCTTTATATAGGCACATAATCAAAGTAGTAGACTCCTCCTATAACTAAAATATTAGACTCTTACTAAAATTAATAACTAAATATTCTACTAAATCAACTATTGGACTCCTCCTATAACTAAATAACTAACTATTCTAGGAAATTATAGGGTGCAAAATCCATGACTCTTCCTTACTTTTATTGTTGCAATCTAAAAAAGTTGCTCCTCCTTAATTTCTACTCTAGCAATTTGTGTTTGTGGATTTCTTTTTCTTTTTTTGAGTAAGTTTGAACTTGCACACATCAGTAATATGATTCTTTCTTCTTCTTCTTGAACTCAATTTTCTTGCATTTTTCCATCATATGCTTCAAGTATTTTTCAGTGACAGTTTTTTTATTCCATCGATTGAAAGTAATTGTGTAACTTTTATTTTCAAACGGAAAAGAATTATGCTTATAGGTTGTAAAATTGGTTTCTAACTTCATCTTCACTAACCGTCTCCCCAAAGGATCAAGTGTGACAAAGACGCACAATTAGGTCTTCCTCGCTCACTTGCAGCCGCTTTGTCGCTCTTCCAAATACTATGATAGTTTTCACCAGTGAAGGTTTGTGAGACATTCAAAGAGAGACTATTGTTTGTCATGGTTGAAAAATAAGGTTTGAAGGTAGTATGGATTAATTGGTATTGGTTAAAAATGCCCTAAATGTTAAAAATAAGCACAAATTAAAATGGGTCAAAAATAGCCCTGAGCGTTAAAAATAAGCATGGGTTAAAATGGGTTGGAAATAGGTATGGTGTCACACCCCAACCTTAGGTGGTGACCGGCACCCGACGCCTAAGGCCCGAGCGTATCGATCCTGATACCTATAATATATATAATAACTCATAGGTCGACTAGACCTTTGATACACACTTCATTGAATGGGGACGTAACCACCTGCACTCAGAAAAACCCAAACCATGCATATATATGACAGGGCCGGCATGTGCATAATAAGTCTACTGAAGAGGCCGACGAGGCCACACACGACTATCACACATACACAACTTTTTACAAGCCTCTAAGGAGTATACTGACAATAACTGGTCGGGATAGGGCCCCGCCATATCCAACTGTATACATATGCATAACTGTCATACCTATCAAGTCTCTACACAGCTCCGGAGGAAAGGAGCGTGACACACTCCAACTGAGTTAAGTTGTATTATGTGGAAAACATTTGTATCCTAACCTATACATGCGGGCATAAAATGTAGTATCCCCGAAAAGGGACATCAGTACGAAAGATGTACTGAATATGTAAGACAGATAACCAATATAAACAGAAGGTGCAACATATGAGATAAGAGTACGGAAGTCAACCTGAAACTCATAACAAGCCTCTGAGGGCCTACCTAACACAATCATGAAAATGTATGCATGTCTGTAAAAACCAAGCTACTTAGTTGGGCCATGTAAAGTAATATCCAACATCTCTGTTGGAAAAATCATGTCATAATACATATATATCGTACATGACCTCGATGAGGACTAGGTCGTACCCGATCCAAATATAAAACTCTGTAATATCAAAACCAACTGCAGCTGGATGCACATCTATGTTCCGTACCCGATCGAGTATAGCGCGACTCAGTATGAAAATAAATATATATGCAAATGCAAGACAAACTTTGAGGGCCTTATGGGACTAATCAGAGTGACTTAAGGACGTTATTCTCCAATTATAGTTATGTAACTGTGTCTGTATCATTAACTGAGAGTCATCAATGATCAGGAGAACCATAAGATTCCAGAGATTATCAAAGCGGGAAAATGCTTCCGAAGCAGAACCACACGAGTTATAAATTGTAATAATATGGTACAAAAGTCATTGCATGCTTTAAATCTAAGAGTAGAATTTCTTTTGAAGGGACGTCGTTGTGGTTATACTTATTCGCCGATCATGGCAAAAGAATAGAAGAGTATGCCTTAACATACCTGGTCTTTGTCGCTACAATCGTTCTATAAGCCATCGTTCCTCTTACGGGTGGTCATCTACATCACATAATAAGTTGACATCAATATCGAATTCAAAATTCCATAGAGAAACTTCACTTAAGTATCTTATCGACATCCTTAAATACTTTAGATTCTTAGACTCCTTTATAAGGGATACTTTCGTGATTCAATCTCCCGGTTCAATCAAAATACAACTTCTATAGAAACTTGATTAGGTGTTCTCCAATAACCCTTAAGCAAAAATAACTCTTTAAAGTTTTCTTATACGGAAAACTTTATGTGAGTCAATCTCACAACCTTTCAAACCTCCCTTTCTTTAACTCATAATATATATGATTAATTCTGTCATTCAATTTGACTCATATTTAGTGTAAAACAACCCATTAATTTATATTACGAATGTTTTACAATTTTGTGAAGTTTTGGTCATGAGAACATTTTCATAACTTCTTCCAAATCGTCAATTAACCATAAACATTGATAGGAGAGGATAAAATTTACCTTAATACTTCATAACTTCCCCAAAAACAGTGAGCAATCTGATTTGTAAGGGTTCTTCCAACTCCAACTTGATATAGAGAAGAATATTACTATGTTAATCATAGGTTTATCATGTTATCTTTGCATAATCGACTTCGATTTCACTTGGGGATGTTGAGGTCTATTAGTCAGGATCTGGAGAGAATGTTAGGGTTGGGGTTTGGGAAAAATGGATTGAAATTTGAGAATTCCCAATTTAAATTCGTAACAGATCTGCACAACCATACTTCGAGGGTACATTCGACGGACCATCAAACTTCTCACGGTCCATCAATCTTTACCGTCAAACTTCCTGGAAGATTGACGGCTCATGCTGGACATTTGACGGTCCGTCATTCGTCCCGTCAAATTTGCAGTTTTCCCATTTTTCTCGAAACGTACTTTCTTCTGTCCGTTTAACTCCCGCACACTCCGATACTTCCATAACCACGCTGTAAACCTTGATTATTCTTCCGTAAGGTTATACTCCTCCCTGGGGCTTCAATTATCCATTGACGACACAACGAAACGCGAAACTTACGGGGTGTAACATATGATTTAAAAGTAGTTGAAAGTATTTCTTTTTCAATGAATGCACAAACACATTAAGATTAATGAAGGCATTGATACCACTATTATGGATTTTTGTAGAGAGATGAAAACAACGAGGTAGAAAATATTAATGAAAATTGTGTCATATGAATATTATTAATCATAAGTCTTTATATAGGCATATAATTAAAATAGTAGACTCCTCCTACGGCTAAAATATTAGACTCTTACTAAAATTTAAAACTGAATATTCTATTAAATCAACTATTGGACTCCTCCTATAACTAAACAACTAATTATTCTATAAAATTGTATCAGTAACAGATGAAAAATACAACATCTTCAATCCATTGAATTATTGGCTCTGATACCACTTGTGGGCTAGAAATAATCAGGGCGTCATGCAGAAGCTAATAATTGCAAACCTCGACCGTAAATCAGACAACAAAGAAAATATACTAAAAATGCATAATATTCTAATATGATTTGATCAATTGATCTACATATGAAAAGTTAATACAAAATCATAAGAAACTATTGAGAGAATGTATCCGAGTTAATCGGGAGGAGGCCAGACGCTAAGTCTAGATCTGAAGCCGAGGAATAGCTATCTAGGAAGGCCCTTGGTAAATATATCCGCATACTGATATGAAGAATGCACATGTAATATCCGAACATGACCGAGAGCAACCTTCTCACAAATAAAGTGGATGTCCATCTCAATGTGCTTGGTTCGATGATGCTGAACCGGATTATGAGACATATATATGGCGGATATATGATTACAATAAACCAAAGAAGCCTTACGTAATTTGGAGCTTACAAATCTCAGCAATAACATTAGCAACACCTCTGTATTCTGCTTCTTCACTCGAACGGGATAATGTGGGTTGCCTCTTGGCGGACCAAGAAATAAGATTATCCCCTAAGAACACACAGTAGCTTGAGGTGGAGCGTCGCGTGTTCAGACAACCTGCCCAATCAATATTCGTATATGACAACAACCTATCCGGTGCGGATGGGTATAGATGCAAACCATAATCAAGTATGCCCTTAACATATCGAATGATACGTTTGAGGGCATGCATAAATAAGCATACCTACTGAACATCATAAGCAATATCATGCCCGGTGAAAGTGATGCATTGTAGTGCACCTGCAAGACTCCTGTAAAGAGTGAAATCTGACACTGGATCACCATCCAAAGCATTAAGCTTTGATCTAGAGTCAACTGGAGTAGACATGATCTTGAAATTTGCCATTTTAGCCTTGTATACAATCTCCTCTGCATACTTACGCTGACAAAGAAGCATAGTATCTGCAGATCTAGTCACAAAAATCCCCAAAAAATAACTCAACTTTTCTAAATCAGTCATAGCAAATTTGGTTTTAAGCAATGCCATGATCTCATTCTTAAAAAACTCAGAGGAGGTAGTAAGCACAATGCCATCCACATATAATAACAAATAAGCAGTGTTACTACCATGATGAAAAATAAATAGAAAATTATCACACTTGCTGCATATAAACCCGATCCGCATAATGTACTGTGCAAAATGATCATACCACGCTCTAGGGGCATGTTTCAAACCATATAGTGACTTACAAAGATGACACACGTACTGAGGGGCTGTTGGATGGACAAAACTAGGTG
This sequence comes from Anisodus acutangulus, assembly GCA_029783415.1. Taxonomy (NCBI): domain Eukaryota; kingdom Viridiplantae; phylum Streptophyta; class Magnoliopsida; order Solanales; family Solanaceae; genus Anisodus; species Anisodus acutangulus. The sequence continues at coordinate 5,368,741 of CM056511.1, forward strand.
GCTGGTGCATGTAAACAGTTTCCTTCGATTCCCCATGTAAAAATGTATTTTTCACATCAAGCTGATGAATCGACTACTGCTTACTCATAACAATACTCAGAACTGTGCGAATGGTGGCCGGTTTGACAACCAGACTGAATATCTCACCACAATCAATACCCTCATGCTGATTAGTGTCGTTAGCCACAAGTCTTGCCTTATATCTCTCTAGGTCACCACTGTCTATGTATTTGTGACAAAAAAGCCACATGAAACGGATTACATTCACCCCCTCCGGTCAAGGAACCAAATCCCACGTGTGCTATTTCGTTAAAGCATTAAATTCCTCACATATGACTGCATTTCAATTAGGGTCTAGTTCAGATAATCTTGGGTTTTGGGAAATTGGGGAAATGATTTGTATGGATAGGTTATACTGGACTTTGGGTTTAAAAATTCAGTATTGCGCACGAGTTTCAATTGGGTGTGAGGGGACAGTGGGTGAGTGGAAATTATGTTGGGTTGCTGGATTTGGGTCATGGGTTCTGTGGTTGGCGACATAATAGGAAGGTGGGTGAGTGGAGTCAGGATCTATCGTCGAGTTAGGTAGATAGGACAGTGGGCCGGATGGGGTCGATGATATGTGGGTAAGGTGAAGTCGGGAATGGTGAAAGTGGCGGGTGAGGACTGTTCTGGTGGTGTATCGGTGTGGCAGTGGCGGTCTGGGCATAGGGAATTGTATAGATCGGAGGTACAGTGATTGGTAGGGTGTCGGTGGAGGGGTGGTTGACATGGTTGTCGACTATATGGTTTTCTGGAGACGGCGACACAGTCGATGGTATCGATTGGTGGTAAGGGTGGTTATTAGTGTTGAGATAGAGAAGTTGTGCCGATTATCGGTGGTGGTGGCTATCGACGATGTTTGTGATGGAGACATAGGCAGTGACACAAAGATGTTGGGCCGACTGTCGGTGGTGGCAGCCGGCGGTGGCTGGGACAGTGGTGCACCGATGGACTGATGCAGTTGGCCGCCAGTGATGGCAGAGCTGACCGGATACCTTGGGGAAGGGACAGTTGGACTGTCGAAGACCGAGGCTGGACTGCCGGTGGTGGCCTTTGGTACGGCGGCGGCGGCCGAAATAGTGGCAACATGATAGAATTCTTATTGGACAAGCGGTGTCGGGTCCGAATCTTCGAGGAATTGGTAATTAGTGACTCAAATTTTTTTAATGTTGTCAAACGGGAAAATATACTTAATAAATGTGACATGGCGAGAAATTATGATTTTGTTGGTGGAGAGCTCATAGCACAAGTACCCCCTATGGTTTGACGGGAAACCTAGGAAGGCGCACAGAGTAGATCGGGGTGCCAGTTTGTGGGGGGGGCGTGGATGTCAGATTAGGGTAACACAAACAATCGAAAATTCTAAGACGGTCATAGGTAGGGAGTCGATGGTAGATAATTTTGGTGGGTGTCCTATTTTGAATCGCACGGGTATGTAAAATATGGAGAGTGTGTTCTACCGTTTTTAGTGCATAGACCCGAAAAGTAGGGGGGAGAGACACATGAAAAAGGATGGTACGAATCATATTATTAATGGTTCTGAGAATTCTTTCGGCTTTTCCATTTTGAGATGAGGTGTGAGGGCACGAGAAATGAAAGATCATGTCATTAGCCGCACAAATTTTATGAAATAGGAAATTATTAAACTCTCGATCATTATCACATTGAAATAATTTTATGTCTTTTTCAAATTGCGTTTTAACCAGTATACGAAACTCAATAAATTCGGAGAACATTTGAGATTTGAGTTTGAGTGGATAGACCCAAAGAAAGTGAGAGAAATCATCCAAAAATACCAGATAATATTTGTGGCGTAAGTTGCTAGTTATGTGAGATGTCCATAAATCAGTATGAATAATATCAAAGGGGAAGAAAGTAGTACTCATAGGAGCCGTAAATGGTAGTCTAACATGTTTCCCTAACTGACACGAGGAACAACTATGAGAAAGATTTCCTTTGTTACATTGGATTAAATTTTGGTTTCTAAGAGAATAAAAAACGTGAGAACCCGGATGACCAAGTCTACTATGCCACGTAGAGGGAGATATGGTTGTTAAAATGGTGGGAGGAGTAACACTAGCAGCAGATGTGGGTAGGAATGGATATAGGTCCCCCTCACTATTGCATCACATAAGAAGTTTCCCTGTACGGAGGTCCGTTACTGAAAATCCAAACGAGTCAAAATTAATTGAGACAGAATTATCGGTGACAAATTTTCTGACATAAATTAGATTTTTGATGATGTTTGGGGCATAGAAGACGTTTTTAAGAGAGAAGTGTGGATGCGGTGGTGGGGTTAGTGTGTGGCCAAATCCTTGAATTGGAATGCGATGACCACTTCCAACCATAATAGATTGTGGAGTATTTAAATTTCGCAATTGAGGAAGATTACCAGAATTGTTGGTGAGGTGTGACGTGGCGCCCGTATCCATATACCATGCATTATCGGGCTGACGAGGAGTCAATGAGACGAAAGCTTGACCCAAATTGATTTGGAGAAGGCCTTGTAAATTCGTGTCTGCCATTAAATTTCCGAAGAATTGTTTGCGAACAGGAAAAGATAAAAATAAATAAATAGGGGACTAGGCGGTTGTTGTGCTGCTGCAAAAGCAGAAAGGTGGTGCAGCTTTTGTGTTGCTTTTCTTCGAGGAAAACAGAAGGCAGAAAGGTGTTGTTCACGAGGAAAAAGAAAATAGAGCAGGAACAACTGTAGTCGAGAAAAAATTCTGAAAGGAGGAAGAATAGAGTTTCTCGGTAGAACAGAAGCAGAAATTCTCGGGAACAGAAGAAACAAATAAGGGTTTAGGTTTTGGCTTCTGATATCATGTAAGGTTGTATTAATCTCCCTTGGAGAGCCTTTCTCATTAATACAAAATATATATAGGTGTACAATGTGGAATCCCTATACAACAGGGATCCTAGTTCTACCATAATTACATAACATTAAATATGATAAATACAATAGTGGTACACACGTGCTAATATTTTTAGTACTTTAATTTTGTCAAACTCCATTTAACTGTAAGTTGTTTCACTACTTTCTTTTTTCTTTCACTTAGTAATGTGGTGCCAGATAAAAATCATGCATTAGCAGATATATTCACTATTGTTTTAACTAGCTAGTTTCTTTTTTGGGATTTTATTTAGATAGTTGATTGATTTGATATGAGCAGGAAGAAGGATGGCCTATGGGATTGGAACCACTGAATATGAGAATAGGTTTTGGATCAACTTCACTCAGTGTGTCTCTCACTTCCTCTACATTTTCTTCTTCAGATTTGGACATTGAGGTCAGTCTTGAACCTTTAAATTAATATAGTACAATTACATGCATTGTTTTTTTTTTCTTTTCTCACCCACTCCTATCCTAAAAGTATGAACATCCTTGACGAAAATCATGACTCCGCCACTAAGTTAGCCACTAACTATACATGACAATAATTATATAGTATTTGGTAACAATATATAGTGTACGTATGCAATATTAAATGAAATGATGTCAAAATGTCATTGCTATCCTGTCATATATATGGAGAAATAGATAGGGTGGAGCTATTGTGTAGTTTACGGAGTCTGCCAAACTCAGTAATTTTGATTCAAATTCTATACTTATCATAATAATTCATTGAATATTTAGAAACTAGTAACTTAAAAAGATCAAAATCTCAAATTAATAAACTTTAAGTTCTGTCTCTATATCTGAAAAAGAGAAATTAAATGACAAAAAGTTGTCATTGTGGTTGACAAAACATAGTAGAAAAAAGGCCTAGAAAAAATGAAAGGATAGAAATTATCACACGTAACAAACTGCTGTGTGTATTTGTACTACTTCCTATAAAAATAAAAATAAAAACGTGTGTTTTTTTGTCAGCCTTTTGATAGAATTTCAGCAAGTCAAATTATACATACCATAAAGTCTATAGCATATTCTACGTCTAGCTGTTAATAATTCTAAGGTCAAAATTATAGTTGTAATGAAATGCTTTTTCGTAAGGGAGAGAACAAAATTTTAAGAAAGACAGCAACTAGTGAGCGGGAGGAAAAGTGAGAACTTATGACCTCACGGATAGAGAAGAATTCCGAGCCTTCGATATTTCTATACATATTTTGATTTTCAAGATAGACTCTTTCAACTGCTCAAATATGTATCTCTTTCGCGCTTCGCCCGCTCTATCTATCCACACGCTTATTCATGTGATTCGCTATGCTTTCCGCGGGCCTATCGTTGTTTTTCATTGTGCGGAATCCTATTCCAATGTGTGCAAAACCAATGACATGCATTTTAGATGTATGTTCACACACTTCACTAATTTATATTCTCTTATTTATTATTTTCTTATAATTTTAGCATGTGGCTTCCTTTCATTAAAAAATACTTTTTTATTCTAAAATATCTTTCGAAGTGAGTTGAATTAAGGAACTTAAGTCATAGTTTCGATAAAGTATATCGCTATGGATTATGGTGGATGAATAAGATTTTCCGCTCTTAATAAGAAGTGAAAGAAATATGAAAGTGTACCATAATATACAAGGTATACACGGCATATACAATGCCTTGTGTATACCGTGTATATCACGGAAATCCAAGGCAAATAGGAAACCGTGATATACACGGTATACACAGCCGTGTATACCTATATTTGGTAATATATTATTTGTAGTTAATTAGCATTGTAGACTTATCATAATTATAGAATTCTTGTACAAATAGAATAGGGTTTTGTGATTAGAATAGAAATAGGATTTTTCATATTATGGAGATTGTAATTTGTATATATACTCATTCATTAATGAAAATAAGGAGGATATTATTTTTTTCATGGTATCAGAGGTCTAGGTGCTTCTACCGATTTTCCTCTCTTCCGTTGCCTTAGTTTTTGTGTCAATTCTCGGAATCCGTGCAAACTTTACCTCATCTCTTCCCAAATTTTCTTTCCAATCCCTCATTCACCTATTGTTCTTTCGTTATGTTTACGTCAAAGAACATGTTTCATCCTGCCCTTACTGTTTCCAACATCAAAACCACATCCCTATTGTTCTTGAGATGGAGAACGTCCAATATTCGACGTGGGCAAAATTGTTCAAAATTCACGTAATCTCACATCAAGTCCTCCATCACATAATTCCTCACGTTGTCCCTACACCCGTGGAGGATCCTCAGTTATGGATCACTCTTGATGCTACCGTCCTTCAGTGGATTTACTCGACTATTTCTACCAACCTTTTACAGACGATAAGATCACTATCATTATATAGAAGTCAAGAACATCACCCACTAACATATCTAAGAGTGGAGCCGTTATGGATATTGTTCATTTACGTTCATTTCATTTTGATCATGCAAAAAGATGGAAGAGTAGCCTTAACATACCTTTGTTGCTAACGACTCCACATACTTCCTGTAGTAATTCAACCTACATCAAGGTATTAGAACTATGGTTAATTCCATGGAAGGACTCAAAACACATTTCTAAGCTAGTAACTCTCTTACGGAAAATCGGGCAGCACTTCCCCTACATTTCCTCACTTTCCCAAATTCAAAACAGCACCAAACAACAATATTAACAATATCAATAACCAATCCCATCCATTCAACCCCTCAACAACGTAAGAAAAAATCCGACAATTCAAACAATAGTATAACGAGCGGCTAGCTTGGTTTAAGATTAAATAATTATAGCTCTAAAACCCCTTTTCTCCTTCCAGAACCTGATAACAACATTAACCACAACACATCCACTTACTCCTACTGATTTTCAGCCAAAACCCAACATTAAAACGAAGTCATAACAGTCCAATAATTGCCATCCAATTTCCAACCCCCACTTCACAGAATCTTCACTAAACAACCTAGCTAGAACTTAGATAAACTTTAATATATGAAGAAAGGAGGATTCTCTCACCAAAATCAGATACTGTAGGGATGAAACAACCTTTCCATGGATGACCATCAACTTGCGTCACTTCAGGTCCTTAAAGATTGGAGATAACCCTTTACCATGAATTGAAAGAAGAAGAAGATTACTTAGAGCTTCTTAAGGGTTTTGGAGCTGGTTATTTTGGGAGAATTTCGTGGCTCCTCTTAAGTCATACTACTTAGAAAATGATGTGAAGAGATGAAGAGGATCATCCCCTAAAAAGACCATCTTGGCTGATCCACACGTCTTTTTGGGTGGCTTAATTTTGGCCTTTCCTTTTTAGCAAGTAGGTGATACACCTACTTGTCATGTACTTACTTAATTAATGGGTGTCATATGCTACACTTAATCATTTAGACATGTGTGCCATCCTCATTTAATAATCACGACAAGTGTTAAGTAGCTCAAGCTAGCAGGACATAATGTAAGTTGGTGAAACAGGCATGTCGGGTAAGAAAACAACTCATTCATTTTTTTTATATGCCCAAATCTTATTTCCCACATTTCAGAGCATTCGTCAACCTCAACTTGGTCGTGTATATGTTGAATGGAATTACGGGATGAAATAATGGCATGTCTAATATCGTAAAACCTCGAATATAATCCTGATGTCCAAGACTAGGAGGACTAACATACGACGAATCTCAACATACAAAACTACGAGGTGTAACATCTTTCCCCCCTTAGAAACATTCATCCTCGAATGGGAAGTATACATAAGGGACCAATTAATCCTCAAGGTTTTTTGATTTTTTTATTGAATCTCCCTTATAAATGGGACTATCCGAACCCTATCAATAAGTAGAAGATATCCAAAGTTGCTTCATACGGCCATACAACAACATATACATATCCCCGGGCCTCATGTGGCTGTCAAACATCAACCATAACTATCTGAAGTGGGAACTCGCCTCATGTATACATACGTCAGCTCTTGGTCGGGCTACGCTTCACTCTCAACATCGTCTTTAGTCTGAAATAAGTGAGGATACTTATACTTCATCTCCTCTTCCGCCTCCCACATCATCTCTTCTACATTCTTATTTCTCCATAGAACCTTCATGGAGGCTACTTCCTTAGTCCTTAGCTTGAGGACTTGTCGATCTAAGATAGCAATAGGAACCTATTCATATGATAAGTCCTCTGTAACTTTTATATCATTAATTGGTATAATCCAGGAAGGATCCCCAACACACACTTTCAATATAGAAATATGGAAGACCGGATGAACAAACTCTAACTCGGGAGGCATGTCCAATTAGTAAGCCATTTGTCCTATTCGTCGAATTATGCGATATGTCCAAATGTACCTTGGGCTGAGCTTTCCCTTTTTCCCAAATCGCATTACGCCATTCATAGGAGAAATCTTCAAGAAGACCCAATCATTCACTTAGAACTCTAAGTCCCGTCATTGCACATCTGAGTACAACTTCTGATGACTCTGAGTGGTTAACAGCCGTTCTTGGATAAGCTTTACCTTATATATGGCTTGGTGCACTAGGTGTTGAGTCTATTTTTAGTACTATTTTAGAGTATGTTTTAGGAAGTCTTTTAGTTGTTTTGTGTAGTATTATGCGTGTTTTTTCTTTGTTTTCAGTTTAAGCGATTCATGATGGATGAGGCGAAGATTAAAAGAATAGGTAGCTAGTGAGGATAAAACTGGCTACCTAGGCAGAAGAAGCGGTTCAGAGAAGTGTTGAAAAATCGAAAGATGAAGAGTCGCGGCGCAACAAGCATGGAGCCACGGCGCTGAAGGGCCGCAGCCGAGGAAGCAAGAGCCAAGGCGCCATGTTGGCAGAAGGCTGGAAGAAGTTGACTGGAATTAGAGCCGCGACTCTCCACTGGCAGAAAGTTCAGAAACTAATTAGAGCAGCGGCGCCGATGACGTCCAGGCGGCGAAAAAAACCTAATCTTAACAAGGGCAAAATGGTTCATTCCGGGGTTTTTGGTGATATATGCTGGGAGAGGCGAATTTTGGGAGGTAACACACATTAGAGGCAAGAGAGTAAGAAGCAATTAGAGACATCAATTGTCCAAGTTCTTTTCCTTTTCTTTACTTTAATTTAGTTTATGTTGGATATAAGGTTATTTAATTTTCTTAGCATGTCTATGAGCTAATTATTTGTATTAGGGCCTTCGATTGAAATTCTAAGACCGTGAGTGAGTCCGTAGCGTATTTTTACATATGTGTTCTTATCTGAATTGTATCTAGGAGGTCTCGGGTGCTTGTCGAATTTCGGGTTGAAATTATGAAAGGCTAAATTTTGTTGCTTTTTGGTGTACTCGTTGGGGCGAGCTTCAGTGCACCTTAGCGGATTGGGACCGCCGCAACGAACAACGTTCCGCTATGGTGAAAGGTTTGGATTTTAGCTTAGGACCGCGGGCGCAGTGAAGTGGGCCACAGGCGCGGGTCCACTGCAGCGGACCTTGACCGATGCAGGGGACGACGGGGAGGCAGATTCCTTTTTAAGTGTTAATTAAAATTCTTCATCTCCCATTTCAAAAATACTCATCCAAAGCACTCTTAGGCGATTTCAAGCATTCTTGGGTTGATTCTTCTTGGGGTAAGCTTCTCAAGCCTTAATTACCTTCATTTACCTTTCTTAAGTTGATTTAATGGTGGGAACAATCTAGAAATTAGTTGTAGAATATGAGTTCTACCTAATTAGGGTTTATTCAATTATTAAGCCTAAAAGTGAGATTAATTATTGGGTTTTGCTAATCTAAGCTTGGATTTCACTAATTAGTAAGTATTAAGTTTGAATCTTTCATTATTGTTGATAATTTGAATGTTGGAAAATTAAGGTTCATACCCTAATTAGGGTTGTATTAATTAATAAAATTGGTCTAGTCTGAGTTATTTTAGAACCTGGTTAGTAGGATTGGACTCCTAGAAGGTTGTATTTCATATTTCACTTTTGAAATGATCATGTTACCCTTGTGGGCCTGTTTCCCCTTTCTCCTCTCTCTGGTTTGGATTCAAAGGAATAGTTTAGTGTTATGCGTGTTGTTAGATCATTCTCTAACTTAGATTTCGATGATATTTAGACTTCGAGTACTACCGTGATCCTCGGAAATACAAGGCTCAAGTGTGATTGTTGCGACTCCCACTCGACATCCAAGTAGATTATGACTTACCTTCTGGTTAAATTTTGGTTAGCAAAATGTATATAAAGTTAGTTACTGTCGGAGAAAGCATGTACGTCTTCAGGTATGAAGTTGAGATGGATTACTAGGTTTGGTACTCTTGACTGATTTGTGGTTGTTGCCGCTTGTGATTTATTGGTTTATTTCCTAGTGTTGGATAGTGGATTTCACTTAGTTGTCATATCGTCCTTGTCATATAGTTGTATCTCACTTATCTTGATATTATCATGTATAGAGGAAGGGACTTAACTTGATACTGATATTGTGAACTAACAACTATATGATACACTTGATATTGTCATTGTCATTACATTCATCCTCATTTCCATGATATATTGATAGTATCTGTGATTGGTGTGATGGTGATAAGTGAGATGGAAACAACAATAATTCTTATGACATATTGATTGCGGAGCCATCTCTGAGCTGTGTGGTCGGTGATAGTCATCTCCAGGTTGTGGGTACGGAATGGCTGGTACATGAACTCCGCGGGTCCCCCATAGATCATGACTGTCGGGACATAGAGATATTCCGTCTGGAGCATGTGTGTACGGAGATTACATTTTGGCATTGCATATTTACTCATCATTACATTCACATATCTCTTGGATTATGTACTTGACTCTTTATACTTGGGTTGTTTATTCTTGGACTGTGATATTATTTGTACTTGATTACGAGCATGTCTATTCTTCCTGTATATAGTTAGCTAACTGTTGTCGGCCTATGATACCTACTAGTATCGACATAGTATTTGTACTGATACTACCTTGTTGCATTCTTTTGATTGCAGAGTACGTGATCGATTCCACTTCTACACCTCGAGGCTGCTGTCGAGTCTTCCGGGGTAAGCATTGCTTGATGGATCCGCTGTCCGGGGACTCCTCTATTAATACTTGTCTTTCCTTTCATCCTGAGACAATATTCCCATTTTGAGACTATGTATTGATGATTAGTGGCTCTTGTACTATTCGAGACCATTCCTTGGGAATTGTACTAGTATTATGCTTCCGCACTTATGATATGTATGATTTAGACTTTCACTTATCTTCTGCTTATTTTGTTCCATTTATTTAATTGTTGTTGAATTATTGATTAAGGGATAGGTTCGCCTACCAGTGAGAAATGGTAGGTGCCTGCACGACTTAGTGATTTAGGATCGTGACATTAAAGGTTAAACTCATCAAGCTAAACTCTGAATTCTCCTCTAATCTCTTAATTACTCCATCGTTATTATCACTTTCGTTTGGAGCATTCTTTTGAAACTTCCAACTTAGCACAAAATCCTTAGTATTCTTTGTTGATTGTAGCCAAGCTCATGAGCATAAAAATCAAGCAAAGTTACAACATATGGATGCTGATCGATTCCTGGGTATCCAAATTTTCACCATTACTTCTTCACCTCCAACAACAATACGAACATATCCAATAGATTCAACATCACTTCTTAATCTCACATAATCAAAGGCACAATATGTAAATTTCTTCACTCTCATTAATCCTATTAATCTCATGCTCACAATTGTTTTGCCCATTGATTAGCTTGTAAACTCGATTTTTTTTAGTTGTGGTTACGTTCAATATAACATAAGATGTATTTATATACCCTCTTGCATATAAAAATCCATAGTTGAAATTGAATTAGGAAAATTTCACTATGACACATGTATATCACAGGTATATAACAATAAATATATACGGGGATATACAAATATACATGAGAATATACACAGATATACACCTTCTTCCGTCCTTCAAAATCCACCCAGTACACTATCTATTCGCTCAACTTTGTCCCACCAACTTGACACCATTAACGCTACTTTAAACCATATTTCAAGAAGAAGAATGGTTAAAATACATTAACCAAACGTTGATACGCAATCCAAAAACTCTTTACTCACAAAATTATTAGAATCTAAAAGAAGACTAACTAAAGAATCGAAAAATAGTTTAAAAACAATATATGGGGGGACAAATCAATGAAGAACACTTTGCAATAATATGAAATTTAGCCAGTGTTTCCAACCTCATACAAAGTCAGAAATAATAAAAAAATCTTCGATGTTCGACTCTAATCTACTCGATGGAGAATGCGCAAGTGCTTCTGTACTACTAAATCTGATTACATTCACCTTCACTCTATTAACCGGCTACTATGTAAATATGACTACACATAATGCTTCCTATAACAACCTAATCTCTTAAATAAGGTGATCGAATAGTTAGACAATTCAACATGCTATCAGAGCAAGCAGAATGCTAAAGTGCTAGAAACACATCTCATTGTTGTCCATTATCAATAAAAAGGATTTTAGCGTGCTTGTCCAAAAGATAAAACAAAATCAGACCCACACGTGAGGGAACATCTTGCAGAGACATGCATAAGTAATTAAACTATACTATTTCTAAATTTTGTAACTCTTTTAAGTACATACATCTTGTTCATCCAAGAAACTCCTACTCCATCATTGATACTTCCTTTTGGAAATTATGTAGATCATTCTCTTGAAACATTCAACTTGACACAAAATCCTTAAGGTTCCTTCTTGATTGTAGCCAAGTTCATGAGCAGAAAAATCAAGCAAAGTTACAACACAAGGATGCTTAATCAACTTCGTGGGAATCAAGATTTTCTCCATTACTTCTTCATTTCCAACAACAATAGGGACATACCCTTTTCGAATTGCTTGATCTTTTTCTTGAATCTCATAATTACTTCTTAATCTCACATAATTAAAAGAACATGTGAATTTCTTCACTCTCATTAATCCTACTATTCTCACGCTCACAATTCTTTTGGCCATTGATAATTGGCTTGTAAACTCAAGTTTTTGTTTTCTTTTTAGTTGTGGTTATATACAAATATAGCATAAGATCTATTTATACCCTCTTGCATATAAAGATGTAAATGTGGAATTAATCTTTCTTCTAATTTAATTAATCGATTAAGTGACTCTAGCATCCACTCCTATGACGACTTAATTGTGAATTGAAGTTATAGTTTAGTATTCATTTGGTTTTGTTTTTCAATTTATTTTTGATCCGTCTATGTCCAACAAACCTCGATAGTGAATTGAGTAGTAATAAAATAAAAGGCTTTGAAATTTAATCTAGTGAATCATCAAATAATGGATTATCTTATATGTGCTTTGAAGCATATCCAACAAACCTTGATAGGTAATTAATTAACTTATAAAATACAAAGCTTTGAATTGTTAAAATAAGCAGTTTTGGTGAATCATCAATATTCGATGGATACATTACTTAATATATGAATTTTTCTCCAATGAAATAATATGTTTTACTGTAATTAGTCTGGTAGTCTTCTAACTTGGAACATCATTGTAACTTGTAAGTCCAATCACATTTGACCGTTGATATAAATAATACATAGTACTAATAGTAATTTAACTTATATTTTAAAAAATAATCTTTGAAAAAAGCAGTTATCTCACCTGATTGGCTCAATAATGTGATATATAAGTTATTAGGTTAACCAATCTTAAACTCTTATTTTATGTTTTTGTCATGTGCAGGTGTCAATCATCTCTGCTGTCTATACTTTTCTACTTAGTTTCTTTTCATATTGGAAAGGGAAAGCATAAAAAAATATATCATCTTTACTATAGTAATCTTATATATAATACTTGGGCGAATAAATTTACTCGTAAGTTTTATATCTATGTGGACAACTTCGTTGAACTAGATCATTCGTTAGAATAAGGTAGTCTTAAATATTATATTGAAATTCCCACTTAGAGCTTCACACACACACAACACACCCCCCACGCGCGCACACACTATGAAACACATCAAGAATTAAAAATAATTAGAAAACATTATTCATTGAATTAGCCTTCACGGGAAGTCCAAATTTATAGATGAATTATCTGTCCTCTTCGCAAAAAGAGTTAGAAAATCTCTGGGAAAATCACCATCAACATATTTTGTGACACCAAATAGATGATTTAGTAAAGTGATCACTCATTTAGGAAAATTAGGATATTGCTTAAGAAATTATGCGCATTTGATTTAAGTATTTGAAAGCATGTTTAGTGACATGAATTATATATTTACTCACGAGAATTGACACCAAACTTTTAAGTTTGTATTATATGCATATAAGTGCATGATAAGATTGGTTTCATTTATAAACCAAATAGATAGATATGTGGTACTATTGCACTAAACATGCTGAATCATGTATTGATATTTTGCTAAGAGGCCATTTAAATGCCTTCACTATGATCATGAATTAGATTTTGTCATCATTTTTAAACAAGAAGGAAAGGTCAAGGCTCTAGCTAGTGTCCCTTATAACTTGCCAAACGACACTTCACAACATTGGCACACTGCACATGAATGCAAGACCGAAAAAACTGACAATTGTTCATAAACTACAACAACATACCCGGTGAAATCTCACAACGTGGGGTCTGGGGAGGGTAGAGTATACACAAACCTTATCTCTACCTTGGTCGGTAGAACGACTGTTTCCGAGAGACCCTCGGCTCAAGACAAAGCATAAGCACAATTGTTCATATATTTATTAAAAATAATGAGTGATTTTTTCGTGTTGTCTTAAATTTACATTAGTTTTGAAAATCTTGGTAAGTTAATTACATTCGTTTTGAAAGAGAAATACGATGATTGAAACAAGTCAGTTCTCGAATCAAAAATATTAATTTGAGCAAAAGAGGAGGTTGAGAAAAGAGAATAGAAACTGACAGAGATGATAAAAGTACTGATCAATAGTAGTATACTTTACTCGAAAGGGGTGACTCGGGTTCAAAACTCCCTACGTGCGACAGTAATGGGTTTGCCTTCTGGATCAAGCTCGTCGCACGGGGTTTACCTAGTGCGGTTTAACTCTCTTATGTGGTTTGAGGGCTATTGCACAGAAGCTGGGATTACCCGTGCGCACCCGAAGTGTAGCGGTTGCGGGTCTTTGTCAAAAAAAAAAAAGATAGTAATATACTTTTTGCATTAGAACTTACAAAAAGCCTGTTGCAGTGAACTATATTACAATATATATATTTTTTTCTGATACTTTAAGCAAGTCTTCATGTAACAGGTGCATAAATCAAGTGTAACCAAGGATCCTTTTCTATAAAAAGATTATAGACTGCTTATCTTGGTTGATAATTGAGACATAAAATGACACCTATTTAGGCCCCTAAGGTACTAATACTAACTCCAGTATTTAAACACGTAAACACTTACCTGCATCGGTGTTTACAACAAACTACATCAACTTATCATGGTTAAGTGAGAAACCTTATATGCAAACACATGATATGCATTTATTTGTTGTTGGATATAATTGTTGGAATCAAAGCAGTACGGGAAGTAAATAAATATTACAAGTGTTCGAAAGAATAAACAAACAGTCAAGATTATAATCGCCGCAAGTTTGTTGGGTCTTGAATCTTGATAACCTGAAATTAAGAAACACTAAATCTGGATTGTTACAACTGTGGCTGAGTCGAGAGATGACTCTCTATCTTTAAGACAAGATTGCCCCGTAGATATGCTTTTACGTTAGCGGGCAATAGTCTCCCAAGATAAAACATCAACTAATCAACACTACAAAGCAAATAGGTTGATTCTGACGAAGAAAACAAACAAAAAACGACTTGCTGAATAATGGAAAATTTAGAGGAAAATGAAGAGTTTTTGTTCTTTTCTTTTGCTACTGTTTCTGCTGCTCTCTTTCTACTCCACTCCCTCAAATAAGAGTAAGGTCTTAATATATAGTGTTTAGGAGGATGACCTCTCAACTAGCCAACTAATGGCTTTTAATAGCCATGTAATGGAGATTCAATGCTCCAAAACCGCCCAAGAGGCACCAAACTGTAAGTACTAAACAGTTTGGGGTCCAAAAGATAGTATCAAAAGAAGCCCAAGGTCCACGACCCGAGCCTGAACCGGGCCTCGAACACAAGCACACCTAGGTCCTCCCTCCTTCAAACACATGGGTTATCCCTTGGAGTCTCAAACCCTTATCCATTTTTTAGGCTTATAAAAAGAACAATTCTTCATTTTTCCACCGATGTGGTAGATTTGTCCCACACCATATTTCCATGCCTCAAACACCTTACTTCGTGGATCAATATCTCTTTCATTTCTTAACGAAATTTGACGATCCTTGGCCCTACGGTCATATACTCATTTAGTAGATTATGCACATGCGAAGAAACAAAGTCTCCAACATGTGGAACGCTAGTGTTTAAGTCATTAAATATGGGTGAACGCAACCCCACCAAAAGGCAAATTTCCAACATTTGTTTGGTGAATATCATTAAGTAGAAACATACATCCTCAACGTCTGAGTAGAAAGCGTGGAAAGTTAGGTATAAGCTGTTCGCATAAGTTGAGCAATTCCACATTTTTCATCTAGTAGGCCAAAAATAGTCCGTCAAGCAAAGTAGAGGGGAAACAGTGAAGATCCAATAGCAAACTTGTCAACTGCTCTATACATTTTTAACACAACGTGGAAATATTTAGAACAAACACCCAAACTCCATCTTTAGTGAGTTCCTTTATTTTTTCCAGGATAGTTCATGTGTCTAAATATATCAATTTATATGACCAATCACATCTATATCATATAGAATGACAGTAAACTCGTAATTCATTCAAAGGGTTGTATCAAGCCTTCATCAGAAATGAAGCAAACACAACATGTAAATGTCTGCGTAAAACAATTGAATCTGAGAAGTATCTCAGTTAAAAGGAGGCAAAAGTCTAGAAATAAACCATGAATTTATCTCTAAATGAAGGAAAATAAGTGAGACTGAATGAGAATTTTCAATCAGAGATGATGACTAGCGCACTTGGGATGTAGCAGTATTTGAATCTTCAGCTTGATCTAAAGCAATTGGTGGCGTCCCACTGTGTTGCGTCCTGTAAATCAGATAAACAACCTCACGATTAATTTGTTAATCTTGAGCAAAAAGCCCGTTGATTTCAGAAAAATACGGAAGTTTGATCTTACATCAATCATAACTTGCTTTTACATCAATTTTTATATCAAAGAATTGGGACACAATGAAGACATAAATAGAAGAGCACACATAAGTTTCTCTTATTAGGCATACATTCATAGAAAATGCGCGCTGGAAATAGATTGAAAAAGCAAGAATAACAGCAGCAAGATAGCTTTGAAGAGAAGCACAATATAATCAGCCAATGCAAAAGTACAGTAATAGACATCAAAGAAGCAAAGAATACCTTTGTGAAATATTTGTTTCTTCAGATAATGCCTTCTCCAGTCTCTCCTCAAATGGTGTTGCATGCCAACTAACTTTTTGATCCTAAGAAGTCACAAAGTCATTAGATAAAATTGAACTATATTAGCTGAGAGTAAGTGAATGAGTTAATTAAAGCAGAAAGCTTCACAAACCTCTTTGTACTTGTTAGTAGAATTTGGAATCCCGTTTCCATCCCACCATTTAGGAGATATACGAGAAGTTTCATCATCATTCCAATGAGCGGCAACCAACCCGATGATAGGTCTATCTCCAGGTGTTCTGCCGTAATGAACATTTTCACCATAAACAGTACCAAGACGCTGCTTATTCTGCACTTGGCTGAATGAAGGTGGTTTTGACTCTTTATTGGTTGCAGTTTCTCTGAATGCAGACATTCCCAGTTCTGAAATAAGGTTTGCCTCTTCAGGCCTTTGATCAGAATCTGTCGTGTGACTGAACAATAATGTAGAATTGGAATCTTGAGTGGAGTAAGAATCTTCATCTGATAATTCCTTCAACTGTGAGGCATTATCCACAGGGTTTAAAACAGGATACACATACTGAGACCTGATCCGTGCATTTTTAGCTATTCCCATGCGGTCGAAATATGCTGGAAAAACAGTTCCAGGTGTTTGCATCTCATCAGTTAGCTTTAATGGGGTTGGGTAGGGTGAATACTTTGATGCATTGTAGTTGCCTGATGATTCAGACTGTTTGGAACTTTGACTGGTTTCAGATGAAACACATTTTGATGACATTGAAGATAGATCTGACTCGCTTTCAAAATGAACAGATCTGTATCTGTACTGGGAAGTTGGAGCAGTGATTGGTGTAGCTGCTAAAGCCATGTTATTGTTACTAGCCAGATTAGCTTTAACCTCGATGAATATCGGAGTGTTAGAATTTCCACTGCCTTCAATGGATCTCTTAGAGAGACTTTCACCACTTTGTCCATCCGTTAAACAACTACAGAAAGATAACATCACATTAGATGGCTGTTCATGTCTTTTATGTTAGTGAAACATGAGATGTTAAATGGGTAGGTGTATATATTTCAGAGTGAAACAAACGGGAATAACAAAAAGTGGATCAGTATATGCAATGCATTCTTTAGTAAATAAAAGCAATATTTCTTGCAAAATCAAAACATGAATTCCAGTTCTAGAGATAGGACATGAATAAGGGGAGACAGAACTAGTACACAAAGCAATGCTACATTTAGTTCTAGAGAAGAAAATGAAAGGAACTAAGAAGTACTTGCCCTTTTATTTGATATCAGGTTCAGTAATATTTAAGATATCATTTTACTCAAAGTTCTCTAGCCATTTTTTTGAGGTTAGAATGCCACCTGGTAGGCGTATGCACCATTGAACCAGACTGATTTTTTACTCCATCAGTCCTGACAGGTGTGGGCTGATCAGGTAGCGAATTCGAGTTGAGCTTCTGATATATTGAATCAGAGGGCCATGAATTGAATTTTAAAGGCTCAACTTCTTCCATTGGAGCTGACAGGTCTTTGCATTTCATTGAGAAGTTCCGAATTTCAGCAGGCGTCTCAGGTAAGGTTCCACAAGCTTTGAGAAACTTGGCCTGAAAAATTAAATTGGATAAACTATGTAATCCAGAAATTTTAAACAACAGGAGCTACCATAAGTTAAAATTAGTCTGAACTTGAAAGTTAATAACTTACGAAAGAAGCATTAACTTTCACCTCCCAAAGAAAAAAAGAAAGTTTACGAGGTCCTTGTATAGATAGTAACTGTTGACAAATCAAGAAGTACAACTATGGTACAATAAACAGGAATTCATATGAATTTGGGAATATCAAAATAATTCATGCAGTCAACTTAGTTTCAGTTTCAATTGATATGAAAAATTACTACAGGAGCTATTAGTGCACTTTCATCTTAAGATAAGAGGAAAACACAAAACACAATGTTTTACACATAAATTTATTTATTCTTCTGCTTATAATCCCTCAACACTTTCTCTTTTGCAGTTCCAAATTGAAATTTGAAGGCATTTTACTACTTCCATCAAACGTATCCTCCTTTCTGCACATCTCAAAATTTATAAATGCACATCATAACCATAATTCCAAGAAAACCAACCTGATTCCTGAGCTCATTTTTGTCCAACTGTGTCATTGGTGTATCCACACTCTTATTCTCCATTTCTTTGCAGCCCAAAGTGTTGGTCTCATCATTTTCTAAAAATCAGCATTGTAAACAAGATATTGAACTTGAATATAACTAATTTCCCTTCACTGAACAAAACTCTAATTTAGTTGTCAATAATGTGATAAATTCAAAAGCTACCTTCAGTAATAAGTGAAGATAATGGACTTCTATTGCGAGACACCAAATGTTCCTGATCAAGCAACAAAAACAGTCAAAAAACTCAAGCTCGCCAATTATTTGCTTATTTCAGTAGAACGATGAGAAGTGACTGCAGATTAATCTTCTTTCTACAAACCATTAATTAGGTGGAGTACTTATTAATCAAATGTCACAGAGAACGACGAGAAGTGACAGTAAACAGCTTCTTCGTTCTCTCTTTCTCTTCACAGAAATTTCATCAGCAACAAACAGAACTTCTAGCTAAAAGCAAAAAAACAAAAAAACAAAAAAAACAAATACTAGTAATAAGAATGAGCAAACAACGAATCAGGAAATTCCGTTGGAATTGAATAACACAGCTGCTTCTTTGCTCTTTTATAGCGAACTGTTTCTCTTAATTGACAGAAATATGAAGTAATGGAAATATCAAATGGAGTAGTGATTTTCTGAATCATTTCATAGTTCATTGAAACCTACCAGATTAAACTACAATTTCATTGTTAATTTGGTACTTTTGCCACTTCATCAGCAAACAAAGAGAATCAGAACCTAAGACAAGCAAACAATCTATAAATTTATAGCTAAGTACTATTCTGAATTGACAGAATTTGAAGCAATCGAAATGTCAAATAGTGATTTTCTGAATGATAACACAGTTCATTGAAATCTACCAGATTAAACTACAATTTCTCTAAGGTAAAACAACAATTTGTCGCTATATCTGATAACATTTGTCACTTCATCAGCAATACAATCTGAATATGAAGTAATCCGAATGTCAAATTGTTAGTTTCTGAATCATTTCATAGTTCATTGAAATCTACTAT
Organism: Anisodus acutangulus; assembly: GCA_029783415.1. Lineage (NCBI taxonomy): Eukaryota > Viridiplantae > Streptophyta > Magnoliopsida > Solanales > Solanaceae > Anisodus > Anisodus acutangulus. The sequence continues at coordinate 5,388,270 of CM056511.1, forward strand.
ATTAAACTACAATTTATCACTATATCTGATAACAGTTGTCACTTCATCAGCAATACAATATGAATACGAAGTAATCGAAATGTCAAATAGTGATGTTCCGAATCATTTCCATAGTTCATTGAAATCTACCAGAGTAAACTACAACTACCGCTACATCGAATATTTGAGCTTTTATTCATAAACTCTAAATCTTTGAATGCTCTCTACAGTCTCCACTATGATGAAAATAGCTAGCAACACACTACGTATTTATAATACCTAAAAACTGGAAACTCTATTGCTATATAAATTTGACAATAAATCCTGACTAAACATTGAATTAAAAAGTACCAAATCCTAACCAATTTTGGTTTATTACAACTTTGAATTAATTTTTTCCAACAGAACAGAATTCAAAACTTATACACGCAGAAAAATTTAGAAAATATTATACTATAATGAGAAGACCTTAGTAGGAGTATATTGCGAGACACGATTCGATTGAGGAAGAGTAACATCCTTGATTTTAAAACAACCAAAAAGACAAGCCATGACCTCCACAACCACAGCTCGAACCACCACTACAACGGCGTTAGAATTGTTCGATTGATCACCAATCACCATACCTCATATCTCATACTACTACTATTAATAATAAGAAAAAATTCATTAAAATCATCTGTATTTATTGATTGGATTGATTGCGAATGATTCTCTGTTATTTGAATTTTTATCTAAGATTTATATTCAAATTGCGTGCAATTCAATTTAATTGAAATTATTATTATTGGAGAGTTTTAAGGGGTGAAGTGAGTAGTTACTGTATGTAAAATTGGCTCTAATGGATTTTTGAATTTTGAAACTGGGAATTTAAACGAGGGAAATAAAGTGTTTGGGCTTTTTGGGGGTTTATTATCTGACACGTGTCTGTATCTGATTGGTGACCTAACATGCTGTTTTGATTAACAGGGTTTTTTTTCTAATTAAAAATTAGCTGGATTAAGAGAGTCATTAATTGGTTTTGAATATCTGTAAATGTAACTGTCTGGTGTCTACTGGTTTTTGGCGTAAAAAATATGAAAATTTCAAAAGTTGAAGATAACTTTGTCTTGGCACCTTAGATATTTACATCAAATTATATCATTATTAAGTTACTGTCATTTGACAAGGAGGTCATAGATTCAAATCGTAGAAACAGCCTCTTACAGAAATTGAGATAAGATTGCGTACAATAGACTCTTGTAATCCGGCCCTTCTTCGAACCCCGTGCATAGCGGGAGCTTAGTGCGCTAGACTGCTTTATTTTTTGGTTAAGTTATAAGTAAGAAGATAGAGTGTGTTAATTAATTATGATCTTGTGATAAAAGTAATATATTAAAACATGTATTGTATCATGTATTATTGAATTGATATAAATATTAAGTACCCATAAGTTTTTATCGAAAAGTATTCCTGGTATCTATAAGGGGAGTTTAATTATTTAATTTTATGAAAATATTGGATATTATTTCTCAACTTTTCATAAGTAGATAGATATACAGAAACAAATCAACCGCACATTTTTAAAAAAAAGGTGGTATGAAAAAATGTACTCCATCTGTTTTATTTTACGTGAGTTTAATATTTGCAAAATTAAACATTTTTTTCAGATTACAATTTTTAAATATTTAATTATGATGATCTATAGTAATTTTCGTGTAATTTTTAAATATGTCAATCTTATTTTAGTAAATTTTGAAAATTTTATGTCTGAATTCATATTAAATTTTTTTAGATATTTTAGCCCTCATACTTTAAATCTCTATACATAATTGGGACAGAAGGAGCAATAGTTTTTTTATTTGACACTCAACAACATACCCAGTGTGATTCAATAAGTGGAGTCTATGGAGGGTAGGATGTACGTAGATCTTATCCCACAGGTAGAAAGACTTTTTCTGATAGACCCTCGTCTCAAAAGATAAGTATTTGACGCATAATTGTAAGAAAAAAGACAATCAAATAGCAAGATATAAAACAAATATAGCAACAAATAGTAATACACAATAAGGAATAAGAAACTATGTGATAACTGAATACTACCGCTAAAGGAAAAGATGAGAGGAGGAGACTAGGCTCCTCCCTCTCCCACACATAGTGCGACAACTTCAGTTACCTACTAACTTATATCGTAATCATCGATTTTCATAGTTTCCTATCTAAGGTCATGTCCTCAGTCAGTTAAAATTGTGTCATGTCTTGTCTAATCACTTTCTTTGGTTCTTCTTCAACCTACCTCTACCTCTCCTAACTCTTGCTACAACCAGCCTCTCGCACCTCTTTATTGGCACATCCTCGCACCTCCTTTAATTTGACACTCCAGGAAGGAAAATGACTCAGAGTCCAATATCATTAGAAGCACTTAAGCTTCAAACGTTGTTGCCAACTCAACCATTTTCGGAAGGAAGAAGGTACATATCTATCATATTTACATTAAATCAATATAATTTATCATAATTAAATAATTTAATTAAATAAAAGAAATTAATTATGATGAAATAATAATCGTGTTCCAAACACCTATTATGTATTTATTTGTTTTGATGTTAAACACTCAATACAATTCATTTTTTACCAAGAACATATAGAATGTAAATTATTTCGATTCATGTCGGATCTACACCAATTCGTTTTGTCTTATCACCAAAGATTGTGGTGGAATGGACATGACATTCTTACCCTTAATTAGAGATTTTGAATTTAAATTATAAGCATGAAAAAAATTAAGATAGGGAGTGAGTCGCCCTTTAATGATCTTACGCGATGCAAATTTGAATTATTCGAAGCTCTAAGACAAATATCCACCGAGTAAAAAACTAAAAAAAATCTTCTTGTCACATGACTAACATACCCAAAGAAATTTCAGCCCAAATGGATATATATTGATCGGTGGAGGTGCTAAGAATGTTAAAAATTTGACAATCGAATGTCAAGATTACATTAAAATTAATTAATGGGTTAAAGTTCCATTTTGAATAAACTTTAAAAAAACTTTCAACTGGTTCAATCTTTACCTAATCTGTTTGAACTTGTTCTTTACGACAGCTGCCAAATAGACTTGATGGCACCAATTATTTGATAAAACGGCTTAAGAAACATAACTAATTATGCATGAATAGACCCTCATAAATTACGAAGACTATTTGATTTATTATTTTTCATCCGATGTTCCGTATTCAAAGATCCGATTAATTCAGATTCACTGGCATGAAGTTCATTATAAGAAGTATTTCATGCTGGGACTTTTTCTATTTTTAGGACACAAATACAAAACTTCTTGAAAGAAATAATCCCCTCCTTATTTTCATTAATGAATTAGTATATATACAAATTACAATCTCCATAATATGGAAAATTCTATTCCTATTCTAATCACAAAACCCTATTCTATTTGTACAAGAATTCTACAATTATGGTAAGTATACAATACTAATTAACTACAAATAATATATTACCAAATATAGGTATGCACGGCTGTGTATACCGTGTATATCACGGTTTCCTATTTCTCTTGGTTTTCGTGATATACACGGTATACACAAGGCATTGTATATGCCATGTATACCTTGTATATTATGGTATACTTTCACACCCCGCAGTCGTAGCGGACGATCGTCATACGCTGAGGCTGTCCCTAAAATCTTCAAATAGAACTGAGGGAAGATCCTTAGTAAAGATGTCGGCGATTTGGTACCTAGAAGGGACATGACTGACGCGTACTTGTCCACGAGCTACCTTTTCGCGAACAAAGTGGATATCCATCTCGATGTGTTTAGTGCGTTGATGTTGAATCGGATTACCAGAAAGATAAACTGCACTAATATTATCACAATAAACCAAGGTAGCTTTCTGAATCAGACAATGAAGTTCTAAGAGAAGATTATGTAACCAACATGATTCAGATACCACATTGGCTACCCCTCGATACTCGGCCTCTGCACTGGAGCGTGATAATGTAGATTGTTGCTTTGCAGACCATGAGACCAAGTTATTATCAAGAAACATACAATACCCAGAGGTGGAGCGCCTGGGCCACCCCAATCAACATTTGTATATGAGACAAGTGTAGAGACTGACGATGGATATAGATGCAAGTCATAGTCAAGTGTTCCCTGGATGTATCGTAGAATGCGTTTGAGCGCATTCATGTGCTCAATCTTAGGATCATGCATAAACAAACACACATGTTGTACGACATATGTAATATCTGGTCTCGTGAAAGTAAGTTACTGAAGAGCCCTTGTAAGACTGCGATAGTGGGTGGGATCCTCATAAGGTGAGCCAGCAGCAGCACCCAGCTTGGGTTTAGTATCAACTTGAGTGGAAGTAGACTTACACGAGGACATACCAGCGCGCTCAATAATCTCAGCGGCATACTTCCTTTGTGATAAGAATAACCCACCTACATGACGAGTGACAGCAATCCCCAAGAAATAACTCAAGGGCCCCAAGTCTTTCATAGCAAACTCGGAACTGATTAGTGTCATGATAGACTTGCGTAAATCATCAGAAGAAACAGTCAAGATAATATCATTCATATATAATATAATATATGCCAGGAAAGTACCACGACATTAAATGAACAGAGAATTATCATACCTGTTGTGAGAAAAATCTAATAGTAGATACATAGTTTGCAAATCTCTTATACCAAGCCCGTGGGCCCTGTTTAAGCCATATAAGGATTTTTTTCAATAAACAGACATGCTTAGGATATCTGGGGTCTTGAAAACCCAAGGGTTGATGCATGTAAACTGTCTCCTAAAGATCACCATGTAAGAAAGCATTTTTCACATCTAGCTGATGAATGGGCCATGCTTTGGAAAGATCCAGACTGAGAACAGTGCGAATGGTAGCTGGTTTGACCACTGGATTAAATGTTTCATCATAATCCACGTCAACCTGTTGAGTTTTACCATCACCTACAAGATAAGCCTTATGCCTTGCAAAAGAACCATCAGAATTATCTTTATGAGTAAAAATCCACATAGACCAAAAAATATTAAAACCGGAAGGAAGGGGTACCCGTCATTCATAGCAAATTTCTAATTCAGGTCATTTAATGCAGACACTGGGTTACGTGGTAGTGGGAATTTAGAGACATTAGAATTGAGATTAAAATGTTGTTTAGGCTTAAAAATACCCCTTTGACTACGACTAATAAGCCCATGACTCGAGGTAAAATTGGGTGGATTTTGGGCAGTGGGTGGGCTGGTGACGGGCCGGCCAGAAGGCAGTGGGCCTGCTAGCCCAACAACTGAAACAGGGGCGGAACCAGTGGACTGAACCACTAGAATAGTACCGAGATCGGTATTGGGTCGTGGTTCTGGCCCACTGGGCAGAGGCGATGGAACGGTGGGAATGTGTGGACCAACAGGCAGCGGGCCTGCTGGCATATTTTGGTCACGGGATCCATCCGATAAATGTTGGATAATATATGGGGAGATCTCGTCATCTAAAAAATTATACGAACTAGGCACGGGAGTACTCACTTTAGCAAATGGAAATTGGATTTCATAAAAAATAACATGGCGACTTATTATGATCTTATTAGACGATAAATCAAAATATTTGTAACCACAATGATTAGATGGATAACCCAAAAATACACAAGCGGTAGAACGGGCTTGAAGTTTGTTAATTGTAGTTGACGGAAACATTGGATAGCATAAACACCCAAAGACCCTAAGATGTGAATACGAAGGATTCTTACTATAGAGAATTTTAAGGGGAGATGTATATGTCAAATCTTTGGTAGTAAGAATGTTAAGGAGGTAAGTAGCCATTTGTAGAGCATGATTCCAAAAAGAAGGAGGTACGGAAGCATGGGCCAATAAAGTTCAGACAATATTATTAATGCTACGAATTTTCCGTTCAGCTTTCCCATTCTGTGAGGACGTATAAGGACACGAGAAACGAAAAACTATGCCATTAGTAGAGATGGCAATGAATCTTGGACCCGATCCAGATCCGGTGGATCCAAATCCATTTTATAGAATATGGATCTTCAAAATTTGGACCCGACGGATCCGGATCGGACCCGGATCCATTTCTGACGGATCGGATCTGGATATGGATCTTGTATTTGAGATCCGTATCCGATCCAGATCCGATCCGCGGATCCGATTTTATTAAATATATCCATAACCTAGAATGTAATTTTATAAGTATTTTCTTAATTGTTTTTCATAATTTATGTATTGGGAAAAGAGTTGAACCAGGATAAGACACAAGTCACACATCCATATAATTTGTCTTTGAAGTTTCGTTTCTTTTACCTATATGCTCTCTGCAGTTTTCCATATTTTCATTTCTATAAAAAGAAAAAATTGTCATTCTTCTTTAAATTTTCCTTTCTTGAATGTGCTAGCGGTAAGCTTTAAGTATATGTCTCTCATTTGTTTGATCAGCAAAAAAAATTGGGACTTTTGATATATGACTCACATTGTTTTATGTTGTTTAATGAAGTCAATAAGTAGAACTACAAGTGGAGCATCACTAAAGCCTCCAAAAATTAGCTCAAAGTTGCAACCTGTTTGCATCACTAATGAAATCAATCGTCTTTATTTTCTTGTGATGCTAAAACTTTGTTCAGTATTTTGGAAGAATGGTGTCATGTTTGTGTAGGTTGATTGAATGAACTCAATCATTTTTTTCAATCAGATTGCGTTTCATTTTGTCATAAAAGTTTCAACATGTGGGAATATTATTCAAGCCAAAAAAATTTACATGTAGATCCAGATCCGATCCGTGGACCCGGTGGATCCGATGGATCCGGATCTGGATCCAGGTATGAAAAATGGATCTGGATCTGGATCTAGTAGGATCCGGTCCAGATCCGATCTATTGCCATCCCTAGCCATTAGCATCACAAAATTTCCGAAACAATCCATTATCATATTCTTTGCCATTATCACATTGAATATTTTTTATTTCCGTTCGAATTGGGTACGGATGAATGTTCTAAATTTTAAGAATGTGGAAAACACTTGAGATTTTTTCGCTAACGGAAAGGTCCATAAAAAATTAGAATAATCATCCAAAAATAATATATAATAACGATGGCCCAAAGAACCTAGAACAGGATAAGTCCATAAATCGCTATGAATAATGTCAAAAGGCATCAAAGTACGAGAAATAGAGGCTACAAATGGTAATCTAACATGTTTTTCTAACGGACAGGAATGACAAATTGGAGTATTACGCGTACCCTTACAAGAAATAAAATTATTTTTATGCAAAGAAGAAACAATAGACGACCCAAGGTGACCCAAACGTGCATGCCACACGGAAGGAGCTAGAGCTGCAAATGTCGATGGTATGGCTGGACTCGAGAGACTGGTGGCGGTCGTGAGTGGATAAAGATCTCCCCTACTGAGGATACTCCACGGGTGTAGGGACAACGGGAGGAATAGTGGAGTAAATCCATTGAAGGACGGTTTGAATGGATTGTTAAGAAATGATTTGAATGATTTAAGATCTGAAATAACTTCAAGACAGTTTAGTTTTCCGACAAATGGATTCGAAGGTGGGGCAGAAAAGAGTGGCTCTAAATATTCCGGTGGTGGTAGAGGTGATCGGAGGAGCAATTCCGATAAAAAATCTTCGAATGGAAAACCAATAGAAGGAGATGTCAATGAGGACTTGAAGAAGAATTAAATTAGTCGAAATTGCTTAATGTAAAAGGTTTTTGATTAGTTCAAATTATTATTCTTTTGATTCTATTATGTTCCTGTTTAGATTTGTTTTGTTGTTTATGGTGGATAGGGTAATGTTGGATCTTATTAAAGGGGTTTATGAGGGTTTAAGGTGAAGTAACAATAGAAAACAACTTGTTTTGATAAGATTTTACAAGTATAGTATGGAGGGAAAGTGATGGTTTAAAATGTATCGTATTGCTATATTTTGAAGTTCAAGTACTGGTTTTTGGTAACTCACTGGATAAATGTTTGATATTATGGCTATTATTGTATATTTTCAGTTCATCAGTTCCGGGCTTTGGTCTACTGGTAAGAGCGCAATCATGAGATCTTATAGTCTTTCTGCCTCGTTTTCTGGCGTTAGTCTAGAGAGCGCAGACGTGTGGATTAGTTTTGAAGGGACGGGGATCCTTTATTCATCGAATTTTGAATCATAATATGGAGGGAAAATGATGGTTTAAATGTATACTGCTATATATATAAGTTCAAGTGCTGGTTTTTGGTTACTTACTGGTAATTAACTTTTCGTTTATCAAGCGATTTTAGAATATTTGCTATTATGACTGTTATAATATACTCCAATACATTTCAGTTCGTCAGCCTATGAATTTGGCCTAGTGGTAAGACTGCATTGAGTGATGTGTGGGATAAATGTATGTCATGATTTTTCTCAGTCTATCTGCCTCATCTCGTGGCTTTAGTCTAGTGAGTGTGGACGTATGGGTTGAGGCACACATCATGAGTTCGAACTCTACCCTTTGTTCGTCGCATTTCTAAATGTAGCATTGACCCTCGGACATTTCTCGATTACTAAAAAAGATACATTTCAGTCTACCATGAATATGTGTTTCTATGAAAAAGATATGGTCCAAAAATTCTACTATCTAACAAAATGGATCAAATTTAACACAAGGATATGAGCGTTATAATACATTTCTATTTCTACCTAAAAGGTTAGGCTGAACTATGAGCAGCTCCAGAATTTAAATAGCCAGAATGAATTTTGTATAGGGACTTGTTATAGAAACAAAATGAACCAAAACAATAGTAGCTTTCTCAATTTGATGATTATTAAGATGCAAAATGCACCTCGAAAATCAAGCAACTAATTCGAGAAACTGTTATAATCAAATCGGCGTAGGGCGGGTTATCGAAAAATATTCAGATAACCAGAGACAAATCCAGCAAAAAAATCAAGCTAATTATGTATGTTTGCATTGCGTGCTTATCTAAAATTCAAATTTTCTAACACTAAAGGACTTTTCTTTTTGGTTCTGTCAGGCTTTGGTCTAGTGATTGGTTAGGCACATATTATGGGTTCAAATGAAAATCTTTTAACTCTCTCCTCTCTCCTCTCTCCTCTCTCCTTCTCTCTCTAAGAACGTTAACGTTAACGGTAACCTACGTCACTTGATTCCGGCCGGCGAGACCCTCTCTCCGGCGATCAGGTAAGAGGCCCACATTCTCTCTCTCACTCTCCCCCTCTCCATATATCTCCCTCCTTTCTTCCACTCTTTCTTTCTCTCTCGATCTCCATTTCTGCTGTATTCTTCGGCGGCCTCTTTTCCAGCAAAGTACAACGGTGGTTTCGTCTGGCCAAACAGTTTCCGACAAAGGCAAGGCTTTATATCGAAAATCTACTGGACTGGGATATATATCTCTCCTCCTTTCTTCCACTCTTTCTTTCTCTCAAGTGACCATTCTCCCTATATCTCTTCCCTTTTCCCTTTTTGTTTTCCTTTGCTTTGCTTTTGCAGGTATCAGTAGTTATATATCCAAAGCATCAACTGCCGGAACATGACCGTCGAGACAAGATTTGTCACGACGCGCATCTGGGCTCTATCTCTCTAGTCTTCCGCCTAACATCCGGGTTCTATCTCTCTGATCTTCTTTATTATTGCTAATTTATCTTTGCTTGGCTGTCGAATTTGTTTCATAATATATTGATTCCTGCCCTTAGTATATTACATTCTTGGATTGACTCTTCTTGCCTTTAGTTATATCATTCTTGGCGTTCATGTTTTAGGTGTAAACATTTAATTAGTCTATTAGTTTATATCCGCTTTAGTGGCTTTGGTGACTGATGGTAGACTAGGGTCATATTCTCGGTCGGGGACAGGGGCGAGGATTGGGGGGTAAGTGGGGTAAGGGAGATGCTAGGCTAAGAATAGGGTCTTGGAACATTGGGACTTTAACGGGAAAGTTCATAAAGCTAGTTAAGATTCTTAAGAAGAGGAAGATTAATATAGTTTGTGTCAAGGAGACCAAATGGGTAGGACCTAAGGCTAAGGATGTGGATGGGTATAAGTTATGATTCTCGGGTAGGTCGAGGTATAGGAATGGGGTAGGCATTTTGGTAGACAGCGAGCAACGGGATCATGTGGCAATGACAGGATGATGGAGATTAAGTTGTAGTTGGAGGATTTACTATAAACATTATTAGTGCTTACGCACCGCAGGAGGGCTTGGACGAGGAGGAGAAGAGGCGTTTTTGGTAGGATTTGGACTAGGTGGTGGGAGGTATACCACCCAATGAGAAGTTATTTGTAGGAGGGAATTTCAATAAACATATTGGGTCACTTCTGAGGGGTTATGACGACGTGCATGGAGGCTTTGGCCTCGGGGATAGAAAACGGGGAGGTGTCTCACTTTTGAAGTTCACTAAAGATTTTGGGATGGCGATAGCCAATTCGAGGTTCATGAAGAAGGAGGAGAACTTGGTGAGTTTTCGTAGTTTGGTGGCTAAGACTCAGATAGACTTTTTTCTCCTTAAGAAGATTGACAACGGTCTTTGTAAAGACTGCAACGTTATTTCGAGTGAGTATCTTACAATCCAACATAATCTTTTGGTGATAGATTTGGAGATCAAGATGGAAAAGAATAGGAGGGTTGTGGATGACAGGATAAAAATTAAATGAGGGAGTTTGACCATGTTTAGTGCAAATGAGATGGGGGAGAGGTTGATGGCCAGAGGTGCTTGAGGGAGTAGTGGGGATGCGACCGGTATGTGGGACTTGATGGCAATTTGCATTGGGGAGATAGCTAGAGAAGTGTTATGGCTCTCGCGGGGTAGCCATGGTGGGCATCGAGGGGACTGGTGGTGGAATGGTAAAATTCAAGAAAAGGTGGAAACAAAGAAAGTGGAGTATGCAAAATTGGTAGAAAGCAAGGATGCGGTAGAGAAGTGGACGAACAGGGAATTATATAAGATGGTGGGAAGGAGGCAAAACTAGTCGTTACAGCAGCTAAAATGATAGTTTTTAAACGCCTGTATGTGGAATTAGAGAGAAAAGGCGGGGATAAAAAGTCGTACAGACTAGCGAATGCGAGGTAGAGGAGGACCCATGAGTTGGATCACATGAGGTGCATCAAGGATGAGGACGACAAAGTACTGGTGGAGGACGCGCGTATTAGACAGATGTGGCAGTCTTACTTCCATAAGCTCTTGAATGAAGAAGGAGATAAAGACATTGTGCTGGGAGATCTGGAGCAATTCGGAAGGTACCAGAATTTTGGATATTGTAGAAGTATTAAGGTTGAGGAGGTTAAGGGTGTTGTTCGCAAGATGCGCAGGGGGCGAGCGACTGGGCCTGATGAGATCCCAATTGAATTTTGGAAGAGCGCAAGCAGGGCAGGTTTGGAGTGGCTGACTGAGTTGTTTAATGTCATTTTTAAGACGGTAAGAATGCTCGAAGAATGGAGGTGGAGTATAATGATTCCTTTGTACAAGAACAAAGGTGACATCTTGAGTTGCAGCAACTATAGAGTTATTAGGCTGCTAAGCCACACTTCAAAAGTTTGGGAAAAGGTCGTGGAGATGAGAATAAGAAGAGGCGTGTCTATTTCTGAGAACCAGTATGGATTCATGCCGGTGCATTCGACTACATAATTCATTCATCTTATTAGGAGGTTGGTGGAGAAGTATAGGGAGATGAAGAGAGACTTACATATGGTTTTCATCGACCTCGAGAAGGCATACGACAAAGTCCCTAGGGAGATTCTATAGAGATGTTTGGGGGGTTAGAGGTGTACCTGTGGAGTACACTAGGACGATCAAGAATATGTATGATAGAGCCAAGACTAGGGTACAGATAGTAGGAGAAGACTCGGAGCACTTTCTAGTGATGATGGGGCTGCACCGGGATCAGCTCTTAGCCCATTCTTATTTTCCTTGGGTGATGGATGGGCTGACGCGACAAATTCAAGGGGAGGTTCCATGGTGTATGTTATTCGCAGACGATATAGTCCTTATTGATAAGACTCGCAGTGGTGTGAACGCTAAGTTGTAGGTTTGGAGAGAGACTATGGATTCTAAAAAGTTCAGGCTGAGTAGGATCAAGACAGAATACTTGGAGTGCAAGTTCAATAACGAGAGCGACCATGAGACATTAGTGGAGGTGAGACTTGGTACTAAGGTCATTCCAAATAAAGGAAGCTTCAAATATCTCGGGTCTATTATCTAAGGGAATTGAGAGATTGATGACGATGTCACACATCGTATTGGTGCAGGGTGGATAAAATGAATGCTCGCATCTGAAGTCTTGTGCGATAAAAAGGTGCCACCAAAACTAAAAGGCAAGTTCTATAGGGTAGTGGTTAGACCGACTATGTTGTATGGGGCAGAGTGTTGGCCAGACAAGACTTCGTACATCCAAAAGATGAAAGTTGTAGAGATGAGGATGCTGAGATGGATGTGTGGGCATACTATTAGGGATATGATTTGTAATGATGATATTTGGGATAGAGTGGGAGTGGCCTCGATGGAGGATAAGATGCGAGAAGCGAGGTTGAGATGGTTCTGACATGTGCAGAGTAGAGGCACAAATGCTCAGTACAGAGGTGTGAGAGGTTGGCTATGGACGAATTCAAGAGGGGTAGAGGTAGGCCGAAGAAGTTTTGGGGAGAGGTGATTAGACGAGATATGGCGCAGGTGCAACTCACTGAGGACATGACCTTAGATAGGGGGTTGTGGAGGACACAAATTAAGGAGTAGAGGGTAGTAGGTAGTTGAGCATAGTCCTATTTACGTCTACATACTGGTAGTTGTAGTGTTATTATTGTAGCCATGCTTAGCCTATCATACTAGTAGGTGCAGTATTGCTTTATAGTCTTCTGTCATTTGATTTCTGTTATTGTATGTTCTTTCGTGTACTTTGTTTATCATATTTATCTACGTTAGTTACTGCTTGTTTTTTCAGAATGCTTTGTCATGGCTTATTCGTTTTTGTTACCATCATTTTCATACTGCTTTAAATTTCTTATCCGGGTCTGACCGTTTCTCTTGCTTTGCTTGTGCTTATGCTTTGTCTTGAGCCGAGGGTCTTTCCGAAACAACCTATCTACCTACCAAGGTAGAGGTAAGGTCTGCGTACACTCTACCCTCCCCAGACTCCAAGTTGTGGGACTTAACTGGATATGTTGTTGTTGTAAACTCTGTCTAGAAAAGTGAATATTTGTTAGTCAAGTCACGCCTTAAGGCATACTTTAAATTTCAAAGTTAGTCAAGTTAGACCTTAAGGCCTATCTTTATATTCCAAAGTTAGTCAAGTTAGGTTTAAGACTTATCTTTATATTCCAAAGCTAGTCAAGTTAGGTCTTAAGGTATAACTTTAGATTCTAAAGTTAGTCAAGTTAGGCCTTAAGGCATAACTTTAGATTTCAAAGTTAGTAAAGTTATGCCTTAAGGTCTATCTTTACATTCTAAAGTTAGTCAAGTTAGGTTTTACGACATAACTTTAGATTCCAAAGTTAGTCAAGTTAGGTCATAAGGCCTATCTTTATATTCCAAAGTTAGTCAAGTTAGGCCTTTAAGGCATAACTTTAGATTTCAATGTTAGTCAAGTTAGGCCATAAGGCCTATCTTTATATCCCAAAGTTAGTCAAGTTAGGCCTTAAGATATAACTTTAGATTCCAAAGTTAGTCAAGTTAGGCCTTAAGGCCTATCTTTATATTCTAAAGTTGATATTCCAAAACTAATCAAGTTAGGCCTTAAGGCATAACTTTAGATTCTAAAATTAGTCAAGTTAGGCTTTATATTCCATAGTTAATCAAGTTAGGCCTTAAGACCTATTTTTATATTCCAAAATTAGTCAAGTTAGGCCTTAAGGCATAACTTTAGATTCCAAAGTTAGTCAAGTTAAGCTTTAAAGCCTAACTTTATATTTCAAAGTTAGGCCTTAAGGCATAACTTTAGATTTCAAAGTTAGTCAAGTTAGGTCTTAAGGACTATCTTGATATTTCAAAGTTAGTCAAGTTAGGCCTTAACGCATAACTTTAGATTTCAAAGTTAGTCAAGTTAGGCCTTAAGGCCTAATCTTATATTCCAAAATTAGTCAAGTTAGACATTAAGACTTATCTTTATACTCAATGTCTATCTTTATATTTTAAAGTTAGTCAAATTAAACCTTACGACCTATTTTAGTATTTTAAAGTTAATCAGGTTAGATCTTAAGGCATAACAGAAGGTCCATAACTAATGCTTTCACCATACATAATATCAAATTTGTGCTTATGAAGAATTGTTCTTTTAAGTTTTTGTAAGTGATGCAACATGGATATAATTATTCAAAGTGAGTTGACGAAGTTATTTCATGTGACATATATCTTTAAAATTGAATTTTTTTGCTGTTGAAAGAATTAGTTTTATAATTTTCGATGTCATAAACTAAAAGTATATCCCTGATTTCTATTAGTGTGAGATTGATATAATTGTTCTTGTTTCGCTATTCGCTAAGACTCTTAGAAGTAAAGGTTAGGACAAACTTTGTTAAGAAATGGAGAGTGTCGTCATTGTGTCAAAGGATTAAATTCGCATATGGCAACCATTGGTGAATAAAATACATAACTAGGGAAATTTCAATTGAACAATTTGAAAAATGAGCTCTAAAATTTTTTTAAAATCAAAACGTTACAGAGAACTAAGAGAAGTTGATGGCGAAATTTGAAATCCACCATTATTGATATTTAAAGCTCCTGAGTTTGAAATTTGGAGGAGAGAAGGATGAAGTTGGGGAAGAAGATGTGTTGGAGAAGAAATCTAAATTATGTGGGATTGGAGGGGTAATTTCGTCCATTTGTTATTAATTTAAAGTACTGAAAGATAAAAACTAAAATAATGAGATTGGAGGGACAAAAATTAAAGACCAACCCAAAATAAGAACATTTGTGCTAATGACTAAATTAACCCAATATTTAAATAAGTTGAATTGACGAAACTAAAATAGATTGAATTAATAAATGAATGGGTCATTAACTCATTCAAACTTAAACGGATTTAGTGTCTTAGGTTTGAAGATTTGTTGAATGTGATACACATTTCCTTTTTACCTAAAAGGACTACACTTTTCCACTTTGTAAAAGTTTCTATCATACGATTCATAATTTCATAACCAACCTATCCAAACTTATACAATATATCTCCAAGTGATACACGTGTCGACTGAAAAGAATAACGAAGAGGAAATTAAAAAAGAAATTAAGAAGAAGATAGAAATAAGATCTTGCAACAAAAGGGAAAAGGTATAGATTAGGTTCAGCAAAAAATATAATTACTCGCACTTGATGTGAAAATCAGATTAGTTAAATAATTTAAATAGCTAATGTTAAATAATGGGAAAATTTTGTTGTTTTAGGTAATACTAAACAATTTTAAGGGTTACTTTAAAAAGGGTTGGTATTATATTAGACAATTCTAAAAATGTTAACTTTTAGAGTTTATACTTTAATATTCATTCTATTGTTTGAAGTTGTATTAGATGTTTATTTAATAATTTGATTATCATTAAATGAAAATGTTTTACATAAAATTAAAACATAATAAGGTTTTGATTGTGGTTATTCAACTCTTTTCTTTCTGTTTTTTTCTTCCATCTTCTTTTTCATGCTGGAGGCTAATTCCGTAAATATGAAGTGATCGAATTGGTGGGAAGACATGTAATTGGTCTTAATTTCTTTATTTTTTTATTTTCAATCATCTCATATTTGAAACTGTCCATCCTATTAATTCAAATTTGCGTCGCATAAAGGCCATTTAAGGATAAAGTTTTCACTATCAAAATTTTCTTTCCTATTTCAAAGGCTCAAATACGGAATTTTTTTTAGATAAAATTGAACGAATTTCATTGACCTCACCGCATTTTTATTTTTATTTGCATTATTCTCACAAAATTAGGTTTAAGTAGTTGTCAAGAAAAATAGACAATCATGTACTTTGATATAGGAGTACATGTTATGTCTTCCTGTCGCCAAATCATTAGCTGATTATAAAAAGCATCTCACCATCGATGTGCACGTTTTCATCTTTTCCACGTCCAATATAATGGAGAATAGAATCACTAAACTCTTCCGTTACTTGTCTTTTATTGACGGACCAACCTAGTCCGGATCTGAATTGGAAATCTAGTCTAATTTTAATAATTTTATGGTAAAATTTTAATCTACGTATATTTGGTAAATTATAATTATAAACTATTAGAATAAAGTTTTCTTGTTAGACTAGGGAGAGGAAGAACTTACAATGAAAAGCAAGAAAAGAAGTCTCCCATTATTTTTCTTCTCTCTAAATTTTCGCCCCCTCTTGATTTTAACATGGTATCAAAGCCTCGTTAAAAGAACACAAAAATTCTAAATAATGGCGAGTGGCGGAGAAACTGAGGATAAAATTAAAGGAATCGCCGGTGAAGAACACAAAATTCAAAGAAAAACAATCTCCCCGTATGACATTACGTCAAATGATAGTCCCGGAATTGTGGTAACACAAGTCCAATTGAAGGGAGAGAATTATGAAAAATAGGCTCAATCCTTGAGGACGGCCCTAAGAGCAAGGAAGAAATTCGGCTTCGTTGATGGTACGATCAAGAAGCCGGATGAAGAGTCATCGGACTTAGAATATTGGTGGACCATAAACTCTTTATTGGTGTCGTGGATTCGCAACATCATCGAACCAACGCTTCGCTCAACGATCTCGCATAAAGTGGAAGCAGAAGAATTATGAACGAGCATCCGGGAGCAGTTCGCCGTTATCAATGCACCTCGAATGCAACACTGAAGGCAGAACTTGCGATGTGCAAGCAGAAGGGAAGGACCATTGTGAATTACTATGGAAAAGTGACTAAGATATGGGAAGAATTGGCAAACTACGAACAGATTCCGACTTGTAAGTGCGGAAAGTGCACGTGCAATCTGGGGATGATCTTGGTAACCAAAAGAGAAGAAGAAAAAGTGCATTTTTCCTCATGGATTTGATGAGGCAATGTATGGAATGGTGAGATCGAACATACTGTCCTAAGAACTGTTTTCATCATTAAACAAAGTCTATTCGAAGCTAGTACCATAAAGAGTGATTGAGAGGACTCACACGAAAAATGGAGGAACGGAGTGAAATCATGGCCTTTGTCATACAAGGAAAAATCCTTACCGTGATCAAGGTAAAGGGAAAAATGATGGTGCATTCTACACACATTACAAGAGATCCATACACGTTGTGGAATGATGTTTTCAACTTATTGGGTATCCAAAAATGATGGTCGGGAAACAAAAAAGGATAAAAAAATCAGAGGAAGAGGATGAGGACAACAACAGCAGCAGAAGGGAGGCTCGGGATCTGGTCGCAGAAGAGGTAACTATCGGGCTAATGTCGTTGTTGTCAAGAACACACAGGCGGAGATAGACTTGATGAACACAGGCAGGATAGGACCTCAAAATTTGAGCGAGGAGATTTGGAAAACAGTGATTCACGTGTTGAATTCACAAGGAATAACCCTGAATATCAAGATGGATGGTGAGACCAAAAACTCATCCTGGATTATAGACTCCAAAACTACCAATCACGTGACAGGTAATCCAGAGAAATTGAGCAATCAGCGGGACATTCCTGAGTATCCGATTGGGCTTCCGAATGGAAGTAGCTCTATGGCCACGAAAGAAGGAACGACTAGTCTAAATAATAGGATTTGATTAAAGGATGTCCTCTATGTTCCAGACTTAATTTGCAATTTAATTTTTGCATCACAATTTATTGATCATTTATATTATGATGTAAATTTTAATAAAATTATGTGTGCTATACAGGACCCCACAACGAGGAAGTTGCTTGGAACGGGTGAGTGACGAGGTGAACTTTACTATTTTGAAATATGCCGCGGATACGAGCTATGAAGGCAGAGACAGTTGATTGGTTTGATAATTGGCACAAACGGTTAGGTCATTCTTCTTCACAAGTGACAAAGTCTATTATGGTGTTAGGTTTTAAAGAAAGTAGTGTTGGTTCGGATAAAGAATGTGATGTATGCCAAAGGGCAAAACAAACAAGAAGTGTTTCTCCTTCGAGTGATAATATAGCTTCCAATATCTTTGATATGATTCATTGTGATTTATGGGGGCCATATAGAAAACCTTCTTCTTGTGGTGCTTCATATTTCTTGACTGTTGTGGATGATCGATCGCGAGTTGTATGGATTTTTTTTAGTTGATAAGAAAGAAGTGTCTCAAACCTTAAAAATTTTCTTCTCACTGGTGGATAGGGAGTTTGGTAAGAAGGTGAAAATTGTTAGAAGTGATAACGGAAATGAGTTTACATGTATGAAGACTTACTTATTCAAACATGGAATTCATTTCCAAACTTCTTGCACATGTAAGCCACAACAGAATGGAAGCGTTAAAAGAAAACACCATCACATTATTAATGTGGTGCGAGCATTAAGATTTTAGGATCATCTTCCGATCAGATTTTAGGGAGAATTTGTTTTGACTACGGGATATTTAATCAATAAAACACCATCTTCAATTTTGAATGAGAAAACCCCTATGAAATTTTATACGGAGAGGCACCTCATTAGTCTCAAGAGATGTGGACTTCCACGAGACTAAGTTCCCTTTTGCCGTAAGAACAGATAACTTAGTTGACAACATATAAGTGATCCCGGAAGAAACAAAGAAAGAAAGGAATTAGCAAGATTTCGAAGAAGAACGTACAAATAATGTAGGTACGAACAAAGCTCAAATAGAAGGAATCCATACACTCGATACCTAACCTACAGATTATCCAAAATTAGACTGGACAAATACTAGTCCAAATAATAAAAACATGGAAGAAATACAGACGGAAGGTACCCGAGCAAATGAAAAGTCACCAGAGGAACAATTGGGTCGGGGTAAACGTCAGAAGCATGACTTGATTCGATTACGTGGCTACGTTACTTAAATATTCCCGAAAGAAAGTCCATCAACGAGTTCGCCCGATCCTCAGCAAGCCTCAGGTGCGCCTTATGGCGAAAATGAACGAAAAGTGAGATAAGTGTGCTATTTTCAAATCGATTGATCCTTTAGCTCACTATATATATTGTGATAAGTTTTCCTTGCAACACCAAAACTTCCTTGCAGCAATTACCACATGAATTGAATCAAAATTCTTCTTGGAGGCCATGAAAAAATAATGTTGGAGAAAAGCCATGCAACAAGAAATCCAAGCATTGGAGGACAATGGCACATGGACATTGGAAATATTATCGTCGAATAAGAAAGCACACGGATGTAGATGGGTATACAAGATCAAATACAACTCAGATGACACAATTGAATGATATAAAACTCGGTTAGTCATATTTAGTAATAAGCAGGATGAAGGTGTTGGCTACAATAAAATATTTGCTCCGATTACGAAGGTAGTGACTGTTCGGACCTTCTTAACGATAGCGATCGTTCGAAATTGGGAGTTGCATCAGATGGATGTTCATAACGCCTTCTTGCACGGCAAAATGGCCGAAGAAGTTTATATAAAATTATCATTGGGATTCCGTAAGTCTGGTCCAGAGCAAGTATGTCGACTCCAATTTTTTTTGTATGAGTTGAAACAAGCCCCACGGTGCTGGTTTGCCAAATTATCAAGTGCCTTGATGAAATATAGGTTCAAAGAGACATACTCCAATTATTCTCTCTTCGTGATGCACCGGTGAAGTATACAATTTAACATCTTAGTTTATGTGAATGACTTGATTATCTCGGAAAATGACCATGGTGTCATTGCACGGTTCAAAGACTATCTCCGAACTTGTTTTCACATGAAGAATTTGGGCCTCCTGAAGTATTTTTTGGGGGTTAAAGTTATGCGTGGACCAACCGAATTATTCCTTTGTCAATGAAAATATGTCGTGGATATAATCTCTGAGTCCGTACTACTGGGAGTAAAACCGATTAATACTCCCATGGAACAAACCAATTTAAAGTTAGCCAAAGGGGCTAATTTGAAAGACCCGAAGCCATACCAATGGTTGGTCGATAGATTGATATACTTCAGTTATACGCGATCAGAGTTTTCCTATTGTGTACATGTCTTGTCCCAATTAATGCATCAACCAAAGGAAGCGCACTAGATAATCGCTCTCCGAGTGGTAAGATACTTGAAGAAGAATCATGGGAAAGAAATTGTGTTAAGAAAGGATTGTGATTGTCGGTTGTATGGATGGTGTGGTGCGGACTGGACTGGATGTCCATTGACCCAATAATCGCTCACCGGACGGTTTATCTCCCTCAGAAATTCACTGGTATCATGAAAAACCAAGAACCAACGCATTGTCTCTCGCTCGTCAGTAGAGACGGAATACCGTTCAATGGCAATGACGGTTTGTGAATTGAAATGGTTGAAGGGAATCTTACATAGCTTGGGAGTCGAACATAAATCTCCGGTAAAAATGTACTGTGATAGTCAAGTAGCATTGTATATTGCACGAAATCCGATGTTTCACAAATGGACTAAATATATTGAAGTTGACTGTCATTATGTCCGGGATGCACTCCAATCTAGTATAATAATTCTGAGTTATGTGTCAACTAATGAGAAATTGTCCGACGTGTTTACACAGGCTTTGGATTAATCGCAACATGAATATCTGCTTGGCAAGTTGGGCATTCGAGATCCTCATGCCCCAACTTGAGAGGGATATTGACAGACGAACCTAGTCCGGACCCGGATTGAAAACTTAGTCTAACTCTAATAGTTTTATGGTAGAATCTTAATCTAAGTATATTTGGTAAATTGTAATTATGTAGTTTTATAAGAATAGGGTTTTCTTGTTAGACTAGAGAAAGAAAGAAATAACTTACCATATATAAGGAGGTCATTGTGATAAATGAAAAGCAAGAAAAGAATTTTCTCATTATTTTTTTTCTCTCTAAATTTTCGTTCCCTCTTGATTTTAACATCCTTCAACTCTCTTTTTAATTTTGAATTTCGCCTCAATTTTTTTCTTCGATTTAACCATTGGATATCGAAATATATTGTCGTAATCATGGGTGAATCTAGTAAAAGAGAACAGGCCAGGTTCAATTGAATTACTTTTTATCGAAATTATAATGTGCAAATAAATAAAAAAGAAATTATTATATATAAATTGTTAAAGCAGGGCAGATCTACTTAGTAACTTATCCATTCATGTGAATGCATGAGTTATTGCCCAAATCTTATATATATGTCAAAAATCCATCAAGTATTTATAGATATTCGATTGTAAATCTAGTTACTTCTATATATTAATTTGGGGTCGACGTATGATTCGCCTCTATTAAAAAATTATTTTATTTCACAAGTTTGAATCACAATTACACATTTGTAGTATTTTTACTCACCGTATATAAATAATTGACTTCGTCCGTGAATCCAATTAATATGGATTCTCATCAAATTGGTTTATTTTAAAGGTTTTCATTTTCAAAACTCAAATCTAAAATCTTTAATTAAGAATAGAGAGAGCCAGGGGTGGAATCAGAAATCAGTGCTAGCTCAACTCAAGTGGGAGAGCCGTGTTATGGGCCTCGGCAATTGAGTATGTACTATTATTTTGTACCAACTGTTACAATAACAACATATTCAATATAGTTCCATAAGTGAGGTCTAAGAAGAATATGGTGTAACTAAATTTTACGTCTACATTTATAAAGTAAAAAAATTATTTCCGATAGATCTTCGGCTTAAAAAAATTATATAGCAACTGTTATTTCACAGAAATGCAGATTAGAGATTCTAAATTCTTCAATCATTACTAGAATTATTAGAGAAAATAATAATAGTAAAGGTATAGGCCATGCATGTACGTGGGAAAAGGAAAACCATCCATGTGAAAGAGATAAAGTGGGTTAATTTACCAAACGAGTCGCTCTCAAAAGAAACCAAACCTTTCATCGAATACAAAAAGAGACAAAATCATGTTTGTTCTTTCCTTATCTTATCTTTATCTATATTTATTCGTCATTTATTATAAGAATATATTAGATACTAAATAAAAATGTGCTTCTTATAAATTAAGAAATTAAATTTTATATAAGGTGGTCATACAATTCAAGAAATTAAATTTTATATAAGGTCGTCATACAATTCAATATGATTGAATAGAAGACAAAAGTCTTGAATTCAAAGTATCGCCGGCCACCTCTTATATATATGCATGCATATTTTCTTTAATAGCTTATATATTTAGATGAGATGGCCACATATACTATTTAACTTTCTGCTTCAATGATCGAGGATTTATTAATCATTCTTGTTGTCTAAACCTATTTCTAGTCATATCTTTAAAGTAATTAAATGTTTGTCTAAACCCTATTATTTAGTCATATATGTGAAATCCACGTCCTAATTGGGCAAAGTTTTCAATAAAGTTGGCAACCGGCCAAATTTCATATAGTGCAAGTTTGGCAGCCACATTTATTGAAAAGTTTGATAACCACATTTGTTGAAATTGGCTTTGAAATTCATACCATTTGCTTATGTCACTGATGACACAAGTATGGTATTTCATCCCTATAAATAGGGAGTTCTCCATCATCTTTATATACACCAAAATATAGATAGAAAAGAAATAGTCTGTGAGAAAAATTAGAGAGTGTGAGCGATATTGTAGTGAGAAGGAAAAATTAAAAGAAGGTTATTTCTTTTGAGTGTGTAGTGATATTTTGAGTATTTATACTCATGACTACACAGTGTAAAATTTCTCAGTATAGTGATATCAGTTGCTCCTCTCGGCCCGTGATTTTTTCCCTTATTCAGAAGGGTTGTCACGTAAAATTCTCGGTGTCATTATCGCTTCTTTGTTATTCTTGCTAATATACACTATGAATATTATTTCAAAGGGTGAATATTATTTTTGGGTAGGTGCGGTAATTAAAGTGCTCAATATTTATTTTTGCTGATCATTTACATATAAGTAAAATTTACTGACAAATTCTCAACAAGTGGTATCAGAGCTTGGTTAAATTCAGTAGTAAATTTTATCTTTAGTAAATGGAGGACACCTTTAAATTTACCGGCACCATGATAAAACTCACTGAGACGAACTACACGTTGTGAAAACCAAAAATGGAAGACTTGCTTGTGTGCAAGGATCTGTTCGAGTCAATCGAGGCAAAAGGAGTTTTCCCGTTCGAGAAAAATAGCAAAGAAGACAAGGAGTGGCCGAAGTTGAACCGGAAAGCTCTTGCCACGATTCGACAATGGATGGACGACACTGTTTTCAGCAACATAGCCAAAGAGGCCGAAGCCTACAAACTTTGGACTAAGCTGGAAAATCTCTTCGAGAGAAAGTCGGCACATAACAAATCTTTCTTATTCTGAAATCTAAGCTTGTGAATTTGAAGTATAAAGAAGGGCGTCCCATTTTTTAGCATTTTTGTGAGGTGCAAGACATTGTGAATAGGCTCTCAACAATGAAAATAAATCTCGATGACGAGGTGCATGTGCTAATGCTATTAGGCTCATTACAGGATAGTTGGGAGACTTTTGTAGTATCCCTAAGCAATTCTACCCTAGAAAGAAAGTTATCCTTGGTAATCATGATGGATTGCATTCAAAATGAAGAGACGAGGAGAAAAGAGTTTGGCCATCAAGATAGACAAGCATTTCTCACTGAAAATCAAGGCCAGAGCAAAACTCAATGATCAAGTGATCATGGAAAATCAAGAGGGCGATCAAAATCAAGAGACGAAAGGTAGTGCTACCATTGTGGCAAGCCGACCACATAAAAAGGTTATGTAAGCTCCTAAAACAAGAACGGAATAACCAAAACACCGCGAATCAAAATACTAAGGCTACAGTGATGATGATTGAAGATGTGACACTAATAACGGGTGAATGCAACCATGTTGGTGACTCAGATGCTGAATGGGTAATAGATTCAGTAGCCTCCTATCATTGTGTTCCTCAGAAGGAACTCTTCAAAACCTACAAGGATGGTGACTTTGACAACGTAATGATGGGAAATTCCAATCGTGCGGCTATTGTTGGAATTGGTGATGTGTGTCTATAGACTGATCTCGGGTTCACACTAACATTGAAGGAGGTATGACATATCTCTAATTTATGATTAAATTTGATATCCACACATGACTTGGATAAAGAGAGTTATTTAATTTTTCAAAAATGAAAAATGGAAGTTGAGGCAAGGGTTCATTAGTTGTTGCTCGAGGAAATGTGTGTTGCACTCTATACAAGAAACGTGTGAAGGTCTGTGGTGACTTAGCGAGTGCGGTTGGGATGATACTTCACCAAACTTGTGGCATAAGAGGCTGGCTCATAACAATGAGAAAGGATTGCAACAGTTGGCAAGAAAATCCTTTTTCGTTCGGCCAAAGGTACTCCACTAGACATTTGTGATCACTGTTTATTTGGAAAGCAGCATAGAATTACTTTTTTCGAAGAATAGTACATAAAAGGTGAATAATTAGATCTATTTTATTCGGATGTTTGCTGTCCACTTGAGGTGGAGTCTCTTGGGGGTAGCGAATGTTTTGTTACTTTTATCGACGATTATTCACGAAAGTTATGGGTCTACATGTTGAAAACCATAGATCGGGTTTTTGAACATTTTCAGCAATTTCATGCTATGATGGAGAGAGATATGGGAAGGAAGCTGAAGTGTCTCCACACCGACAATGGCGGAGAATACACATTCCACATCTTCAAATCCTACTATGAAAAATATGAGATTCGACATGAAAAGACAGTGCCTAGAATGCCACAACTCAATGATATAGTTGAACGGATAAACCGTATCATTGTGGAATGTGTCAGATGTATGCTGAGAATGGCAAAGCTATCTAAGTCAATCTAGGGTGAAGTTGTTCGTACTGCCTATTACCTCATTAATCGATCACTATCCACTCCCTTAGGATTCAACATACCAGAGAAGGTGTGGACTGGTATAGACATGTCATACTCGCACATCAGAATTTTCAGTTGCAAAGCATTTGCGCACATACCGAACTAACAAAGGTCGAAGCTGGACAACAAGGCGATTTCATGTATCCTTATCGGATATGGTGATGAAATTTGATTACATGCTATGGGATCTAGTTAACAGAAAGATGTTCAGAAGTAGAGATGTCATCTCTCGTGAAAATGAAACTTTCTTAGAGAGCAGAAGTCAAGACCGTGAGATCGAATGTGTAGTCGATCTTACACTAATATCTACCCCATAAGGTGATAAAACACATGGTGGATATGTGCAAGAAGAACATGGAGAAGAAGAACCAGCAACAGTTGATGGAGAAGAAGACGTAGAAGGTGCTAAGTAGGGGGAGCAACCGAACCTCCGAAGATAGTAGATCCCGAGACTAGAAGGTCTACTAGGGAGCGCTAGACATCAACCAAATATCCTAGTTCAGAGTATATCTTGATTACTAGTGAGAGGGAACCAGAAATCTTTCAGGAAGTATTGTCTCACACCGACAAAGAAAATTATATGAAAGCGATGGAGGAAGAGATGAGCTCTTTACAGAAGAACAACACTTATCAACTGGTGAATCTTCCTAAAGGGAAGAAAGCCTTGAAAAATAAGTCGGTGTTCAAGTTGAAGAATAGCGGGGACAAAGTAGTGAAACACAAAGCTTAGTTGATCGTAAAAGGCTTTGCACAGAAGAAATGAACTGACTATGATGAGATCTTTTCTCCTGTGGTGAAGATGATCTCTATTCGAGTCATATTGGGTCTGACAGCCAGCTTAGACCTAGAGCTTGAATAAATGGACGTGAGGACATAATTTCTCCATGATAAATTGGAGGAGGAAATTTACATGTTCCAACCAGAAGGCTTCGAAGTTAAAAGGGAGGAGAATAAGGTCTGCAAATTGAAGAAGAGCTTGTATGGGCTGAAGCAAGTTCTACGCCAACGGTACAAGAAGTTTGATTCATTCATGGTGGATCATGGCTATGGAAGAACAGAAGCAGATCATTGTGTCTACATTAAAAAAATTCCCTATGGTTAATGTGGACGATATGTTGATTGTTGGACAAGATGTCAAGCTCATTGGTGACTTGAAGAAGGAGTTACCTAAGTTCTTTGATATAAAGGACTTAGGTGCAGCCCAATAGATTCTCGAGATACATATTTCTCGTGACAGAAAATGAAAAACTATTGTTGTTGCAAGCAAAGTACATTATAAAGGTTCTAACGCATTTCAACATAAAGCATGTGAAATCAGTCAGTACTCTTCTGGCGAATCATTTTAAGCTGAGTAAAAAGATGTTTCCAACAACAAAAAAAGAAAAAGATAGCCATAGAGGCTATTCCCTGCTCCTCAATAGTCGGGAGTTTGATGTATGTGATGGTATGTACTAGGTCATACATCGCACACGCTGTTGGAGTGGTTAGCATATTTTTTTGGAAATTTTGGGAAAGACCATTGGGAAGTTGTGAAGTGGATACTCGGGTATCTAAGAGAAATCTCAAATGAATGCTTGTGTTTTGGAGGATCAGATCCAATCTTAAAGGGCTATACAGATTCTGATATGGTAGCTGACCTTGATAACATAAAATCCACTACTGGATATTTATTTGCTTTTTCAGGGGGGAGCTATATCATGGCAGTGAAAGTTGCTGAAGTGTGTTTCACTCTCTACAACTGAATCAGAGTATATTGCGGCTACAGAAGCTGGCAAAGAGATGGTATGACTCAAAAGATTTCTTTAAGAACTTGGATTGTAACAGACGGAGCATGTTTTCTATTTCGACAGTCAGAGTGCAATAAACCTGAGTAATGACTCCATGTACCATGCAATAACAAAACACATCGACATCAGATATCATTGGATTCATCAGCAAGTGGAGAACGAATCGTTCCAGGTTAAGAAGATCCACACAAGTGAAAATCCCGCAGATATGTTGACCAAGGTAATTTTCAGAGACAAGTTCGAGTTATTCAAAGAACTTGTCAGCATGAGCTCTATCTAAAAAGATGGAGATACCTCCTTCAGGTGAATGAGACTGGAAGGGGATATTTGTGGAGTCCAGACCCTAAATGGGCAAAGTTTTCAACAAAGTTGACTATTGGCCAAACTTCATCTAGTGGCAAAGTTTGTCAGCCACATTTGTTGAAAAATTTGATAGCCACATTTGTTGAAATTGGCTTTGAAATTCATACCATTTGCTTGTGTCACTGATGACACAAGTATGGTATTTCATCCCTATAAATAGGGAGCTCTCCATCATCTTTATATACACCAAAACATAGAGAGAAAAGAAGAGTGAGGCATCACATACAAGAAATAGTCTGTGAGAAAAACTAGAGTGTGAGAGATATTGTAGTGAGGTGGAAAAATCAAAAGAGGGTTATTTCTTTTTTGTGTGTAGTGGCATTTTGAGTATTTTATACTCGTGACTACACAGTGTAAAATTTATCATTATAGTGATATCAGTTGCTCCTCTCGACCCATGATTTTTTTTCTTATTCAAAAGAGTTTTCACGTAAAATTCTCTGTGTCATTATTGCTTCTTTGTTATTCTTGCTAATATACACTGTGAATATTATTTCAGATGGTGGATATTATTTTTGGATAAGTGTGATAATTAAAGTGCCCAGTTTATTTCTGCTGATCATTTACATATAAGTAAAATTTACTGAGCAATTCTCATCAATATACTCGTATCTTTGAAGTAAATATAGTATAGAAACAGAAGCTATCAATATGTTTAAAATGTCCACTCTAGATTACTGATTTTTTCCAGTGTACTGTTTCAACATCTAAATGTAACGATTATGTACTTGAAAAGCTAACATAAATTTGATGAGTCATTTTAGTCTCCAAACCCTAATTAATTTTAATTGTGAAAAGAAACTAATAACAAGTGATATTTGGTAAAATTAAAGCTAAGAAATTATTGGAGGCAGACCATGTGTGCTAATTATATCTAGTGCCACCATATGTTGACAATGTGGCTTTTCTTGGTTTGGCCATATGGAATCCAATTTAATGAACCAATTAACAGACAGAATAATCGATTGTAATTTGTAGCTACAGTTTGATTAATTAGTTATAAGTTCTACTAACATCGCTCTAATAATTTCAGGTATAGTAACTCAACATTTAATTTATTATATTAAATTACTAATTATTTTTGTAACGAAACCTTTGTTTAATATCACATGAAAGTGGTT
The DNA here is from genome assembly GCA_029783415.1 of Anisodus acutangulus. Lineage (NCBI taxonomy): Eukaryota > Viridiplantae > Streptophyta > Magnoliopsida > Solanales > Solanaceae > Anisodus > Anisodus acutangulus. Next base: position 5,416,406 of record CM056511.1, read on the forward strand.
AAATTATTTTTTTGTAATAAAAGATCATTTTGTTATGGATAATATCATATATTGTGGATGTCTATCTTTAGGAGAAATATTAGGATCAATAATTTTGGGACCAAATCAATTATCTCCTATAAATAGAGATGTTCCCCTCATTATATTTCATCCCTCAAGAGAAATAAAAAATTCTCCTCCCTTTCTCCACAATATTCTTGTTCTAATTTTATTATTTTATAACACGTTATCAGCACGAATCTCTAATTTTATTATTGGAGTTTAATCCGCATCAATAACTTAGAGAGATTAAATTGATGCTAGGTTTGTCATGGGCAGAGATCTGCCATATTGACATATTACTCCAATGAGAAGAAGACGGTTCCCAGCATCGTATGTTGTTTAAGTGTGTTTACATTTTATGAGGTATGTATCTTCAATAAATTATATTTTTCTACAGTGGCTAGAAGGAGTATTCCTTCCAAGCATATTGTTTCCTTTACGTGTTAACAAAGAAACGTGGTTTCATTATTAGCTAAAACTAAGCAAAGGATTCAAGAATTTTAACGTTTTGCACTTTCATATATTTTGAACACTAATTATTTGGTTGAATTGAGCAAATCAAAGTATACAGTTACAAATCAGATTGAATTGGCATCCTCAAGAATTTTACACAAAAGGTTGGTTTCTCTAGTATCTTAAGTTATTTTGTTTTTGCTTACTAATGGTACGATTTTGTTGGGTTCGTTTAATCCATAAAAAAAAATTGGATCATTCATGTCTCAAATTTGTTCCTGAAGAATAATATTATTAAGAGGGATCAAAATATTAATTTCATATTCCTCAATGGCTAAGTGAGAGTTTACAAGAAGTATATAATCACCAGAAGTGACAATATTTCCTATGCATTGTTGTGGCTACAATTAAAGATGTGTTAGGAAAAAACTCTCTACATCATATGTATGTCTCGATTTGCTTCTGAAGTAGCAATTTTAAGATATCACGGTTTGATATATTTAAGGCACGTTGAGATATGTTCCGTTGCTGAAGAATGAGAACTTTTGATGAATGTTATAAGTACAGATCCATTCCCTGAAGTGAATGTGACAATATGAAGTAAAGCTTATATATACGAACGTGCGTTTGGTTGTGACGTTATCACGACTCACCTCCAGAAGAGGTACAATAGTTGAGAAAAATATTCTAAATATTTTATGCTTTACTCCCGAAGTAGTAGAACTTGGAACTTTACTTCAAAGTAATAGAACTTTGAACTCTACTCCCGAAGTAGTAGAATATTGAACTCTACTCTCGAAGTAGATAAATTTTAAGTTTACTCCTGAAATAGTAAGACCTTGAAATCTACTCCTTGAGTAGTAAGACTCTGGAATTTACTCTTGAAGTAGTAACTCTGAAGTTTACTCTCGAAGTAGTAAATATGAAATTTACTCCCAAAGTGGTAAAACTTTGAACTTTACTCTTGAATAACTTTGTAGCTTTGTAGTTTATAATAATGATTTGGTTGGTTATCGAAATCTGGCATGCTTACTTTTACTTTTTTCATTCAGAGGCAATCATGTGTACCAAGTCAAAAGATTATGCTACTGCTATAACTTGATGCATATGAAATAGTCATAAGATCTATGCTCAAAAGAATGACTAGTCACATAGCAATTATTTTTCATGAAATCAATTAAGATGTTCTAGCAGATATTGTTATGTCTACGATATATTTATGTTGGGTAATTATTACCTCAATCTGATAAGCACCATATCTGTTCAAAGTGAAGTTATAATATTTTAAGATGCATGTCGTACTACTAAGTGATAAAGTACCGACTAATTATCATCTATGATGTGATAACATATTTGTGGAAATAATATACTTCTTAGTAAATTATTTAAATGAACATTTGATAATGATTATGGCAATTGATTACAACTACAACAACTCTTTTGACAATAATTATTAGTCTGAGTTCTTTTTTTGTTTTTCATATAGAAGGAGATATTTATGGATAGCCATTGAAATATATTACTAAATTATTATATTGATCATATAAATACATCATTGTATCCTAATAGGACTTATCATTATGTGTCAAAATTTCTTTAAGATGGATACAAAGAGATATATTTTAATATGACTTGTCCAAACTTATCAAGTTTAAATATATGACTAGTTTGTTATATATTTAGTCTTCACTTTGTATTTTTTTTGACAATCTACTTATTTTATTTTGTGCAAGTCACTTCATTTGAATATATGGATAAGATATGAATAACTTTCAAAGCAAGTGAATTATGCATTTATTATTTCTAAATATTCATTCGTTTACCGTTCCTTTCATGTCATCAGAAGTGTCTAATTAAATTTTTTCATGACACCAACAGTGACTAAGAAATATTTGATAGTACAAAATCAATTAAGGGCTCTAGAAGAGCTAACTATTTATCAAGAAGATCATGTCATTAGTAGTGTCCAAGCAATATGTGATTATGGAGAATAGATTAAATGATCCTGAAGAGCTTATATACTATTATGTCATTCGCTCTAGATTGTAATATACAAAGTTGTTATGATCGAAGCACACGTTATAGTAAACCCGAAGTTTAATAAAGTAAATGACTATCATATTAAAGCTATAAATGATTGGATGACTAAATATCTACAAAATCATAGTGGGTAAGAAATATGTATTTGAAATGTTACCCTCTTTATTCTCCAAATTGTATTGCACGAATATAAGCATGATGAAATCACATGCCACGATAAACCAGAAGTTTATTGTACAAAATAGAATTCATGTTATAGTAAACCAGAAGTTTACTAAAACAAATAGCACATGACATGGTAAATCTGAAGTTTACTAGTACAAATAATTTTATCAATTGACGTGATAATTTTGATTGTCCTTATTTAAATCTGGTGTGCTAAGTTTGTATTCGGAATATATTGAAGAACTAGAAGATTCTTCAAGAATTAATTTGCTTGTTCTCATGATAAGTTGATTATACTAACTAATGTTGGGATTGAATTTCCTAAATTCTGAAAAATATAAAAGGTGAATAAGGGCCCGTTCACCTGTTATGTGATTTCTTAAATAGATGCATCGATAAGACGGTCACATGTGCGTTTATTGTCAACCCGCAGTTTGACATATGCAAAATTGCTTGCTCAAAAAATTGAGTTGAAAGCACAATTTTCAGATTATGTAATCAAGATAATTCATCGTGTTAATGCTGATTTATATTCAAGCTGGTTTAGCGTTGAATGCCTCCAATAAATAGCCAAATCATTGCGAATTAGAACAAAGCTTCATGTGTTGATCTGAATGCATGCAACGACGTTTGTATGATTCAGACTAATAAATTATAATAAATTCTCCTCTCATAATTGGTTCAAGGTCAGGAACCAAATGTCTAATAGTTTTGTTGTGCTGTATATGATTAATGAATCTACCACGATGCACACAGATGAATTTTCCAAAGAAGGTGAAAATGTATGTTAGTTTTTCTAACATAAGGGTAGGGAGAATAAACAACTAAGAAATATATTGTGAATTATCACCAGTATGATCCTTGTTCAAACGATAATTCAAGTCAAATGCTAGAAGAATTTGCTGACCCAACTATTTCATATTCCAGCTGCAAGATGCTCCTCAATGTCCCTGAAGGACAGGATTTACAACATGCGTGAATCATGGTAGACAAATCAATTTTAAACGCAATAATCCTTGAAAAAAATAGAGGAGAAAATGATCAAAATGATTATAATAAGGAGGCAATGTGCTCTTGAAGAGCCTACGACATAACACTTCATAAAACCTCATACGAGGTTCAGGTACCTGAAAAATAATGAAGTGATAATATCTCAGTAAGTTGTGGCGAATTGCAAACTGATAAAAATGATATCTCATCGACGATATATTTGATACAATATAGTGCACAATATTGTATAATATTATGAGGATCTGAATTCTACGTCTCTTAAAGCATATTGATGTATGAATAATTACCAAGTAGATGCATCTTGGTAAATTTACTGGACCTGCAGTCCTGACATGAGAAGATGTTATGTAAATTAAATACTAAATAAAAATTGTCTCAGTCTATATGGCTCACGTGATAAAATTATATGAATTTTTTTTAAGGATTCAAAATGCCTGAAGCATGTACAAGTTATTAAAAACTTATTTGTAATCCATAAATGGATTAAATGAACTATGGTTAATGTACTGAAATCACCTTAATAAATATTTATTGATGAGGAGTACAAAGATGACGTTGTTTACCCTTATCCCTTTATGATATTCAAAATCTTTCATAAGGTTGTGCAAGTTGCTGACTTAAATGTGATTGGAGATTTTGAAGAGTTTTCGAAAAGTAGTAGATTACATGCTAAAAGAAATTGAAATGAGAAAATTAGATTCGTCCTGAAGTACCATATATTTGTTCAATTGATTCATTTATTTATCTTGCTATAACTATGAGCATGATATAATTTCTTTCTTACACGGAGATACTGAAATAAGATCAATTGCATACTGTCAATTTGATGAGAGAATTTTTCCAAAATTAGGGGGAGAGAATAATGAAATAAAAAGGGATATTTTGTGGGAAAATTCATCATCGTCTCATCTTGATCTATGTGCTTCTATTAGTGTGCAAGAGATCCATAAGATTATTCACTTACAGAAAATAGCAAATCAAATGCCAGACGCATTTACAGATTTGAAAAGGATTACCGAATCACATATCCCTGCAGAGAATGACTCAATTTGGATTGATGTCCCTGTAGGATCATCTACTAGTGTCATAGCAAATGAGTCCAAAAGCACGCCTGAAGCGTGATAGATCATTGGGTTCTAAGGATCGGAATCCTAGAAAAAGAAAAATAAATGGTCAAGATGACACTAAGAAAGAATCTCATAAAGAAATGTAAGATTTGATCAATCCTGATATTCTTGAAGAAATCAATGAGCCGCAAACTCAAGAAAATGAAGATAATAGCAATTCATGAAGCAAGCCGAGAAGTTGTATGGCTGAGGTCAATGATACATCTCATTCGAGAAAAATGTGGTCTGAAATGTGACAAAATACCCACAACTTTATATGAAGATAATGAAGCATGCATTGCTCAATTGAAGGGAGGATTCATAAATGGAGATAGGACAAAGCACATTTCACCAAAGTTGTTCTTCACACACGAGCTCTAAAATAATGGTGATATCAACGTGCAACATATTCGTTCAAGTGATAATATGGCTGATTTGTTCACTAAGTCTCTATCAAGTGCAACTTTCGAGAAGATGGTGCACAAGATTGGAATGCGAAGACACAAGCATTTGAACTGAAGTTCTCATCAGGAGGAGTTAATACATGTTGTACTCTTTTTTCCGCATAAGGTTTTGTCCCACTGGGTTTTTCTTGTAAGGTTTTTAATGAGGCAACCAAAATATGTATTATTAGAAATGTGTACTATTTTTTCTTCATTAGAAGTTTTTCCACTTATTTTTTTCTAGTAAGGTTTTAATGAGGTATATTATCTATCAAAATAGACATCCGAGGGGGAGTTTTATGGATAATATCATATATTGTGGATGTCTATCTTTAGGAGAAATATTAGGGCCAATAACTTTGGGACCAAGTCAATTCTCTCATATAAATAAAGATGTTTCCCTCATGTATTTCATCCCTCAAGAGAAATAAAGAACTCTCCTCCTTTTCTCCATAATATTGTTGTTCTAGTTTTATTCTAATTTTATTATTTTATAACACATTTAAATTTATCTAAATATTACCATTTAAAGTCACTCACATATGTTGCAGCCACTTGTGGCTTTCCATGATGCTTAGACAACATTGAGTGACGTATAGGTTACAATTTCTTTTATGATTTTTTTTAATAATTAGATAAAATTGAGTGACTTTTTTATTATAAAAAATAATTTTCTGACATTAATACAATAAATAAAAAATTAAATGACCATCCATGTAATCTTGTAAAAGCTCTCTCCCCTAACAAACAGGGACGGATTTAGGAGTTCAGCCGAACACCCTCGGCAAAAAATTATACTTAATATTTAAGGTATATTTTCTGTGTTTATGTATATATATTAACTTTTGAACACCCTGAATCAGTACAAAATGTTAGCTCAAGTGGTCTAGGGTGTTCAAAATTGTTTCCAACATCCTAGATTTTCTTTTCAGGAACAATATTATTTTTTATGTTTGACTTTTATTATTTTTTCGAACACTCTGAATAAAAATCATAAATCCGCCGCTGCTTACAAGTTTTTCTTCTCAATTATTTACACTCAAACCTACACGTCAAAGAGTATTTTGAAGAAAAGGCAAAGAGAATGGGAAAAAAGTGTTTTATATATTGATAACATAAAAAGGTTACATTATCAATAAAATTTAATTTGTGATGACGGATCGTTCGTATTTCACTTCTTACTCCGACACGAGTAGTTTCAATGTAGATGTTACTTCCTAGTTCAACATGAATAGTTTCGAGATAAACAATTTTGCTAGTTATGAACAGTTTTTTAACTTTTACGTAACCAAATAATATTTTTCTTTAAAGCATCCTATTAGCGCACATAAGTTAAACTTTAAAATCAAAAAGGAGAAAGCTTTGCTGAGCTGTAGATTGTGTTAACCAAATTGTCAATTGTCATATTGCACTCAATAATCTCCTATCCTCAAACGCAACTAAGATTATTATTATATACCAAACATTACCCTTTCACAATTCATCCAAAAAGGGATAAGCATACCCCACTTTTGCAAAAGAACAACATCACTTTTTGCTGACCAAGGGAAAAAGGGCAAAAAAAATAAAATATTATAATACATGCCATTTAATTTACACAAAAATTAATCAGAAGTCTCTCATCATTTCTAAAATTAAAAATGAAGGTTTTCGTTGGGTTGTTGTACGCAGCGAATATTGAAAACTTGTTTCAAACCCAACAAACGTATAACTGTTTGACTATAGGGTAATTTAAAACCGTAAACATAAGACTTGAATGGTACTTACATGTTTACAATATTTGGAATCTTTATCAACTGTGGGTGCGCACGTGAATGCCCTTTCGATTGCAAGCTCCAAGCTTCAATGTATTCCTCCTTTGGAAAGCTAGGAAATCCGGCAAGGTTCGAGAGAGTGTTTTGATTTTGAGTCTCTAAGACTTAGAATAATGATATGAAAATTAAGTGTCATGAATAATGAAATACAGGTTTGTATTTATAGCTGAAAAATTAGGTCAAACCGGATTAGGGTTTGAACTTGGCCTGGCCCAAAATTTGAGACAGATTAGGTCATGGCACCGCGGCCCTATGGTGTGGGCGTCGCGGCGCTGATGTGGCCCTACACTGTCTCGTTTTATTTTCCGCACATTCATAATTAAATCTAAAATCCAATTTTTACTTAATTAAAACAATCATTATTCATTTAAATATCTCGATTCTAAATCGAATATTTAATACTCTCTCAATACATCCTTAGATCGAAAAGACAATCGACATAGTGTGACCCTACATGCCTTCACATATCGACATTAATCAAATTAAGGTCTACGCGGAACTCCTAGACGACGCCGCAAGACGAACTCAATATGTGAAGTACGTTTACACGAATCCAGTAAACTTAACCTCTATGTGATAAGATAAAATTATTTCATTCACGACACACCCGATCAAGCTTAGGATTTATCAAGTGTCTATCCAAATGGCTTAATCATTGTATTTCATCTATATTAGTTGACAATTAGATCATATTTTAATTATGTCTATTGCGTTGGTCAACGACTTAGTCAACCTAATATCACTGAGAAGCTGAGTGTTCTCTCGAATATACATTCGAGGAATGAATCATAATCTTGGCTCAACTACCACCTTTAATCCACATCGTAATGTACCCAATACAGGTCGTATCTCAACCTATAAGGCATTTGATCTTAGGACATGATCAAAGTATATTACCTTGTAGACAAGGTGTTCATTGACCTCAAGTCTAAGGACTTCTATCTCCCACATGCTGATCATACTTTAGACAAGTATAACAAACAAAGATATCACAGGTATACCAATACTTCCAAAGTATCCATGTGTCCATCACGGGTAGTTATTACTAGTAGCAGGTGAGACATACTACATCCTCTAAGGATGTGATGCAGACCACATGTCGACTTATCACATATCATCGATATCTCATTCTCGATGATCATTAGTCGAGGCTATTTCAATAGTAATGTTTTAATATTAATATCTCACATTATTAATAACAATGTAACCTCTAGGGATGCATATTATAGAATATTATAAACAATCAACTAATAATTTAATAATTGCAAATGCCAAAATATTAATCTCCATTAATAATAATACGAATGTGTATAAAGTACATTTGTCCTAATACAGATTGTCTCTAGGACATACATATACTTTCAATCTCCCACTTGGCCTAGAGCCAATCTCCAACATATCTAATGTCCATAATCTCAAAATGACCATTATGCTTGAATAAGCTTAATGGTTTAGTGAATGGGTCAGCTAGATTATCGTATGTGGGAACATAGTCTAATCTAATCTCTTCAGTCTCCACCATCTCCCTGAGTATATGGTACTTCCTTGGTACATGCTTGTTTCTGTTTGTTGATCTTGGTTCCTTAGCCTGTGCAATCGCACCAGTGTTGTCACAATAAATAGTTATTGGACGACTAGCACTCGGAACTACCCTTAGTTCCTTCAGGAACTGAGAAATCGCGACTACTTCTTTACTAGTTTCCGATCCAGCAATGTACTCATCTTCTGTTGTCGAATCAGCAGTTGTAGCTTGTTTGGAACTTTTCCAGCTCACCGCTCCACCATTGAAAATGAACATGTACCCAGACTGAGATTTGAAGTCATCAAGATCCGTCTGGAAGCTAGCATTAGTGTACCCAGTAGCAGCTAGCTTTTTTTTCCCACCATAAGATACTTAAGAATACTCTTGACTGCTTTCCAGTGTTCTTCCCCAGGATTCTGTTGGAATTTGCAAGTCATACTAAGTGCAAATGCCACATCTGGCCTAGTACTGGTCATGGCATACATGATCGATCCTATAGCCGAAGCATATGGAATCCTCTTTATGCGTTCAAGTTCTATAGCATTAGAAGGATTGTCCTTCTTAGATAACCTGATGCCTTGTCCCATAGGTAGACCGCCTTTCTTGGAATTTTTCATAAAAAAATGTCGAAGCACTTTGTCTATGTAGACTGACTGTGACAACCCCAACAATCTATTAGGTCTATCTCTATAGATCCTAATTCCCAAAATGTAGCAGGCTTCACCTAAATCTAGAGATGGCAATGGATCCTGGACCCGGTCCGGATCCGGTGGATCCAGATCCGTTTTATAGGATATGGATCTTCAAAATTTGGACCCGACGGATCCGGATCGGACCCGGATCCATTTCTGACGGACAGGATCTGGATATGGATCTTGCATTTGAGATCCGTATCCGGTCCAGATCCGACCCGTGGATCCGTTTTTATTAAATATATTCATAACCTAGAATGTAATTTTATAAGTATTTTCTTAAAATTGCAAAGCACATCCTTGCAAGTTTAATTCTCAAAACAAGTTTAATTTATCCCAGCGTTAACTCAAAAACCAAAAAATAAAGAGGTAACTTCAATAATAAAATCAATGTTATATTAGTGAATGACTAACATCTCCATAGACAAGTAGTTAAAATTTTATTTACTTCATTTGTAAAGATTCCAAACACATGCAAGTTCTGCATTGTGGAAATACTAGTCAACATTTTCCACAACTATTGTCATTGTCCAACATTTTCAATTAATAGCTCACAATCAAAATGAGACATAGAACAAAATATCTCATATGGACAATTCAAAATTGGAACACATTAAACTGTTAGCTAAGCAAAAATCGTTTGTCAGTTGAAAAAAAAAATTCTTAGCAATGTTACATTTTTAGCAAGGCAAATTTTTTTACATGTGGATCCAGATCCGATCCGTGGACCCGGCGGATCCGATGGATCCGGATTTGGATATGATTTTTATGGACCCGATGGATCTGGATCCGGATCTGGATTCAGGTATGAAAAACGGATCTGGATCTGGATCTAGTAGGATCCGGTCCAGATCCGATCCGTTGCCATCCCTACCTAAATCCTTCATCATGAAGGTATTAGACAACCACTCCTTGACTGACTGCAGGAGAATCTTATTGTCTCCCATTATCAATATGTCATCTACATATATAATAATGAAGGCAATACTCCCATCTTTGCGCTTACTATAAACACAGGGATCTTCTTTGCTTCTGACGAAATCAAATGACTTGATAGCCTTATCAAAGAAAATGTTCAAACTCCTCGAGGCTTGCTTAAGCCCATAAATGGACTTTTGTAGCTTGCATACAACATTTGGTTTGGACTCAAGTGAAAAACCCTCAGGTTTTTTCATATACACCTCTTCAACTAGATTACCATTGAGAAAAGCGGTTTTGATGTCCATCTGCCAAATGTCATAGTCATAATATGCAACTATTACAAACAAAATTTGAATGGACTTAATCTTAACAACAGGTGAAAAGGTTTCATCATAATCGACCCCAGGCCGTTGATTATAACCTTTAGCCACCAACCTTGATTTATAAGTCTGTACATTTCCAAATGCATCGATCTTCTTCTTGAATATCCATTTGCATCCTATGGGTTTAACCCCAGCTGACAAAATCAACCAAGTTCCACACTTGATTGATGTACATAGATTCCATCTCGGATTTCATGGCTTCTTACCATCTTTTCAAATCAATGTCTAACATTGCTTCGCTATAGGTTGTAGGCTCATCATTATCGGGAATATTTATCTCATTGTGTGTTTTCACAAGTAGATTTAGTTTTTCAGGAGGACGATGAGTCCTAGTGGACCTACGGAGTTGATTGTTTTGCAGTTTAGTGCTTGGTATGTTCTGACTGTGAGAGGGTTATTGTGTGTTGGATAATCCACTAACTTGAGAGCTTTCAGGAATATCATTTTCATGTATTTCCTGAATGGGATGAGGTGCAACCATTGCATCTACTCCCAAAGGCTGTGTAGGAGGATCTTGCATTTCTGCATTGTTCCTCGTAACACTCCCACTTGTCGAAGGGCGTACTTGAAGTACCCAATCTTCGCCAAATACTCCCACTGAATTCTTGCCTTGGTCATTCGACAAGGATTCAACATATATGTTATCTTGCGGTTCTTGAATTTCTTCAAGTTCTATCTCTGTGCAACTGTGTTCCTTGTAGACATATTCTTCTTCAAGGAAAGTTGTGTTCCTGGAAACAATGACCTTACATTCTCTAGGAAGATAGAAGTAGTTTCCTTTGGATACCCCCACGAAGTAACATTTCTCACTTTTGGATTCCAACTTGTTAGTGAGCATCTTCTTAACATATGCAGGGCACCCCAGGGTCTCATATGTTTAAGAGCTGGCTTCTTGCCACATCATATCTCATAGGGTGTCTTTTCTACTGACTTGGAAGGAACCCTGTTCAGAACATATATTGTGGTTTGTATAGCATGTCCCCAAAGGTATGTCGGTAGAGCTGAAAAGCTCATCATAGATCGAACCATATCTAATAAGATTCGGTTTCTCCTTTCGACAACACCATTCATCTGTGGTGTTCCAAGAGGTGTCCACTCTGATTGGACTCCATATAGCTTTAAGTAATCTATAAAATCATTGCTCAAGTATTCACCTCCTCGATCCGATCGAAGGGTCTTGATACTTGTTGCAAGTTGCTTCTCTACTTCCGACTTGTACTCTTTGAACTTCTCAAAAGCCTCAGATTTATGTCTCATAAGATACACATATCCATACCTTGTGAAGTCGTCAGTAAAAGTGATGAAGTATGGGAAACCTCCTTTAGCTTGAGTCAAAAATGGCCCACATACATCAGTATGGACCAACTCAAGCACATCCTTGGCTCGCACACCTTTCCTAGAAAGTGGCTTATTGGTCATCTTTCCTCTCAAGCAAGATTCGCAGTTACCATAAGACTCCAAGTAAAATGGTTCGATGTAGTCTAACTTCCTCAACCTTGCTATCATTGATTCGTTAATATGACCAAGTTTGCAATGCCATAGGTAGGTAGAGTTTCTATTACTTATCTTAGCTCATTTATTTTGTACATTGAATATTTCTCGACTACAGTTTAGTGTATATAATCCATCCACAAGAGGAAGCAATTCCATATATAACATTATCAAAAGACAGTACTTGACTACCATTATAAATATATGAGGAAAAACCCTTCATGTCCAAAATAGGGATAGAAATGATATTCCTTGTTAACGATGGTACATAGTAACAATCATTTAACACTAGACAATAGCCAGAAGGCAAATTTAATCTATAAGTTCCTACGCGCTCAGCATCCACTCGTGCTCCATTTCCAACGCGTAAGTCCACCTCTCTTGGTCCAACCTTCCTGCTATCAGTTAGCCCCTGCATATTGGTACAAATGTGTGAGCCACAAGCGGCATCCAATGCCCGGGAATGAGAGTTATTTATAGACATATTTATTTCAATGACGTACATACCTTGTCCACCAGAGGTAGAAGCACCTAGTGTTTTTCCTCCTCCTGGTCGCATTCCTTCTTCCAATGCCCCTTCTTGTTGCAGTTGAGGCATACATCCTTAGCCGGATTCACCTTCTTCTTCTTCACACCTCCCTTAGGCTTCATAGCTGAGGGCGCAACGACTACTTTGCCCTTCTTCTTCTGTCATTCCTTACCTTTCGGCTTGGGTCGCCTAGTAGAGCTCACTATGAGCACAGCTTTGCCTTTGGATGTGGAAGACTCAAAGGTCTTGAGCATGTTGTGCAGCTCCGGCAGACTCACCTTCATTCCATTCATATTGTAATTCACTATGAAATTTTCAAAGGAACGAGGAAGAGAGTTCAGGATGAGGGTGGTAGCGACATTTTTTTGCAGCTTCGTTCCAATTGAAGCAAGTCTCTCTATCAGCCATGTCATCTTCAACACATGTTGCGAGACCTGGCCCCCTTCATTGAGCTTACACTTAAAAAGTTCTATCAGTAACTCATATTCCATAGTCTGGGATTGTGAGTCATAGAGACTCTTCAAGTGTTCGAGCATCTCATTGGGACCCATGTTCTCATGTTGTCTCTGAAGTTCCATAGACATGGAAGACACATCACGCACTGTGCTGAAGTGGAATCATCTAGGTATTTTTGGTAAGCATCCTTATCAAAAGAGGCATATTCAGTAGAGTTTGTCGCATGGACTGTTGGGAACACCGTGTCCAACACGTATTCTAATTTCTCTTGTCTCAGCACTATTCGCAAATTTCTTAGCCAGTCAAGGTAGTTAGGTCTAGTAAGTTTGTTCATTTCAATCAACATTTTCAATAATAAGCTCGACATCTTTGATAATATGAAGAATTAGATAGACTGGAAATTAAACTCAAAATTTATTTCCTATTATACACATTTGTTTAGGCTAATCAACATGGTTTTTTGTTTAATTAGCTCCCACTATTTTAACATACTTCTACGACCCTATGGTAGAATACAGACCTATATTAATTGAGGTCATAATGGGACAAGATCCAAGCGTATGCTATCTCCGTGTTTGCGTTGGCTGATAACTTCAATAACACATCTTGGTAGGTTCTAAACCAATTCCAAAACTTATTTGCAACTCTTGGTTGATCAAACATTATATTTAATCTTGCGTCCTTAGATTAGTCTGACTCTTTGGCGCCAAGATTTGTCTAAGCAAGTCAACCCCATTACACGACTATGTATCTAAGTAAATTTGGCCTTTGTGAGCAAACACTTTGGTGTAAATACCCACAAAAGTTTATCGTTTACCTTTACATTTAAAACACATCTATGAAAGAGTCTGGGTCCTCGTAGACTCAGAGAAAATGCTTTGGCATAAATACTCGTATCGCCGAAAAGGATTTTACACTCTAACAATTATAATGGACGACACATTTTAATTTAGACTTGTATTTAAAATTTTGGGAAACATTTTAATTCAGGGTTTTAACCAAGATCAACTCTTTTACGCCATATCCAATATGACATCTTAATATCATGCAAAACTAATGACACATATAGTTGGGAACCGTCAATCCAATATGCATGATATAAGATGATTTAATCAAATACTGGGCGATGTCTGCCCAGATAGTTATAGCAGACACTATGCTAATTATTAAATGAAAACATTTAAACACTTAGCATATAGTTCGTATATTAATCAATAATATACAATTAATAATAATCATTGGTTAACTTATCTAAACTCTAAAATTAAGTCTAATCAAAACAGTCCCTTAAACATTTTCTGATTTTAAAAACTGATTTTAAGGATATTTCTGTAAGTTCTAGATTTTTAGAATTTACAGTTTAGTCCCTCAAGAGTTTAAAATTTCAATTTTGAACCCCTTTAAATTCAGAATATCCAATTTTAATTTTCAGAAAATATTTTCAGATTTCAGGGACCTGTATGTAATTTCTAGAATTTTAAATTAGTTACAGATTTGGCCAAAGCGATCAAATCTGCTTTTCTGGAATTTACAGATTTGTCCCAAGGACCAAATCTGATGATTTTAAAAACTTTTCAAGGGACCAAATTGCAATTCTAGAAACTTCTAAAATTTTCAGATTTGTCCCAAGGGCTAAATTGCAATTTCGGAAACCGCCACTGCCCCGCCGAAACAGTGACTGTCGCCATTGTTCACGCCAGAACAGTGAGTGCCGCCATTGTTCATGCCAGACAGTGTTCGGTTGCTGTTCCAAATTTTATTTTATTTTAAATTGGAGCCTGCCGGAACAGTGTTCAGTTACTGTTCACTATTCTGAATATATATATATATATATATATATATATATATATTTTATTATTATTATTTTTTTTTAAAAAAATGGAGCCTCGGTGCCGCGACAAATCCTAGGTGGCGCCGCGGCGCTCCATCGTGGAGTTACGGTGCCTCCGTCTTAGAAGCACAAAATCCGCATTTTCGAAACCTAAAATTAGTTCAGGGTCAGATTTGCAGATTCATCTTCGTTACCCTTCACTATCAAACAACACGTTCATCGACCATCATCCAATCCCTTCACGTTCTTCACTTCAGTGCACCGTGTTCGCAATGAACCAGTTACGCACATTGACTTAGAAGAGTTAGATCGGAATGACTTCCTCGATTACATCATTGTTTAATAGTTTGAGAGACAAGAATGATGTGCTTTTAAGATATTAGGTTTTCAAGCTTTAAACGACATAAATTTCAGATTTAAACAAACTCTAACCCATATTATTATTAATTAATTACCTTATAATCATACAAAACAACCCTAACTCTTGATACCACTGAAGGTTTTCGTTGGGTTGTTGTACGCAGCGGATATTGAAAACTTGTTTCAAACCCAACAAACATAGAACTGTTTGACTACAAGGTAATTTAAAACCGTAAACATAAGACTTGAATGGTACTTACATGTTTACAATATCTGAAATCTTTATCAACTATGGGTGTGTACGCAAATGCCCTTTCGATTGCAAGATCCAAGCTTCAATGTATTCCTCCTTTGGAAAGCTAGGAAATCCGGCAAAGGTTCGAGAGAGTGTTTTGATTCTGAGTCTCTAAGACTTAGAAGAATGATATGAAAATCAAGTGTCATGAATAATGAAATGCAGGTCTGTATTTATAGGTGAAAAATTAGGTCAAACCAGATTAGGGTTTTACCTTGGGCCTGGCCCAAAATTTGAGACATATTATGTCATGGCGTCGCGGCCCTATGGTGTGGGCGTCGCGGTGCTGACGTGGCCCTACACTGTCTCGTTTTATTTTCCGCACATTCTTAATTAAATCTAAAATCCAATTTTGACTTATTTAAAACAATCATTATTCATTTAAATATCTCGATTCTAAATCGAATATTTAATACTCTCTCAATACATCTTTAGATCGAAAAGACAATCGACATAGTGTGACCCTACATGCCTTCACATATCGACATTAATCAAATTAAGGTCTACGCGGAACTCCTAGACGGCACCGCAAGACGAACTCAATATGTGAAGTACGTTTACACGAATCCAGTAAACTTAACTTCTGTGTGATAAGATAAAATCTTTTCATTCACGACACACCCGATCAAGCTTAGAATTTGTCAAGTGTCTATCCAGATGGCTTAATCATTGTATTTCATCTATATTAGTTGACAAGTAGACCATATTCTAAATATGTCTATTGTGTTGGCCAACAACTTAGTCAACTTAATATCACTGAAAAGCTGAGTGTTCTCTCGAATATACATTCGAGGAATGAATCCTAATCTTGGCTCAACTACCACCTTTAATCCACATCGTAATGTACCCAATACAGGTCGTATCTCAACCTATAAGGCATTTGATCTTAGGACATGATCAAAGTATATTACTTTGTAGACAAGGTGTTCATTGACCTCAAGTCTAAGGACTTCTATCTCCCACATGCTGATCATACTTTAGACAAGTATAACAAACAGTATATCAGCAGGGTATACCAATACTTCCAAAGTATCCATGTGTCCATCACGGGTAGTTATTACTAGTAGCAGGTGAGACATACTACATCCTCTAAGGATGTGATGCAGACCACATGTCGACTTATCACATATCATCGATATCCCATTCTCGATGATTATTAGTCGAGGCTATTTTAAGAGTTACGTTATAATATGAATATCTCACATTATTAATAATAACGTAACCTCTAGGTATGCATGTTATAGAATATTATAAACAATCAACTAATAATTCAATAATTGCAAATGCCAAAATATTAATCTCCATTAATAATAATACGAATGTGTATAAAGTACATTTATCCTAATGCAGATTGTCTTTAGGATATACATATACTTTCAAAAAAGAAATTTATCATGACCCATATTCTCCAAATACTTCTTTGTACTATTAATTTTTCCAGCAAATATTGGGTATATGACACTTTCAAGAAATCTTTATGACTTCGAATTTTATTGAGCCTATTTAAGACCTTCTCTTCTTATGCTTTTTAGCCATAAAGTTATCTTCTAACTGTATGCAATATCAAATAGATAGCATTTTCTCTCTTCTTCCCTTTGCATTTTGCTTCTATTTTTATATTTTCCATAAGATGGATATACAAGTTCCAATAATTAGCTCTCAAGATTTGATGAGTCCTAATATTATGGATGAATTTGAAGATTTGGAAGTGACACAATTTGATGAAGACACACTAAGGGAACTACTATTTGAAGTAGAACAAGAACCAAATTGTGATAACATTGTCCAAGATTGTAGTGTCACAACCAATGGTGATTGAAATGGCCCCGAATTTCACAAAAATCAAGGAGGAAGAGCTCGTTATCGACGATTTCGAGTGGCTAGAGATGATGGAATTTCTCATACAGATACAATAGCCTGCCCAGAGGGAGTGAATGAGATTTTTGATGTGGGAGAATTTGCATTTGATTTTTCTCATTTTTGCTCTTCAATTCCTTTGGAAGAAATATGATATGATGCCTTGTGGCAAGACAGCTAGCTCCTAAGTGTAGCGTTAATGTTTAGAGGATTATCAACAGGCCATGCTAATAGAGTTAGACCAGCTAGATGAAGATCGACTGATGGCCCTAGAGAAAATCGAATCCGGTAAACGTAAAATGGCTAAAGCATACAACAAACATGTTAAGCCTAAGAGGTTTGCCGAATGAGACTTAGTTTGGAAAATCATTTAGCCGACTGGGATGAAAGATCGTAAATTCGGCAAATGGTTACCAAATTGGGAAGGACCTTTCGTAGTAAGCCAACGGATCGCCGGCAATGCATATCGACTAATAAACATGCATGACGAAGAAATGGACAGGAATGTAAATGGCAAGTATCTAAAAAAGTACTATCCTTCGCTTTGGGGCATGCATGAATAAACGACAGCCACAGACCGGCTGCCTGGTCGCAAAAAATAAGTTAATTCCCTCCTACAGGAGATGTATGGCTAAATGACAGCCACAAACCGGATGACCAGTCACAAAATACAGAGAAAGCCATTTCTTTCACACGTATGTGTCGTAAAGTTGGTCGCACTGCTCAGGCGAAGAAACGCCATCCCAAGTGGTCAAACATAATGGCCCATCAAATCTGCGGCACTTATTCTAAATTTGCTCAAAGATGCTGAGAGCAATGCTGACGTTAAAGGATGGGATATGAATTCCCACATCCAAGTAAACCAAGCACAAAAACAGAGGCGCCGCACATACCCGAGCCCGGCGTTACAGCGGAAATTAAATTCTGATAGTGCGGCGGCATCAAAAGGACCCATGCGCCTCCATTCGGCTTTTGTGAACAACTTCACTCGATTCAACCAACCCGAATAATGAGCGACCTTAGTCGGCCAAGTACGAAGGTTAGTCGAACAACGGCCGCCGGTGAACCAGTCACAAGTAGAAAGAAAGTCATGGTTTATCGGGCTGAGGTATTGAAATAAGAGAGAATCACCTTGTTCTGGTCCACCGTACGGAGTGAGAACCAGTTGTTCATCAACAAAGGCCAAGGCAGGGGTCAAATCACTATCGGCTAGAATGATTTTTCCTGATCTTCGAGATGAAAAAGATGAAGCCATGGTTTCCGACTAAGAAAAGGGCCAAAGATTAGGTGAGAAACCTATGGGGGGATACCTTTCCTTAAATAACCTTTAGAGGCGCTGCTGAAATTAATTTATTATTTTCAAAAGCACGATCAAAAATCATCAGAGCCAATTCGTGGTAATGGAGACGCCTCGGTTAAAGGGGGAACACATTTCAAGAAGTGATCATCATTGCATGCACTGGAGACGAGACAATTGAAGTGACATGCGCGGCTGTCAGACTGAAACGACGGCTACTTTCGGATACATCAACTCAACAGTCACACTCGAGTTAATCTAGGGGGCAATTGTTAACACTCAAAAGTAATTTAAGTGTTTAGCCGAATTCAGTGACAGCTGAACTATTCCAGAGCTGAATTCACTCCTAGCCCTCGACTACAAGAACTTCATCGGCTACTAAGGCATCTTAGCCGAGTTGTTAGTTAGAGGTACGACTGGGACCCACTTAAATGCAGACGCCTCAACAACCAAGTCAAAAGGGTTTCCGAACCCCTAGAAGCGGTAATGGCCAACAACAGCTAAAAGAAAGGGTCATTATCCGAGCAAGAGGAGTACAGGGCGAGAAAATCGGCACCACCTCCCCCATAGTCGGCCATTGAACTTAGTGGGTTACTTGATGGCTGACATAGGGGGGGGGGGATCACGTTGTATAATTTTTTTTCTTCCTTTTTTATACTATAAATAGGATCATTCTTTGTATATACGAACACAACCAATCAATCAAACAACTCAATTTTTATCTATCTTTATCCTTTACTTTATTTATCCTTAATTTACTGTACTCAGCTGCATTCATATTTCTTACTTCTTAGTTTACTCATACCGCTGTCCTAACGTTTTCTGGAGTAGTTGGGGAACCCATTGCTGGAAATCAGAGTTCCGGCCCAAATTGCTTAAGTTAAGGAATCAATTTGTCTCTCGATACGGTCAGCCGATAAAACGACAGAGAACAGAATTCGGGACGAGAACAATAACAAGAGTAGGTTGGCTTATATATTAGATAGGCTTAACTGATTAAATGAATATAATTAGGTAGATGTGGTAGACTATTTCAATAGAGGGGGGGAAATTAGACTGATAAAAAAGTAATTAAGTTATACTAATGGAGGAGATGAAGAAATTTTATTAACTATTACTCCAATATATAAATAAAATATTAACAATTATATTATAATAATAATAATTTCTTAAACCTAAAAATTTGCTACGCCTAAAGCAAGTGCTTGGAGGTTAAGTTGGCCCTGCTAGTCATCATTGATCATACGACTCATGGAAAATATCAAGTCAATATTGCTTGGGTCAAATACGGGTGTGTTGGTTAAAGGTCTCTAATCATTGGATTTATTTCAAATGGCCTCTGTTAGGCACACTCAACGGAAGAATCAGTTTGTATAAATATTAGAAGAAGGATCTTCCATGTAAATTCCTGTTTTTTGCCCTGTTAGGGAGATCCTTTCTTTTTTCCATCTTTTTGATCTTTCTATTCTATTCAAAAGCTTTGTGGAGATTTGGATGTTTAATCCGACTCCAGTGTACCTAATTTTTTGCATCTATAAAGGGAGACGCCACCATACGGTGCAATCGCATTTAATAAAAAGTAGTGAGTCGTAACGCAATCGGCTCAACTTGTTAATTATGTCTATTTCATTTCGAGTTTAAGTTATAATAACTGTCACTCAAAGGATATCTACCGACAAAGCTCCTTAAACATGAAATTTGTTATCTTGAAAATAAGACAGGTTACCCGCTAAAATAAATAAATAAAGATAGACATGATAGTAAGTTAAAATTTCTTACACTAAAATTGGATCAAAAACTTTCTACTCTACCATTCTTCCAACTCCAGCTACCATTTTCTTCTTTCCCTTTTGAACTACTCAAAAATGGTGACTAGGGATGGCAGGTGGGTATAATTTTGTGGATTCCGCACCGCACCCGCTCCAGTTGAGGCGGGTATGGGTATAACTTTGGCGGGTAATAGGCGGGTATGGGTATTAAAATTGTACCCGTCACGGGTAGGTGGTGGATTTGCAGTTATACCGCCCCGCATCCAACCGCCGACCCGCCCGCCTAACCCGCTCGTCTTATACCCGCCACAAGCCCAAATTATTAGCAGCCCATATGTCGTGCTTTCAACCCATAAGTCGTGCTTTCAGCCCATAAGTCACGACAAGTCTCTCATTCTCCAACAAAACTCAAAACCCTACGCCTCTTCAGTCCTTCACGTCTTCACGTCTCCCTCTCTCTCGTTCTCCTTCACGCCGTCTCTCCTCCCTCTCTCATTCTCGACGTCTCTGCCTTTTTCTTTAAAAGAAAAATCAAAAACTTTTTTCACGAACCACCTCGACATCTCTACCTTTTTCTTTAAAGGAGACGCTGATGTGCTTTGGGGTTGTCTTAGTGAGGTCAATTTTTGTGCATTTGTTAAGTTTTACCTATTGGGTTTGTTGAGTTCAATTGAAAAAGTTGAAAAAACTTTAGCTTATATAGCTGAAATAATATCTGGGTTTTGTCTACATTTGTAATATATAGCTATTTGGGTGGATAATTTTTGGGTTTTCTTGAAAATTTTGTTTTCTTGATTCTTTGTTGTAAGGGGAAAGAGGTGAAAAAAATGGGGAATTCTGATGGTGAAAAAAATTCTGAATTCTCCTCCCTCTCTCCCAAAGAAAATGAGACTGTGACGGTATTGATTCTTGACTCAAATTTTTGGGATCATGTTGATCAATAATTGATCACAAATGAATTGATTACAAAATATGGCAGGTGGGTATTGGCGGGTAACGGATATCCACTTGGGTGGTGGAGCGGGTGTGGATTTAGGAATATACCCGCCTAGGCGGGTATGGATGTTGAAAATTATATCCGCCACGGATGGTGGGTATAAAATTTTCTGGCAGGTACGGGTGCGGGTACATCCCTAATGGTGACATGCCTATATAAGGTTTGTACTTCTTTAGCATTTCTTCTAAAAATCTTATGTGTATAAACTTATACCAGACGTCATTATTTTCATATTTGAGATTCAGAAAACATAGTTTTTTACTTCTTCACATTCTATTACTCAAAATAAAATAAACATAACCCGCTTGTGGAAAAAGAAAATTATAAATTTTGCTATAATAGATTTGATAGAAAATTAGGCAAATGTCATCTTTCAAAAGTTTTTCTAGATTATTAGCGAATATTCGTCATATATTGAGTAATTATGATTAAGGTATATTTATGGTATATTAGGATCCTTACCGAATTAGGATTCTTCTCTTGTACACACTATATATATTTTGTGATAGTGAGAATACTCTCTAAGGAAAATTATTACAATCTTACATGGTATCAGAAGCCAAAACCCTAGGGTTTCTTTAGCCTTCCCCCCCCCCCCCCCCGGTTCCAGCCGCCGAAAACCACAAAAAATAATCCTTTCTTGCTTTCTCTTCTTTTTCCTTCTCCACTACAATGACTAATCCTCAAACTACCAACGAGGCTTCATCCACGACAGTCGTCACCTCAGACATCCCAAAACCATCTTTTTCTCCATCTGTTCATCCTGCACTCACCGTCTCAAACATCAAACACTGTCTCCCAATCATTCTTGATCAAGAAAATGATCAGTACACTACATGGGTCAAACTTTTCCGTATTCATGCATGTCTCTACAACGTGCTCGATCACATAGATGACTTCTTCCCTCGCCCCCCATGAAGTTGACGACGCTACTTGTCTTCGTCTTGACGCCGCTGTAAAACAGTGGATATATGGCAATATTTCTTAGGATTTGCTTCTTACTATAATGAAATCCGGCACCTCGGCCCGCGATTTATGGCTTCGGTTGGAAGAAATATTTTAAGATAACAAGCACACTTGTGATGTGTATTTAGAGGAACAATTCAATAACACACGCCTTGAAAATCTCTCCAACATGACTAATTATTGCAAACAGTTAAAACTTGTAGCGAATCAACTATCTAACGTCAACACACCGGTCTCGGAAACAAAGATGGTTTTGCAATTAGTTATTGGCCTTCCGAAAGGTGAATATAATACTTTGGCCACCATGATACAACAGGCAGATCCGTTGCCCAGTTTCAACAAGGAACACTCGCAATTATTTCTAGAAGAAACTCGCCATGCTAAGCAGGATGAGCACAACCAAAAGGCGTTAGCAGTTGAAACACCACCACAAAACAGTATTCCCGCCGATCCACCATCGCCGAAAACTGGCCAGCCGCGGCAAAACTGCTGTGGCAGAGGAGGCAGAGGCCGCGGCGGCGGCAAAGGCCGCAAAGGGCATGGAAGGGGTCGCGGCCAGCAGCAAAATACACCACAGTCGCAACCCAGTCCACATTACCAATGGACCGACCCAGCCGTATCAAAATTTGGCTTCAGGTCACTCCCAGGTCGCGGCCCAATTCCCTTTAATCAACAAGGGTTGTTGGGCCCAGCTCCAAGCCCTCGGACATCCGCCTACCAGCAGCCCCAGGTCCACTTCACCCAAGCCCAGTTCATGCAGCCTTCAACCGATCTGGCCCATAATGGTCGTGAATTCAATAACTCTATATTTCATCGATTTTGTACAAATAATGGCATGTTATTTCGTTTCTCCTGCCCTCACACCTCTCCTCAAAATGGTAAAGCTGAACGAATCATTCGCATTATTAATAACATGGTTCGTACTCTCTTGTTTCATGCATCTCTCCTTCCGTCATTCTGGGTTTATGCGGTCAAAATGTCCGAATACATTCTAAATATTCTACCAACGAGTACCCTTCACAATATGACTCCAATCGAAATTCTATACCGCATGATTCCCTCATACGACCATCTGTGAATATTCGATTGTCTGTGTTATCCCAACCTTGCCTCCACCGCTCCTCACAAATTGGCACCCCGGACCACCCCGTGTGTCTTCCTAGTCTTTCCGCCTAATCATAGGGGCTATCTGTGCTATGACCTATCAACTTGTCAAATTCACATCTCTCATCATGTCACTTTTGATGAGAACACATTCCCTTTTTCGAATCTCAAAAAATTCCAAAAATCGAAATATACCTTTCTTGACGAGCCCGCTATCTCTCCAGTCATCCTCAGTCAGATAAATCAGTCCAACACCAGAACGCACGGCGATGGCACCGGCATCACCCCCCTTCCATCAACCGCCGTCGGTTCTGAACCCCAACCCACGGCGGCGCCACCGGCATAGTCCCTGCCTCAGTCACCGTCGGTTACTCGCCACACAGGCGATCGGTCATCCTCCACAGTCTCACCATCGGATCCGGCTACCACCCCTCTAAGAAACCCACCACCAGATGTCATGTCATCTCATCTCCTCAGAGCATCGATTCCGACCGACAGGTCATTCACCCACCCACCGTTGACCAGCACCATCGACCCAACCCACCCCCTTCACCGTACCCGACAACGCCTACCACACCTCCATCAGCTAAACCAGCAAACCCGCTACTGTCAACTTTGCCACCACCCGACACACCATCAAACCCCACCCACTGTTCCCATGCTCCGACAACCACACACCCACTACAGCCCCAACACTAGATAAATCATAATCACCCACAACATATCTGTCATATATATCTCTCACAACCCAGTTCAGCATCAGCGAACGAAACACATTGAGATGAAAATCCATTTTGTTCATGAAAAAGTTGCACTAGGTTTGGTCAAAGTGTTGCATGTACCTTCATCATATCAGTATGCAGATATCTTCACAAAAGGGTTTCCCAAACAATTATTTCTTGACTTCAGATCCAGCCTCAGCGTCCGGCCTTCTCCCGCTCAGACTGAGGGGGTGTATTAGCGAATATTCGTCATATATTGTGTAATTATGATTAATGTATATTTATAGTGTATTAGGATCCTTACCGAATTAGAATTCCTCTCTTGTACACACTATATATATTTTGTAATAATGAGAATACTCACAAGGGAAATTATTACAATCTTACCGTTACCATGGTCCTTAACTCAGTACATGTTTTTCTGTACTATTTTGAAACCGAATAATTAGGTGCACGATATTTTCAAGCTGTTCATGGCATGAAAAACATGCGTTTCGTACTAAATTTTCACTAAGTTAGGTATATGATATTTTCAAGCCAATCTAAAAGCAATCCAGGTTGGTTTCTTGGTAGACAAGAATGGTGGAAGGTTGAAAGCTTGAAATATACATCAACGTCAGCGAACACAGATTCATATAATTTGAAGTTTATGAGTTCCAATATTGACCTCAAATTAATATACTATAGTAATCGTGTTTACGGTCAGATATTTATAGATATTTAGTGAATTTCTTTATACATATACAGAGCCTGGACAAAAACCTTCTAATTCACGTAAACCCATAAATTACTGAGCTAGATTTATCTTTGTCAATGTAATAGGATTAACAGACAAAATAAAGATGCAGTATAGGAGAATAGGCAAAACAATCAAGATGGTAAATTGGTGCGACTATTGCACAGATTATTCTCAACGGCATAGGCTAATTTAGGGTTTAGAATCGACAAGTACAGAATGAAAATGATCTAATTATATATTGTATATTTCTTTTTGAACGTATGCATAATTCGAGTTGAAAACAATGATCTAACTATATATTATATGGAGTATTTCTTTTTGATTGTGTATTCATAACTCGAGTTGAAAACAATGAGTTCAGTTGAACTCACCGGACTTGCGCTATATCAACCTCTGCTCATTGCAAGTCCAAGAGGGTAAAATCCGGTTAGCTCTTATTAGTAGTTCTTTTTTTAAAAGTAAAGATGGAGAGTGAACAAAGGGAAAGCAGGAAAAGGAAGGACTTGGTTTATTGGAACTCTGCACAAGCAAAATTTTATTGCTTCATGACTCTATCCAAATACCTGCTCGCTTCCAGTAGCACAGGTACGGGATAACTCTGCCCACAAAGCCTAAGCAGATGAAAATTAATCACTTAGCATTTTTGTGTCTCAGTTGGGTTTGAACCCTGATCACCCATGACTTCATTGACGCTAAGCAACATCCTTTGCGGCAAGAATCAATTTCTAATTCTTCGTGCAAAAGGTTTTGGTCGATAAGGGGCAAAAAATCTTCCCTCCATAACGCAGTAAGTCTAGGTTTTAGGCTTACGGCACATCATAACTCAACTATACTAACAACTAATCCAACTACGTACCAATCGAGTTCAAATGCGCAACAAAGAAGGCAGGAACATGTGCCAAAAAATGAATCTTGATACCCTTCTCATCGTTTATCATTCAATCAACTCATCAAGAGTACACAATTTCTCAAACTAAAGGATTTTCACAAAAGTAGGGGAAATTTGTGAGGACAGTGCTGCAACGCTGTCACCTTCCAAAACATCTGAAAATAGAAGATGTAAGGGTCGAAGAAAGAAATCTCATCCCAGCTGAACCTCCAGGGAAGTAGGAGATGCAATAATAAGATAGAGCAAGGACCTAGCAAAAACAGAATTGTACAGCACATTAGTTATGTATTACAACTGATAGATTCATGGAAAGATGGTAACATCCATTGAAGTGAGAGAAAGCAACAACGTTGTTAAAATAGACCCATTTTTTTGCAAATCTAGCAGAAGCAGCATAATATTTCTACAACAGATATATCATATATTCTTTCTTTTTCCCCTTTTTCTCAAGTATAGTATTTAGCAGGATAGGACGGGAATCAACTCTAGGAACTTTTTAGTATTTCCTTTCCATAAGTTCTATTCTTTCTTTTCCCCCTTCTTTCTTAGGGCCCGTTTGGCCATGAATAATTTTGACTTTTTTCCGGAATTTTATTCCAGAATCATGTTTGGACATAGAATTGTTACAATTTTTGAAGTTGAATTCCGGAATATTACGGAGTTCAAAAAATTCCAAATACCTGTTTTCAGAATTTCCTCTCCAAATCACTCATAAAAATTCAACATTTTCTCAAGTTGTATTCATGTCCAAACACAACTCCAATATCTAAATACCATTTTTCAACTTTTTTCCAAATACTAATTTTTTCAAATTTCACATTTTCTATGTCCAAACGCCCACTTAGGGATAGGTGGGTGTGGGTAGTTGTCAAGTAACTAATCTTACAATTCTGTAGAGAGGTACGGGAATCAACTCTGGGCACTTTTTAGTATTTCCTTTCCATAAGAATTTTTCTTCGTTTTCTCCTGTTTCTTAGTATTTAGAGGGATCGGAGGGTGCGGGTAGTTTTCAAGTAGCTAATCTTTCAATTCTGCAGAGAGGGATGGGAATCAACTCTGGGCACTTTTTACTATTTCCTTTTCATGAGTTCTGTTCTTTTTTCCCCCTTTTTCCTAACATTTAGAGGGAAAGGAGGGTGCGGGTAGTTGTCAAGTAACTAATCTTACAATGTTGTAAAGAGGGACGGGTATCAACTCTGGGACCTTTTTAGTTTTTCCTTTCCATAAGTCTTGTTCTTTCTTTTTCCCCTTTTTCTTAGTATTTAGAGGGATAGGAGGGTGCGGGTAGTTGTCAAGTAGCTAATCTTACAATTCTGTAGAGAGGGACGGGAATCAACTCTGGATACTTTTTTTAGTAGTTCCTTTCCATAAGTTTTGTTCCTTCTTTTTCCCCTTTTTCTTAGTATTTAGAAGGATATGAGGGTGCAGGTAGGTGTCAAGTCACTGATCTTACAATTCTGTTGAGAGGAACAGGAATCAACTCAGTTCAAGAGGAATAACATCTTCTATCCTCTCAGATGGTTCTTTTTTTCTTTTTGATAATTGTGGTGTCCGGGCCAGCTTGGGCGCACCTCGACTAATTCTATTGGGCACTTGCTACCTCCCACCAGAGATACCGGTTAACTCTGCCCACCAAGAGCCGTCTTAGGAATTGACATAACTTAAATGACAAATGCCGCCGAAAAGCAACTTGTGTGGTCTTGCGGTACACTCATTCCCGTTACGAGAATGAAAGGCTTGGACAGTCCTCTCAGATGGTTCTCAAAGTGTGCTTTTGGACCTCTGCCAGGCCTCTAGAGGGGGTTCAGTTTGGGTCCTAATGCACAGGGATGGGAAATTGACCCAGTATCAGTTTTTGTGATAAAAATGTGCCACCAAAACATAAAGGCAAGTTCTATAGGGTGGTGGTTAGACCGACTATGTTGTATGAAGCGGAGTGTTGGTCAGTCAAGACTTCGCACATCCAAAAAATGAAAGTTGCGGAGATGAGGATGTTGAGATGGATGTGTGGGCATACAAGGAGGGATAGGATTAGAAATGATGATATTCGGGACAGAGTTGGAGTGGCCTCGGTGGAGGATAAGATGCGAGAAGCGAGGTTGAGATGGATTGGGCATGTGCAGAGGAGCGACACAAATGACCCAGTGCGGAGGTGTGAGAGATTGGCTATGGACGGGTTCAGGAGGGGTAGAGGTAAGCCGAAGAAGTATTGGGGAGAGGTGATTAGATGGGATATGGCGCAGGTGTAACTTACCGAGGATATGACCTTAGATAGGGGATTGTGGAGGACACGTATTAGGGTGGAAGGGTAGTGGGTAGTTGAGCGTAGTCCTACTTACACTTACATACTGGTAGTTGTAGTGGTATTATTGTAGACCCGCTTAGCCTATCGTACTAGTAGGCGTTGTATTGTTTTATAGTCACCTGTCGTTTGATTCCTGCTGCTGTGTGTTCTTTCGTGTACTTTGTTTATCTTATCTACCTGCATTAATTATTGCTTCTTTTTTTTCAGAATATTTTATCATGGCTTATCCGCTTTTGTTATCATCATTGTCATACTGCTTTAAATTTTTTGTCCGGGTCTGACCGTTTCTCTTTCTTTGCTTGTGTTTATGTTGTGTCTTGAGCCGAGGGTTTTTCGGAAACAGTCGTTCTACCTACCAAGGTTGAGGTAAGGTCTGCGTATACTCTACCATCCCCAGACCCCACGGTGTGGGATTTCACTGGGTATGTTGTTGTATTAGAATTTCTTTTTTTATTCTCAGAATTAATTTCTTTGATATAATTTAAAAATCTTATATTAGTTAATCCATGTTTTATGCAATCTAGTTCTTTACTTCATAAAATATTTCACGATCCACATTCTCTATGGACCTTTTCCCTTCCTCTTACCATTTAATATGCTATCCAACTGTTCACCATCATTCTATCAAAAGCATGAATTCATTAACAGTCACACTTAATGTTTTTTGCTCATTTGTTCAACTCAGTAGGATTGTGATAAAACTTAATAAGAATTAAGTCAGGTCCTAAACAGAATAGAAAA